>JAGXJF010000694.1:0-373772 GCA_019208055.1 Stipa capillata | reverse complement strand
GAAACTCTCAATATACAAACTATGCATCTTAAAAACAAAATAGTCAAGTACGGAAACGCCACTAGTATGTGGGGCCCAGAAGCGGGCCCGGCTCAGGTTACTAGTGGCGTGCCGGCTAGAGGCCCACGCCACTAGTGCCACATATACTAGTGGCGTGCGTGTAGCACCCCGCGCCACTAATAACTTATGCCGGGTCCGACTGCTGGGTCCCGCATACTAGTGGTGTTCTCTTTGGAGGACACGCCACTAGTTGTCTGTTATTAGTGGCGTGGGATAATAGTTACACGCCACTGGTATTTTGTGCAAATACCAGTGGCGTGGTACTTTGGGGGGCGCCACTAGTAAGTTTTCCCTATAAGAGTTTCTGCACTAGTGTCTTCACCGACACCATCAGCCCCTCCATCAGCGGTCGTACTGGTGCACCCAATGATCACCTGCGCGCGCGCCGGCATCTTTATGCCAAACCCGCACTACGCCCACATCGCCGCCGTCGACACGCTGTTTCGGTTCCTTCCTCCGTTCGGGCCGCTCTTCGCGACTCGCATTGGAAGGCGGCGATGCAAGAGGAGTACGACGCCTTGATCTCCAATCATACGTGGGAGCTTGTTCCTCGTCCACCCGGTGCTCATGTTGTATCTGGTAAGTGGGTCTTCCAGCATAAGTATCGTGCTAACGGCTCGCTGGACAGGTACAAGGCTCGCTGGGTCGTCTGTGGCTTCGCTCAGCGTCCGGGGCTAGACTACGACGAGATGTTTAGTCCGGTTGTCAAACCCAGAACTATTCGCACCATCCTGACTCTCGTTGACGCACGCTGATGGCCGGTCCACCAATTGGACGTGAAGAACGCGTTCTTGCACGGCGTGCTCGACGAACGTGTCCATTGCCACCAGCCGGCAGGTTTGTTGATGCCGCTCGACCACACCATGTCTGCCTCCTGTCCAAGTTGCTTTATGGACTCAAGCAGGCGCCACAAGAGTGGTTCAAGCGCTCGCCGGACACACCTGCACCATTGGCTTTGCCCAGCGCGCTCCGACGCTTCGCTCTTCATCTTGCGGCGGGGTGACGCCACGGCCTACCTGCTCCTCTACGTCGATGACATCGTCCTCACGGCCTCCACCGACGCCCTGCTACGTGACATCATCGACAAGCTGCGCTCCGCGTTCGCCATGAAGGACTTAGGTCCTCTGCATTATTTTCTCGGGATACAAGTGACTCGATCACCACGAGGTTTCTTTCTATCTCAGGAGAAATACGCAGATGAACTTCTTCGACATGCCTGCATGGCGATCTGCAAATCGGTCGATACGCCCGTCGATACGAAGCCCAAGTTACCTGCGGATGCTGGTGATCCGGTCAGCGATCCTTCTGAATACCGCAGCCTTGCCGGCGGCCTCCAATACCTGACCATCACCAGGCCGGACATCGCGTATGCCGTACAGCAAGCTTGCTTACACATGCATGATCCGCGATCCTGTCATCTGGCGCTGATCAAGTGGGTACTTCGATACGTTCGTGGCATGACAGGTTTCGGACTCCAGCTTCACGCCTCATCACCAACCGACATCACCGCGTACTCCGACGCCGACTAGGCCGGTTGCCCGGACACAAGACGATCTACCTCAGGCGTCTACCTCGGTGCATCCCTCATCTCCTGGTCGTCGAAGCGACAACCGACGGTGTCCCGATCAAGCGCCGAAGCAGAATATCGAGTTGTTGCCAACGCCCTCGCGGATGTACTGCGACAACGTTTCTGCTGTGTACATGGCCAGCAATCTGGTACACCATCGCCGAACAGAGCATATAGAGCTTGACATACACTTTGTACGCGAGAAGGTAGCAGTGGGGGATGTTCGGGTGACACATGTACCGACAGATCAACAGCTAGCAGATGTCATGACCAAGGGACTGTCTACGGCAATGTTCAAGTCCTTTCGATCCAGTCTGTGCATCGTCTCGAGTACCGACGTGCAAACTACGGCGGGGTGTTAAAGACTAAGTCACTGACTTGACTTGTACGTTAGATTTGCTGTTGTGTAGCGTACCTAGTCTCACGGATCAATCCCTGTAAATAGCTGAGTCTGTTCAGCTCTAATATGTCGAGTCGTGTAACTATATAAGTCATCATGCCAATCAATACAATACATTGTCTGGCAAGTCTAATTCTCCTCTCCTACACTGAGCTCGGTGAGCGCGCCCCAGGTGTCTGGCAAGGAGCCGTTTAAGTAGTTGAAGGATAAAGAGAGAGACGAGAGCCATGTCAGTCCGGCGATGCCCGGAGGGATAGCGTCGGTGAGCGCGTTGGAGCTGAGGTCCAGCGTCCTTAGCTCAGCGAGGGCGCTCGGGGTGTCCGGCAGGGAGCCGTTGAAGTAGTTAAAGGATAAAGAGAGAGATGAGAGCCGTATCAGTCCGGTGATGCCCGGAGGGATAGCGCCCTTCAAGTGTTTGCCGGAGAGGTTGAGGTAGGAGAGCGACGTGAGCCCCACGATGTCCGGAGGGAAAGCGCCATTCAAGTGGTTGCTGGAGAGATTGAGCGAAACTAGAGCAGTGCAACCGGACAGGTCGTCGGGCAGCACTGCTCCAAAGATTAGGTTGCCAGACAGGTCAAGCGACTCCATTCTGGAGCAGTTGGCGAACGTTGGAAGTGGCCCGGAGATCTTGTTTGCGGCGAGGTCCAGCCGGCGGACACCCCCCGCGCCGGCGCGCGCCATCCAGCTGAGGTCGCCGATCATGTTATACGACAAGTCAAGGACATCCAAACCGGAAAAGCCCGCACCACCATCTCCCTTCCCGCCGCCAACGAGCGCGTCACCGGAAAGGTTCAGCTCCCTCAGCCCGCCGCACGCGCCAGCGAGTGCGCCGGTGTCGAGGACGGATCCACGCAGCGTGCCGTTCCCGGATAGGTCCAGCTCGGCCAGCCTCTGGCCGCACCTCCATCCTCCCGCGCCCCCCGTGGCACCGTCCGCGAGCGAGCCGCTGACGTTGGCACCTCGCAGGCTGACCGCCTCGACGCCGCCCAGCCGCAACAGCGTGTTGGTGATGGCGCGGAAGTCGATGTCGAGCGGGACCCCCGCGAGGGACAGCGACGCGAGCATCCTGCCTCCCTGGATGCACACCGCGCCAGGGAACCTGCACAGGCCGTTGCCGCGGTTCCATCCCCCGAGCTCCCCACGGTTCCGCACCGCCACCTTGAACTGCTCCAGCAGCTGCTCAGCGTCGTCGTCGTCCACGGCGGCGGCGGCCACCGGCGCAAGCAGTAGCAGCAACAGCACTGCGAGGCACAGGGAAGTACTCATAGTACAGCTGGCGCACGCGCGTCACTAGACCAGAGAAGAAGACATGTTTGGACAGGAGAGTGCGAGAGTGTGGATCTGAATCAGGGACCCCCTCTTTATGCTGACTTATTTTCTAAGGTTTTGCTCTGGCGGATGCATGGCACCTCGTGATCTGTGTTGTCACCAAGTGGGTATAGAACAGGAACTGATGAGATACAAACTATTTGTTCCTGCTGAGGAACAGCACAGCTAGTGAGATCCGTAGATACACATGTAGGAATACATAATTATTTTGTTGGTCAATGAGAAACACATGAAGCTAAACATTGATGACAGCTCGGTCGTGGACGCCAAGTCCGCGCATGAGAAGCTAGCTTAAAAGATGGGTGGATGAACGGCTGGATGGTGAAATGTACGGCTGGATGGTTGAGATTGTGTCCTAAATGAGAAAAGCCCTAGCCCACATCCCCTCTCAGGCTCTCAGCTACTACCCTAAAACCGTGTCATACTACCCTAAAACCCCTTCTCCCCACGCGCGCGCGCGACACAGAGAAGCGGCGGCGCCGGCGGCGATGGCGAAGAAGCTAGGAAAGAAGGCCCGCAAGTTCGCTCACAAGCACCTCCAGGGCGGCGCCAAGCGCAGCCGCAAGCTCCGCTCCCAGTTCAACCGCCGCACTCGCAAAGGTCCCTTCCCGCCCGTCTCCCTCCTCCTCCGCCTCTGCTTGTTTGGGTTCAACTGCCCCCTGATTCGACCCTCTCTTTGTTTCAGATGGGAAAGGTCGGGAGGACAGCAACCGCCTGGACGGCGACGGCGACGAGGAGATGCGCCGGGCCGACTCTACCATGTATGTATTTTGTTATCTTATCTGCTGCTGTTATGCTCTGCTAATTACATAACTTTGGCGGGCGGGCGGGCGGGCGCGCTAGGGTGGTAGAGGATTTTGCTGGTTCAGGGAGGCGGAGAGTAGGCCCCTGCCGTCGTGGTTGAGTAATTTTGCTTGCCCAGTTCATGCAATGCGAGCATTAGGGTAGATTGGTTTAGTAGTCTCTCCTCATTCAAATTGGATTGTATGTGATCTTTCACCCCTTCACAGCTACGGTATCTACCTTACGCTTGTTGTTTCATTCTAATTGCTGCCTGCTGGAATCATGTGCTGTTTGTGTTAGGATGTTTCCGATATGCAGTAGGACGTTTCTCTGTGGTTTGGGATAACAGGTTTAAGCGAGCTGTCTCTCTCCACTGTTAACCCCCTAGCAATGGTAAAAACTAGAATACAAGGAAAACCAGTTAACCGGAAGGTGAGTCTGCAATCAATTGCTAGGCTACCCTGATGCATCTAATTGCAGCCGCACCGGTGCCACGATACATATTGGATAGCACATTATTTTTTCTATGAAATTGATCTTTGCTGACTTATAGCCTCTTTGGCTAAACCTAGTTCACAATTTTCATTTCCTTCCCCTTATTTACTGTACAACTTCATTATTCATGATAATACTGTTCAGCAATTCATTAATTTGTGAGTTCTTTGTTTTCTTTATTTAACTAAGCTCAATATGCTTTTCCTTTAGGAACACAAATGATGATGTTGCTACTTTGGCTTACTGTCTAGAGTTTCCAGAGGATGAGAATGAGTTAGATGGGGATCTATCTGACAGTGATGGCTATCTTTCAGAGGTATTTTTGGTTGTCCTCTACAGAGTCTCTTATTCATCTGTTGAGAGGCAAAATTCATTTAGGAATAGTCACACCTGCTTTACTGTTTACAATCGTTTCAGATTTTAAGTAATGATTCTGTCTAGGTCAATCCCAAACATATAAAAATGTATTATCACCCACATTTAGTTCACAATCAGCCCACAACTCTTGAGCTTTCTTGTTGTGTTGCCATTCCCTGGACAGGGTCATAGGGCTTATTTCTAATTTTGTACTTTCTTCGATCAATCTACTTTGGGATTCTTTCTCTTTTGATATGGCAGTTCGACAAGTAGCTTAGAAGTTCATGGATCTTTATATTTGGAGGGAGCAATTTGGTTGTTTGATATTCCTTGTCTTTTTGTGATTTCTTCTAGACAAAACCTTTTGGAGAATGCACTTGGTTGGAAATATTTTCATAATTTGACTTTCAAGCCAACTGAATAATATCTAAGAACGATCCGATAGTTTCTGTCGGCAAGAGATGGGCAAATTAGTTTTAGGTGGTATGATATAGTGTAATTTCTCTGCATCTAACTTCTGTACAGCTGATAACTGTCCATTATTTCTTTTCAAAATCAAACATGTGGTTGTGTCTATTGTTTGTGACATTATTGCTTAGCCACCCTTATAAACTGCTGCTTGATGCTTGAAATGCAGGATCCTGAGTGTCCGTACTATTCTGACAGTGATGATGACGATGTTCTCAAAGGTTAGTGTATGTTGTTGTAATGCTTGTTGAATTTTGTGGTGTACTAGTTCTAAGCATCACAATATTTTGTGCAGATTGTATTGTACAAGATGGTCTTGATGGACAGAACATTGATATGAATTTAGCTATAAAAAAGCAAAAGAAAAAGTTGAAGAAGTTGCTGGATAAGGTGAAAGTTGCCTTAGATCTTGCCTTCTTAATTGCTAGATATGAAGTGCTTGGTTGCAGTTCTGTAGTTATGTGTGCAATTGCCTTTCTACAGAAAACGGTATAGAACAGTAACTGTTTAATCTTGAACTAGTGTAGTGGCCCACACAATCTGCAGGGCTATACCAAAATAAGCCGTGTAGATATTTTCTTTCTCTAGAACTAATGTACAACATTATAATCTGGTTCCACCAAATAAGCAGTGTAGATCTTTCTTTTTCTCTAAAACTAATCTACACTGTTATAATCTGGCCCCACTAAAATAAGCAGTGTAGATCTTTTCATTTTCTCTGATTAATGGGGGAATTTCTATAATGTGGGAATTTTATATTCCTCAAAACGAATGTGGTACCTTGAATCTGACGTGTTGTTTATATAGATATATAGATCGCAAACTCCAAAATCAATGGGCAGGATGGTTGTTATATTAGATCAGTTCTAATCCAAACTATTAGTTATATTTATGTGGCAATGAGAATTTGAAATATAGACGATTACGTAATTAAATTACTGTTAGCGATACTTCTATATGTCCATCTTGTCTAGGAGCCTATGATGGTTCTCCTTTATATTAGCTGTGTTCTTTGGAATTCTACAGCTGCAATGTACATTTTTAGGTGATTTCTATCAGGGTTGTCAGTGTGTCATATTTGTAGGACCCTGAGTTTGCAAACTTCCTTGAGAAATGGCAATCGGAGCTGGAGAGCTACGGAAGTAAAGAAGTAATATTTGCTTATTTTTCCTGCTATATCTGCTACAATTCATGTACATCCTTTTTTATAATGTACTTCTCACGCCCAAACTCATGAAATAGTTTTTCCTCTGCTATGATTCTGTTCCTCTCTTCAATAGGATTCAGATGAAGAAGATGAGATGGATTCCATGGACAATGGTGATTCTGGTGATAGAAATCCTCCTAATGATAAGATCCTTACAAGCAAGACAATAAGTGAATGGTGTCAATTAGTTTCAAAGGAACCTAAAGCACCTGTTCTGCGTAACCTATTAAACGCTTTTCGGGATGCATGTCGATTTGGTCTGCACTCCAATAGCCCTTCCATGCAGAGACTTCAAAGTACCAAAGTATTTTATCAGATAATAGCATTTGTGCTTTCTGAGGCACACAATTTTTTCCGTGCTCTCTTAGAAGTTTCAGATGATGAGAAAGGGAAGATTATGAATCTGAGACATGCAAAGAAATGGCAACCTATCGAGCCGCTTATAAAGTCCTACGTGCGGAATTGTCTTGATCTGCTTAGACAACTTACTGATAACCAAATACTTGTGTTTGTCTTGACTCGGCTTAGAACATCTGCAATATTTTTTTCTGCATATCCCTCAACGTCAAGGAGGCTTCTCAAGGTATTGCTGTTTGTTGATGATGTTGCTTGTTGATATTGAATTTGGTTTGCATCTTATTTTGTTTTTTCCGAGGGAATTTATGTCTAAATGCTATTCCGGTCAATCACTGGCCTTTCTGAGATCGCCCCGCGGGAAACACTTATTTTTTTATTATGGAAGAATATGTACAAGAGCAAAAAGGTGGTTGTTATTTGGGCTGGATCACTGTTATATGAAAATTGTGTTTCTATGGAATCCATCTGCCCTCCTTAGTGTTTTTAAACAAGTCATATATTGCTGGTAATGTAAGGAATGTTGTTTCAAAAACCTTGAAGTGGTAATATTGAGTTGTCTGTTTCACAGTTTTTTGAATTGTACTATGGTGTTTTAGTGTTGCCATTTTAGATCTACTACACATGCAACTGATCTTGAACTCTCGAAGCATTGTCAAGGGGCTGATATCTTACTCATTTAAAATTCATCTGGTCTTCAAACATTTTACTACTGCTTGGGAGATAATTTTACAATTTTTTTGTCGTGTAGAATGCCTTCTTTGTATATTTGTGATACTACCTCATTGTAGATTGTATGTACTCTGCAGATCTTATTTCCCTTGTGGGCAAGTGGTGATCAGAACTTGTCTCTCTCCGCATTTCTTATGATTCGAGAAGTGGCTTCACTGTTACCTGACTGTCTGGATCTCTGCTTAACCAAAGCATATAATTCATACCTTGCCAGTTCCAAGCTTGTGGACAACAGAAATATAAAACATATTGATTTTTTTATGAACTGTCTGGTGGAACTCTATTCTCTGGATGTTCAGAAATCATGTGAAAGGGCAGTAACTTCTGTGGGACAACTGAGTGCTATTCTTAGACAGGCTTCTAAAACAAAGGAAAAGGTACGCATTAATGCTTATATTTGTAGCATGTTTGCACTTTGTTTAGCTCCAGACCAGGGATATAGAGTTCCTATCATATCATCCGGACAGACCTTTGGACATGTTTTGGATGTGGGGGGCTGTTCTGGGTCCCCTACATCCAAACAAGGCCTTAAGGTGTATCTAGACACCAGTTTCGGTAAAAACCATTTCACTAAATAGCCTGGCCCTCACATGTTAAGACCTTAGGGAAGTTCGTTTTATTTATGGTCACATGTGCTAAAAGCATCTCTAAGAAGAGATCCTGGCATTATGTTGTAGTTGTTTCATTCCTTATTGCATAGTGATGGCGAATTCACAAACTGCACCATACTCGCTAATTTGTTCTTGCCACAACTTGACATGTTAATAGGATTTTCTTTGTATCGCTATATTTGGCCAAGATTTATCAGTTGCGATCATACAAGAAAAAACTCTTATTGATACACATACCTTTTTACACATCCAAAGAAAACAGAATGGTTATCTTCATATGCACATGGTCGTGGTGGTTGTCTTTTGTTTGTTCTTTTGGTATCACATGAATAGTTATTTGCTTCTCGTTTGTGGTTGCAGGAAGACCTCTGGAAGATAGATAACTGGCAATATATTAACTGTGTAAACCTATGGGTTAGGTTTATTGTGTTAATTACAAGGATTGCGATCTCAAGCCATTATTTTCTTCAGTTGTTCAGATAATAAGAGGAGTGGCTCATTTATTGCCAGGCACGCGGTACTTACCATTGAGACTGAAGCTTGCGCAGATGCTGAATGAGCTTTCCAATTGCAGTCAGATGTTCTTTCCAATTCCATCTTTGATATTTGCTTGCCTAGAATTTAGGGAGATCTCTCAGAAAGAGCAAGCACAAAAAACAAAGATCCACTTTTCATCACTATTGAAGGTATGCCATTTTTACCTGGCATAGATTGCACAATGATAACATCTGGGACTTTTGTGTTCTTTCATGTCTGTCTGAATTCACCAAAATATCCACTAGTATTGTACCAAGCTGTTATGTGAAATATGCTTTTTGGTCCCCCATTCCATAAGACTGAATGCTCACTAAAAGAAAACCACCATTGGTGCAGTTTTTAGCAACCAAAAATGACCTTTTGCAATCCAGGGTGAATCTTTAAACTGTTCCTTTGTAAATCTTTCTAGATTGTAAATCTTTCTAGATTGGCCATTTACTTGTGTCATAACTACATAGGTTTGTGTCGATTTATTAATATGAATTCTATAATTTCGTTTAATCTTCTGAAAATGGTTTTGATTGTTGTTAGGTGCCAAGGAACCTGCTGAAATCAAGAGATTTCCAAGAGGAGTGCATTCTTTCAGCTATTGAGGTTCTATCGGCACATTTTTCCCAGTGGAGCTATCATGTTTCTTTTCCAGAAGTAGCCACCATTCCACTCATCCTCTTGAAAAGATTACATGAACAGACAACAATTGAATCCCTTCATCGTCCTCTTAAACGACTGATAGACCAGGTGAATACAGTAAATACATGTCTCCAGTTATTTCTATATCTATCGGGATCCCTGACATCTACACATATATTGCAAATTTCAATCATGATTGGTGAATGTGAATAGATTCCATATAAGCCTTTGCATTCTTGCTATTATGGGGGAAATGTGGGCAGAGCACATGATTCTTTTGCTTTCTTCACAGTTTTTCATTCGATATGTGACAGCTTCTTGACACTGAAATTGCAGGTTAATGAGAACAGGGATTTTGTACAAAGGAAGAGAGAGGTGGTCTCTTTTTCACCAAGTGACCAGTCATCAGTTGAGAGCTTCCTCCAGGTTGGACTCCTTTATTGTGATATTCTTATTTTGTACACTATTTGTGCTTGCAAACTTGACTCTTGAATGCAGGCGGAGAAGAGTGTTGGAAATGCTTCATTCACACAATTTTACACATCCGTATCAAAGAATCGTCAATCAAGAGGTAAGCGCGACCTTAATAAACAGTGTCGTCATTTTGAACAGCTTCTATCATCTGAAACATTCCCACGCCGTTTGCAGGGAGAAAATTGCTATAACACGTGAAGTTGATTGGCTGCTAGAAGAGGGCTAGATGATTAAGGTGATGACGAACTGAGGAATGACTCGAGTATACATGTGTGGTATTGATGAACGCATTCTCCCGGCGAGAGATGCTGAAGTCGAGTTTATCACCCGCATTGCTGTTTGTCAGAGTAGAATGCCACCGTTCTTGAGTTATTGTTATATTGAGATCGGGCAATGAGTCTTTTGCTGTGCTAACAATGAGCGTGCTTGTAACGCTCCTTTTTGAAGAAATGAATTTTGGAGGAATTATGCAAGAGATTGAACCCTACAGGATTTATTGATGCGTGGTAATTGTTCTACTCGACATTTTGCTCAGATATGATGAAGAAGCTGACGTTTGAATGAGCTTAGTTACTGGTCAGATTTCTACTTCATTTCGATGGT
This sequence comes from Stipa capillata, assembly GCA_019208055.1. Taxonomy (NCBI): domain Eukaryota; kingdom Viridiplantae; phylum Streptophyta; class Magnoliopsida; order Poales; family Poaceae; genus Stipa; species Stipa capillata. The sequence continues at coordinate 363,165 of JAGXJF010000694.1, read as the reverse complement.
TTGGTCGTCACCGTCATAAAAGATGCCGTAGCTCTCGCTGTCGGGTTTACATGCACACACCCATCCGTACGCCTTGGCGCCCCGTAAAACCACAGCACGGCACGTACATGACATAGCATGCAGCAGTAGAACCATGTAACACTCATCACTCACTCACTCAGTAGATGGCAATCGCGTATCAAGTATCTCTTCAACCATTACAAACAGGTTTTCATACAAATTGGCAGGAGCCCTCTGCGACTAAGTCATGGAAGCAACCTTGAAAGCAGATATCGTCATTGTTGTTCATCCGTTGGTTGGTCGCTGGTCCTTCTCCGTCGTGCCTGGGGTGCATCTACTACTCAACTTTGCAACCTCAGTAAGCGAGTGAACCCTCCTCGTTACGCGCGTTCTCGAGGGCGGTGACGTGATCCTTGAAACAAGCCGCAGCTTCCTCCCTCTCGTCTTCCTTGCCCAGATGGTTATACGCCATCGCCTTCAGATAGTACGCCTCTGCCGCCATCTCGTGGTACTGCATATCACAAAGGATTTTAATTTGTATGAGATGTTATAATCTTTTCCATGCACATTTTGGACCTGATCCCGGTAATGTCTCGTGTTCCAGCATGGAGATGGAACCGTCAGCTCACCTCCAAAACCTGCAGATCTTCGGCGGCTTGGTTGAGAGGATCCAGGACAGCACAAGGGTCTTCAGAAACTGTCATAACGGAAGGAGCATCAAGCAACGGAGTGTAAAGCAAGAACCACATGAATGAGCAAGCATCATCAGGATATACCTGAAAATTTTGGATCAGTTAACTGGCATTTTGCTAAGACTATCTGAGCTCGAGCACGCAGCTCAAGACCACCATGGCCAAGAATCATTGGAAAGCTTTGATAAACAAGACTCAAGGCCCTCTTCGCATGGCTTGATCCAAGAGCCAGCCACAGTTCAGCGAGAGTAAGTGTGGCTGAAGTTTCAAGCAGATCCAAGTTAAATGATTTGCAGAATGACTGGCTGGCTAATGCGTAAGGGAGCCCAAGGACTGCATTGTCAGATTGCTGGGAGAAGTAGGGAAAAATATTAGTACACCCTGTGTGACATTGCAATATTTATTAGGTTATAGTTTCAGCAAATACGATAGTCTTACTTTATGTATTTCAGCAAGTAAAAGAAGAACACTTGCATTCTCTACTTGCATGTTGTACTTGTAGCATGTAGAGAAAAGAGAATTGGCCACAATTGCTGCCTGCACAAAGGAGACTCAAGTTTCAGGAAAAAAAATATTATTTTGTGAATTATTGGACCAACATGATTGAAATGGTCATGAAGCAGCATGATTGAAAAAAAAACACAAAAGAGCGAAGTTTGTTTGAATAAAGGGAAAAGAGAAAATGTGTTCGAATAAGGGGGAAGGAGAAGTTAAAAGGTTTAAGGACCAATAAGGTGAGTAACACATGCTTCCTAGGTACAATATAGTAAGCAAGGAAATCCAGAACTTGGCTAAACTGTTTCGCCGCAAGTAGCGTGCGGGCACGTCATAGACTCGCTTCTGTCTTTAGCTCAATGTCTACTCCACTAATAGAAGATGAGAGCACCCCCAAACTCATCACAGATTTGTTGTGCAATTTTCAAGTGCCCCCTATATAGGTCAATAATAACAGATAAGATCATGGGTGCAGAACGCAGCCACTCAAAGAAGTGAATAAAGAAGCTTTGTACCGATGCAGGGCGCGCTCATGTAGCAATTGCATTTTGAGAAGCTGGATGTGTGAATTTGTTGAAGATGGGAACTTCTCTTCAGCGAGCTTGAGAGCACAGAATGCCGCTGCGGGATAATCAGATAATGTCAGGCCATAAGAAACTTATATTTTGCTATATCAAAACATTCTTAGAATCTCATTTGATGCAAACTTCAAACAATTAGAATATCTATTTGTGTGACAAGATAAATCAATTATAAAACAATGAATTACTTATATATGCTATATATACATTTCTATCTCTTTCATAGTATCTAAACCATCCACAATTAATCTATCATTTTGCCACCCCAAAATAGCTAGCAACATGCTCAATATAGTATTTAAAACCAATTATAGCCTCAATAATCAACAAAAACAAATACAATTTATCATAATTAAACTAGATCTACATTCTCTCTCTTTAGCACATTAGATCTATCAAATTATTCAATTTTCCACTAATCTTAGATCACCAATATGAAATAGATATGCAATATCCTCCCAAAATGCACAGTTCTTTTGAACCAATTCGACACCAAGCTGAAAAATTGCCTCAACTCTGCCGCCACTACGTGTAAGAATTAAAAATTTAAGACAAGACTTGGGTCTGCCAGGTGATAATAAATGGACATCCTATCACAGGTGGTTTTCATATAAAACCGCATGTAATAAACCCCTCATCGCAAGCGATTCTTGTTGAATATAATCCAATGCATACTTGTCGCAAGATGTTTCTATAAGGTTTGAGAGCTCTCATGAATTCCTAGATATTTGCCATGGGAGATATTAGAGATAATTCTTCATGACAAAGTGAAAAACTTATAGAAAACATTTAGAGGATTACAAGAGATAGATGTTTGAGGAGAAGACTCTAGAAGAAATAAGGGATAAGTATGTAGAAATATTTTTAGAGGAGTACTCTATAATTAGGGAATATTAAATAGGTGGATATTTTAGAAGAGAATTCTAGAAAAGAGATATTTCTAGCGTAGGGGTTTAGATGTGTACCACTTGGCATCAATCTAACGGACTTGTGTAACTATAAATAGGGTGCCACCCCTCCCCCCATGTAACCTAGTGAGCGACCATGAGTATGAGAGAATACTAGGAAGTGTGGCATGGAGTCTTAGATAGAGTGGTAAGATAGCCACCAAAGAGTATTGTATCCAAATTGTGTTAGTGAATAAAAGAGTTCTCTTGTATAAGTGTGGTCTCCCCGGTAAGCCACGTACTTCTAATACTTAGTGCTTATTTTGTTGTGATTCGACGTGAGTGGCTCGGTCGCTCGAAATCACAACGGTGCTTTAACGTGAGTGGCACAGCCGCCAGGAAGCAAAGTACTAAGTATAGAAGGAAAGACTAGTCAGTATAGAGTATGCGTAGGTTCTCATAGTGTGGATAGTAAGGACCACCTCGAGAGAGCCATCCCCAATAGTTCTTATTAAAAACTATCTGCGATATGGTACCTCGATATCACAGTCGGTTTGAACCACCTACGATATCTGGTCATTACAAGTGTGCATCTTTGGGAGTTAACCTAGGCGGGCCTCATTGCAAACCTCATGTGATCTGCTACACTAGAAGCGGTTTTTGAAGAACCATCTGTAATGTGAGGTCTTTGATAGCCCATTCTGTAGTAGTGCACATATAAGCACCTTGTTACATGCCCTAAGGAAGCCAGCTACTGTCCGGTAGAATTGGCCTTTTGGTTCCGTGCGTACCTGGTATATAATCACATAAAAAATCTAAATAAAATGATAAACAAGAACAAGAAGAAAATTATTGAACTAGAGGCAGCCAGTGGGATGGAACCTTTCCTCAACATTTCGACAACTTCCCTGTCCTGAAGAAGCTTCCAGGCAGAGAGGTGTGAGCAGGCCATATAGGGGAGGACCAGTATCAGCAGTGCTCTGGAAACTGACTCCAAATGTTTGTGTCGTTGTGGAACTCTCGGGAGGAGCACCGAGCCCCTATCCTCCTGATCCTTGAAGAAATCAGTGAGCTGAGCAAGTGTTTCTCTTGCTTTGTTGTTAGCTTTGTTAAGCGAGAGGTAAATACTGCTGCTCATTTGTTAGCTAAATTCTCTAGTGCTTCTATGCCGGTTGGTACCTAGTCTGTTCAGGCACCGAACTTTATTCTATGTTATGTGCAGAATGAATATAATTCTGTGTTTTAGTAATGTTATTTCCTTTGGCCGCAAAAGAAAGGGAGGACCAGTATTGTGAGGGTCGCTGCGCAGGAATCTCTAATACAACTAATGCTGTTTTTACCGGTATAACCATGTCATCTCGAGACTAATACTAGCTAGTATGTAGTAAGGAAGTTATGGTTTTCTATAACCATTTTCACGTTAGTGGAACATCTGCCGTGAAATGTTCTTTCCAGGTTCAACTACATATATCAGTTGTGTTACATGCTGATGCATAACATCTTGGTAAAATTACCATATTAGGCGATATATCCCTCGCAAGGCAAACAAAATATAAATAACAAATATTTGGTAGCTAAGCAAACATAATAATAGAGAACACAAAAGAAAGCACGAGCGGAGATAAAATACGATGAGAACACAACAGATACGGAGAGCGGAGAAAACAAATGAGTGGAGAAAAAACTGTAATTAATAGTCTTTCGTTCTGCCGGCCGATGGCTCGCAAAAATCGATCCCTTTCACAATGTGCCGGACCCGCTTCCTATTGAGCTCTCTCTTGTTCTTATCTTTTCACGGTCCATCATTTCCATCTCTCTCGAGCAACGAGCGCGACTTCTCTTTCTCGAGCTAAGGAACGAGCTCATCGTCTGCAACGAACGCAATTTTCGACTACAACTTTTCCTGCAACACGATATCTCGCCGACGGTAGCGCAGCTCCGCCACTCCACTGCCAGCGGTTTGTGGTGCCACCGAAGCTTCTGACAAGTTCATAGAGAACAGCACGAAGCAACGGACAAGCTTGGATCGCTCAGATCTAGTGATGGCGGGACTTTAGCCTATAGGATTCGCCGCCGACGGGCTGAAGACGGTGAAGCGGGGTGTTTAGATGTTGATGGACAAATGTGACTGAGGTTTAAGGTTTTGGTGTTGCAATGATTGTTTCTTTTTTTTGCAGTGACTAATGGATTTTGTTACATACGACTTAGTAATTTATTACAGCAATCAGATATATTAGATCCGTCTACTTAAATGGGATCGGACAGTACGGATTAATGACTGATTGACCTCTCCGGCCACCTCAACGGGCGCCTAGCAATGGGCAAAATATGACCACAAAAGATAGGAAAAGAGAAAATGTAAAAAAATGCAAAGGTTAGTAAGACCAAAGAAAACATAAAGAAACCACACAAAAAACAAGAAGATACGAGAGAAAATATGTCCATGGACTAGTAAGCATGCCGGTAGCGTTATGCTTTATACCACACATAAAGGTTGTTGCTTTATGTTGGTTCAAATAATTGGTGCTAAACTAATCCTACAGCTTCAGCCGCACTTATGGATTGAACTACACAACATATGCACTGTGTTATCTCATCTGTACGACATTATTACTACTTCTATTTTACACGTGTCGTCGTTATAGCTTCATCTCATGTATGTGCTGTCTAAAAATGCCCTGCAAAATTGGTGTGTACAAAATACGCATCAGTATAAAAAAGCTGATGTCTCTCGAAAATTTAAAATGTTTTGGTACTTAAACCATTTATTTGATTGGTATTTTGTTTTCATTGTTAAGTTCATCGTGCCGGGGACTTTAAAACAAGATCCCACTTAGATATATTTTAACGAATTTTTTATCGTAAACACTTACCAAGTTGTAATATGCATATTACCAAGTTAGTAGCCAATAAGTATCAAGTTAGCAGTGAACGGTTACCATGTGATAACTGATAGGTTATTAGGCATCAGTACATTGTAATGGAAGTCTAAAGAGAAGTATTGAAGTGTTATCAAGTAGTAATTGATGGTATTGATGCCATAAGACCATCAAAGCATTGTTGTGTAAGCTCTAGGAGTGTAGAAGTGATGTTCAATAATTAGGTAACACACTGACTATAATGTGATAGCTACTCAATAACAACATGATAACCAGTTCACTACTGTCTGGTAGCTATTGATGTCGAAGGAAAATCGTCAGAACATATCGACATAAAATTTAATTTTGAAGCTCTCATTGTTACTAATCCAACGGTGAAAATAGATCATCAAAAGGGTAAAATAAGAGATAATTTTTTTAAAAATAGAATGAACAGAATTTTACCGATGTTGGTAATTTTGAAATGAGAGCAATGTCCATGCATGACTATTTTTTGTTGCAATCTCAACCACCTGGGCGCCATCGAACATCGGCGAGCACGCTGCATGTTAAGACATTGGTGTACACATGTGCTGATCAAAATTTCCGTTTATTTATAGTGCGGATATACGTCTAAGTTATGTCTAAGGGACAAGTACGTGCAAGAGATAGCGATAGTATTGGTTATGGCAAAGCACATATTTCTGGAAGGACATTTGGTGTGGGTACTCACTACTACTGAATAGAGCTTCGAAGACCCCATATTACAGGTGGTTCTTGAAAACCCGCCTCTAGTGTAGTACATCAGAGGCGATCCAAAAAAAGGTCCGCCTGGGTTGACTCTGAGGCATGAGAACCGCCTATGATATGTGGGTTATCACAGACGATTTTTAATACGAACCGCCTGTAATATGACGGTCTTATCACAAGCAGTTCGGAAACAAAACCGCCTGTAAAGATCAGATATCACAGGCGTTTCTTCTTAATAACCGCCTACAATGAGGTCCCTTTATATACGTGAATCGTTTTGGAATCAAATCCTTCACGAAAACCTTAGTCTAGACTCCAGTCCTTCGTCTTCCACTGCCTGCGAGCCCGATGCCGCGGCCCTCCGTCACGCCGGCAGGCTGCCCCCGTCGCCTCCGTGCCTGACGCTGCCGGCGCCGCCTCTGAGCCCGACACCGGCCCCGCCTCCAAGGCCGACGCCGCCGCCCCCGAGGAATCGGGCCCGATGTCGTGGGCCACGCCTCCAAGTCGCCGGCCCTGCCTCCGAACCCCACACCGCTGGTCCCGCCTCCAAGCCCAACGCTGCCGCCACTGCCTCCGAGCCCTATGCCGCCGGCCAAGCCTCCAAGCAGCCCGACGCCGCCGCCACCGCTTCCAAACCCGACGCCGTTGTTTGGTACGGTTATTCTGAAGGCATACTTAGTAGAAGTTTTGCAACTCTATTAGCGTCAAACTAGAATGCACTAGTTTATCTTCACGTTTATCTCCATGTTCTCTTGCTTAGTGCGCCAAACCTGGGGTTTAATCTGTGAGTACATTTTATCAATGTGCTCATTATAAAACTTGTATTGAGGATATTAGTGATCACTCATTTTGCTAACATGAAGTATTAGTGTTAATTATTTGATGGTTGGGTTGTGTCAGCATGATGCATTTAGCATTGCTAATCTACTATTGTTCACCCCTGTTGAATTGTCATGGCTATCAATAAATCCATTGTATTAAATCATGCATGCATGGCAACAAATTATGATTCAAGAATCAGGACTTCCTTTTGTTCCCACTCTACCATGAATTGTGTTGTTATTCTGACAAATTTGGTTGCGTTGGGTTGAATGCCCTCTGATGATGAATAGTACGGCATCCCGCGTATTAGGGGTATCCGTATACAGACTCCTGTGACTTTTGGAAGGTACAACGTACCCGGGAAGGATCCCTGGACGATAAGGTAACCCCTCTCGGGAAGAGAAGACTCCCCTTAAACTAGGAAGTCGATCCCGACGTTTAAGGAGACCAGAGTCCTACTCGGGTGTAAGTCCACGTCCGGTACGACCCTGGGAACCCCCTATATAAGGATCAGCAATCCCATAGGGGAGGGGAGATGGAAGGAGGTCAAGACATCTAGTCGCAGCTCCAGGAGACGAAGCCCTAGAAGACCCACCGCCTCGAAGGAGTCGAGCCCGGTGGTTTAGGGTAGTTTAGTCTACGATTAGGCCTAGGGTAGCCACTAACATACACCCCCCGTTGTAAAGCGTGTTCTTCATCAATATATAGCAACAGGATGTAGGGTTATTATCCTGAGGGAGGCCTGAACCTGTATAAAAATGGCTGTCCCCTGTTGTCAGATCTCCTGGCACTTGGGCCCTAGAGGTCCCTACCCCCCAGCAATCCTCATTCCACGAATACCGTAAGATCGCCGATTCACCGATCGTCGACAGATGGCGCCGATCGTGGGGACCTCTCCGGACCAAGCCGTCCAGGAAAGATCAGAGTCGGCAGGACGCGCAACTAATCGCGATCAGATCCCAGCGCCGTTTGCACAGCCCTCACCGGTTCCGACCGAGGAGGAGGAAGCAAACTCGGCAGGAAAACCGATCACACCCTCGCCCCGCACTGGGTACTCGGACCAGGGTTTCTACGACAACTTTGGCCCTATGGATCCGTACCCGGTTACGGACCAAGTGGACTTCGGAGAATACGCCCCTGGAGAAGACTCGGATGGCGAACCAGATCACTTCAGAACCGAGTGCGCCAGGGCCTTCAGCGGGAAACTGGTATTGAATGACGACTTCCCGGCAGGAACGACCAGCCCCACGGTTGGAGTCTCTCCTGTAAACTCTGATCGTGAGAACGATCAAGATCCTACCCACGTTGTGTCCGATGAGGACAACGTGATGGAATACGAGTACACATCGTCCAGCCAAGGACCTCGGATGGTACTCGCGATCAACGATGGTCGAGAAGACCACGAAGATCATGATCTGCCCGGGGGCTCGCACGTGGATGCCTCCCACATGAACGGGGGCTTACCCGCCGCTGAGGAGAGAACTCCTCGCCGGAACGAAGCCTTGCCTGCCACTGGGGAGAGATCTCCCCCGGGAACAAGGGAGTACGTGTCCCGAACTGCTCGAAGACTTGCGGAAGCGCGCAATCTGCGGTCACTGCCTCCCATGGCGGACTTGTCGACGCCCGCGGGTGTGCGATGGCTGCAACGGCTGGGGGCTGACCTCCAAGAGGCGCAGAACCAGGCCGAATCTTCTCGAGCCCAATCGGTGGCCCGTAGCTCTACTCGGGTGGACACCCCTCCTCCGCCAGAAGAGCGCGATCGGGAGGGACGACACCCCAGGAACAGGCCTCCCCAGGAGGAGCTACCTGTCGACCTCCGAGCACAGCTCGAAAGGCGCCGCCGCCAAGGGCGCCAGCAAGAGCAGCAGCCTTCTCGGAGAGACCACGCACAAAATACCAAAGGCCGATCCTCGACCTCGAATAGCGGCAAGACTGCACCTTATCGGAGCTCCTTCAGCGGGCGCCAAACGCTATCCCAGGAACTCCGACAGGTACGTCGGCCTTCTCGTTTCAAGCCTGACTCGCATGATCTGCGACAGTGTCGCATCTTCAAGAAATGCCTTCGGAAAGAAAGAGAGAGGTCCCGCGAGGAGAACCCTCGGACCGAAGGCAACAACCGGAAAACGACTTCCGACGGCGACGATTCCACTCCTGAGCCTTTCTGGGAGCACGTTAGAGTTATCGAGCACATATTCGGGGGCTCAACCTCTTACGAATCTAAGAGGTAATACAAGGCGATCGCCCGGGAAGTTCTCGCGAATGTCCCGCGAGTCCCTCGGGCGGTCAAGTGGTCTGAGATCACGATCTCTTTCGACCAGACCGATTGCCCCGGAAATTGCGCTCGACCGGGACGGTACCCTATTGTGGTCGAGCCAACGATCAACAACTGCCGAGTGGGCCGCGTGCTGATAGACGGAGGGAGCTCCCTCAATATCCTATTCGCCAACGCCCTCGACGCCATGCAAGTGCCCCGATCGTCTGTTCAGACGGTGACGCACGCCTTCCATGGCATCGTCCCGGGCTCATCGGCCACGCCGATCGGGCAAGTCACACTCCCAGTTACCTTTGGTACACCGGATAACTTCCGAACAGAGAAAATCCTGTTCGACGTAGTCGATTTCGAGATAGCCTACAACGCTATCTTGGGACGCCCTACCCTGGCCAAGTTCATGGCAGCTACGCACTATGCCTACCAATGCATAAAGATGCCCAGCCCGAAAGGTGTCCTCGCGATAAGAAGTTCCCCCAGAGAAGCACTCCTCTGCGACAAGAGCAGCCTCGACCACGTACGGGTACACCTGGGGGACGGGGGACATATACCCTCAAAAACCAGTGCGACCGTGAAAACCCACGGCGAGATAAAAATAGTTCCTCTAAGTGCGGCAGAGCCCACCAAGACAGTCCGGATCGGGTCAACGCTTGATCCAGACTTAGAATCATCGCTCGTCACTTTCCTCCGGGGGAACTCGGATGTCTTCGCATGGCAGCCATCCGACATGCCGGGAATCCCTACGGAAGTAATTGAGCACAGGTTAGCCGTCCGTCAGGACGCCATGCCAGTAAAACAAAAACTACGGCGATTCGCCCCAGATCGGAAAGAAGCCATCAAGGTGGAAATCGAAAAACTCCTGAAGGCCGGCTTTATCCGAGAAGTCGAGCACCCTGAATGGCTCGCCAACCCAGTTATGGTTAAGAAAGCCAACGGGAAGTGGCAAATGTGCATCGATTTCACGGATCTCAATAAGGCCTGCCCAAAGGATGCTTTTCCCTTACCCAGAATAGATCAGATAGTGGATTCAACATCAGGATGCGACTATCTAAGCCTCCTCGACGCCTATTCGGGCTATCACCAAATAAGCATGTGTCGGGAGGACGAGGAGAAAACCTCCTTCGTGAATCCATTCGGGGTGTTCTGCTATTCAAAGATGCCCTTCGGACTAAAAAACGCGGGAGCAACGTACCAACGCGGAATGCAGCTCGCCCTCCACAGCCAAATTGGTCGAAACGTTGAGGCGTATGTCGACGACCTTGTCGTAAAAACAAAGAAGAAAGAAGACCTGCTCTTGGACCTACTGGAAACATTCACCAACCTCCGAAGAAACAGAATAATGCTGAACCCGGAGAAATGTACCTTCGGGGTCAGCGCCGGAAAATTACTCGGGTTCCTGGTATCACACCGGGGGATTGAGGCAAATCCCGACAAGATACGGGCGATCGCAGAGATGAGGTCCCCAAAAACGGTCCGAGACGTCCAAAGACTCACGGGTTGCATGGCGGCCATGAGCCGATTCATATCCCGATTAGGAGACCGTGGAATTCCTTTCTTCAAACATTTGCGACAACACGACGGCTTCGAATGGACAGCGGAGTCAGAAGCGGCATTCCAAGAACTCAAAGAATACTTAACCTCCCCTCCGGTACTGGTCGTGCCTAATCCCGAGGAAGGGCTACTGCTCTACATCGCGGCCGGGCCGTCCGCGGTCAGCGGAGTGTTGACGGTGGAACGCGGAACCCCCGAGCACCGTGAGAAGGTCCAAAAACCAGTGTACTACATCAGCGAGATCCTGCACGGACCCAAGGAGCGTTACCCCCAAGTTCAAAAACTCCTGTACGCGGTCCTCACCACATCTCGCAAGCTTCGACACTACTTCCAAGCTCACACGGTCACGGTCCCGACCACCTACCCCTTGGGAGAAATCCTCCGCAATCGCGAAGCCATAGGTCGAATCGCCAAGTGGGCAGTCGAGCTCGGAGAGTTCGACCTCCACTTCGTTCGGCGCACGGTGGTCAAGTCACAAGTCCTCGCCGACTTCGTTAGTGAATGGACGGAGCCCGACTGTTCAGCGTCACCAGCGAAAAAAGACGACATCTGGACACTACACTTCGACGGTTCCCTAACCATCGAAGGCGCGGGGGCTGAGGTAATCTTGACCTCTCCAACCGGAGAACGCCTGCAGTATATACTACAGATTGACTTCCCGGCCACGAACAACGTAGCTGAGTACGAAGGGTTGCTAGCCGGTCTCAGAGTCGCTTCGGCACTCGGAATCCGCCGCCTTCTCGTGAATGGAGATTCACAGTTGGTAGCAAGACAAGTGTCCAAGGAGTATCAGACTACAGACCCGAATATGGCGGCTTACCTTGCGGAGGTGAGAAAGCTAGAGAAGAAGTTCGTCGGTTTTGAAGTACGGTATATCCCCCGAAAGGATAACTGCCAAGCCGACAGTCTTGCCCGCCTAGCCTCCTCATGATCTCCATGCCCACCCGGGGCCTTTGTAGAAAGGATCTCGACGCCGTCCGTGGCTTCCCATGAACCCGGGGACGAAGGAGAGGTGGTTAAGCACCACTCAAGGGTGTCACCAGGTATTGACGCTCCGAGGGGAGTGGCGGGGCGCCTCGTCGCTCCTCTCGATCTGGAAGAGTCGTGGATAGAGCCCATCCGCAAGTACCTTCTCGATCGAACTACACCTGAGGACGATACGCTTTCCGAGCAAATTGCCCGGCGCGCCAGGATGTACTCTCTGGTTGACGGGGCCCTCTACCGACGAGGGGCCCACGGAGTGCTCATGCGGTGTATCCCTCAGACGCAGGGTATAAGATTACTCGAAAAGATCCATGGAGGGGTGTGCGGGGCACATGCATCTTTCCGAACCCTGGTCGGAAAGGCCTTTAGACAAGGATTCTATTGGCCGACAGCCCTCCATGATGCGAGCGAGTTAGTGAAGCGATGCCGTCAGTGTCAATTTCACCGCAGACGCATTCACCAGCCCGCCCAGGCATTACAGACTATCCCTTTGTCATGGCCATTCGCCGCATGGGGCCTCGATATCCTAGGGCCGTTCCCGGTAGCGCCCGGGGGCTATAAGTTCCTCTTCGTCGCGATCGATACGTTCACCAAATGGATCGAAGCCGAACCTGTCTCGCAGATCACGTCGGAAGCAGCCAAGCGGTTCATAATGAGAAACGTTATGACCAGGTTTGGCATCCCGAGCAGAATCATCACCGACAACGGTACTCAATTCTCCAGCTCAGACTTCATCGAACACTGCACCGAGCTCGGCACCACGATATGCTATGCCTCGGTCGCACACCCACAGAGCAACGGACAGGTCGAACGCGCCAACGGACTTATTCTCCAGGGGATGAAAACTCGCGTCTTCGATAGACTCTCCGCCCACGCCAAGGCTTGGGTACGCGAGCTGCCCTCCGTCCTCTGGGCTCTACGGACGACCTCTAACCGGGCTACCGGAGAAACACCGTTCAGCTTGGTATACGGAGCCGAGGCCATGCTACCGAGTGAACTTGCCCTGAAGTCCCCACGGGTGGAACTGTACACCGACAAGGAAGAAACCCCTCGAAGAGAGGACGACCTCAACTTCATTGAGGAAAAGCGGACCCAGGCTCTTCTTCGGGCTACCCGCTACCAGCAGAACCTCCGTCGCTACTATGACAGACATGTTCGAAAACGCTCACTGCAAGTCGGAGACCTTGTCCTACGACTCGTGCAAAATAAAAGCAATAGCAATAAGCTGTCTCCCAAATGGGAGGGTCCTTATACAGTAGTCGAGGTTACTCGACCGGGATCCTTCCGACTAGCGATGGAAGACGGCCGAGTCCTAACTAATTCCTAGAACATCGATCAGCTCCAGAAGTTTTACGTATAAAGCTAATCGACTGACCACTCGAGAACATCCCTCGAGTAGACAGTCGGGGGCTGGTCCAAAGACTTAAGTTCAGGAGTTATTCATTAAACAGAACAGAAATCCTATACATGTCTGGCGTACATACGAAGGCTATGCGTTTACAGGTCGGGCAAGCGCAAACGCCCAGAGAAATCTTGAGCAGCTCGGTCCAATTCCGCCAGGCGATCAGGAAGGTTCGCCGTGGCTCGGAGGGACACACCGACCGTGGTGAACACCAGCTCTAGGCAGTCCGCCATCTTCAATAGACCTTCCTCGGCAGACGAGGCTCGTGCTCTCTCTAGCGACAGGGCCTCCTTCTCCCGAGAAAGGGCATCGGAAAGCCGCGCCGATTGGTCCCAGAGTAACTGGACCTCGCCGCGAACGGCTTTCCACCTATCATGAGCACGCTGAGATGGAAAACGACAAGGTCAGGTAGGCTGGCAATGTCATCTGACAAAAGTTACGACAGACAGTGACCTTCCCTACCTCCACTAAAGGTTTGAGTAGCGCTACGGGATCGTCTTCGACCGAGGCTTCCTCGCCCTGGAGACTTGGCTCCTGCCGCTCCTTGATGAGTGAAGAGGGGGGGTACCACGCCAACCGAGCTCCGACTAGGAAGCAGCCTGATAAACCGCTTCCTCCGTGGATCGGTAGGAGGGGCAGGTATCGGTGGAGAAGCGTCCCTGCAGACCGTGTTCAGAATCCAGAACTAGGAGCGTAAGCTCGACAAAGCAAGAAGCGGAAGAATGGTACCTCGCTCTCTTCAGCGAAATGGAGCGCCCCCGTCGGACCGAAGGATTTCCCGCTCCTCGAAGACAGAGCGGCGATTCAGATCTCGGTTCGCTCCGTGCAACCTCTTCTACCTTCTCGGTGAGCGTGGTGTCCCCATCGTGCCGGTCCTCAGCCGCGGTCGAGCATCGACTAGGACTAGAAGGCCCAGCTTCGGGGTCGTCTATTCCCCATCCTTCTCTCTGCATAAAGGGCCCATTCCACGAAACCAGTATAAGGCGGGCCTGAAGGACCTAGGATCCTAAAAAAGAAAGGATTACCGCTAGAACCTCTTCCCGCTCGTGCAAAGGTCGAAGAGGCAACGACGTGGGGACGCCTTGGCGACTAGGTGAAGGAACTCGCTTGAAGATATCTTTTACCTTCTCGGACACCTCCTCTTCCGAGAGGGCTGTTTGAGACAAAGAGAAATTCAGAACACCCCGATAAGTCCTTCTTACGGGATTGAGAGGGGAAAACTTACCTATTTTTCTCCGCCGTTGGTACGGATCGCTTGTCAAGTCCCAGGCTCCGGTCTCCCTGTGCCGTAAAGGGCAGATTCCGCGCCTGACGAAATCGGCGACAACGTCGGCCGAGGACAGGCCTCGGGTCCGCAGAGCCTTGATCTCCTCGACCAGGGGCTGGAGACGGGAGTCGAGCAGGGTCTCGTCGGTCCAAGCGGATGCCGCGTCGGGCTGAGTTCCCCAGTACCTTATGCTTAGGGGGATCGACGGACGGCAATAGCACCACTCATACTCCCATCCCGCAAAGGAGCGGATTCCGGTGGCATCAATGTACTCCACGGTCCTATCTTCTCGGAGGCGGACACTTGCGCCTCCTACCACCTTCTTCTTTGTCCTCTCCATCTTGTGGAAATATCTGAATAGATCCAACGATGGCCGCACTCCGAGGAATGCTTCGCATAGATGGGTGAACACGCTCAGGAGGACGTATGAGGCCGGGTCAAGATTCACCACCTCCATTTGATAGAACATGAAGATCGAATATAGGAAGGTGGAAGGAGGCAAGAAGAACCCGCATCAGAAGAAGTCGGGGAAGACGACCAGCCATCCGGATTTGGGTTCCGGAACCCTTTCACCCCGGACGTGACGAAACTCGGCTTGGCGGGTTGATTGGATAAGGGTCAGCTCTATGGAAGATGCGAGTTTCACCTCGTTCATCTCCGAGCGCGGCCATGCTTCGTCAACCAATGGGCTCCCAGCCATGGTGCAGAGAGGCAGGAGATGAGAGGAGCAAGGAGGTTAGGGGGCAGGGGATCAATGGGGGCAAAACCCCAATCCTTGGACTCCTAGAAATTTAAACTTTCGCCGGAGACGAGCGCGGTTTTCGGCACGATCAGTTCCATCGCATTTAATGCGGGCAGTTGCTTTTTCCGCGAGCAGGGCATGTCGCGGGAAAAAGAGGGTCTGACAACCCACGACCCGAACGAGCGCGCGCGGCACAATAGCGCAGAGAGAGAGAAAAGATTCTCCATCACCACGCGAATTTTCCGCCACGATGATTCGGTTTCCTAAAAATATGCCAGGCGGACGCGTGTCTGTGATCAGCGGACCGGATCGAATCAGAAAGCATTCTGGGGTTGTCCCGAGGATAATTCCGATAAGGCTTTCACAACTACTCAGTAGGGGTAGAACCTACTCGAAGAAGTCGCCGACGAGAGCTACTCGGATCGCCTACTCGGAGTTTATTCCCGACAAGGGCAGATTTCTAACATAACCATCATGGCCTCACTTCGCGTACTGATGGGGGGCTTGATGATGAATAGTACGGCATCCCGCGTATTAGGGGTATCCGTATACAGACTCCCGTAACTTTTGGAAGGTACAGCGTACCCGGGAAGGATCCCTGGACGATAAGGTAACCCCTCTCGGGAAGAGAAGACTCCCCTTAAACTAGGAAGTCGATCCCGGCGTTTAAGGAGACCAGAGTCCTACTCGGGTGTAAGTCCACGTCCGGTACGACCCTGGGAACCCCCTATATAAGGATCAGCAATCCCATAGGGGAGGGGAGATGGAAGGAGGTCAAGATATCTAGTCGCAGCTCCAGGAGACGAAGCCCTAGAAAACCCACCGCCTCGAAGGAGTCGAGCCCGGTGGTTTAGGGTAGTTTAGTCTACGATTAGGCCTAGGGTAGCCACTAACATACACCCCCCGTTGTAAAGCGTGTTCTTCATCAATATATAGCAACAGGACGTAGGGTTATTATCCTGAGGGAGGCCCGAACCTGTATAAAAACGGCTGTCCCCTGCTGTCAGATCTCCTGGCACTTGGGCCCTAGAGGTCCCTACCCCCCAGCAATCCTCATTCCACGAAAACCGTAAGATCACCGATTCACCGATCGTCGACACCCTCTAAGAACTCCCTTAAGTGAATTGTTTCCTACAGTGTAGCCTTTTTTGGATCACAACTTGCTATAGCTATATTTATGTTTAGCTATTTTGACAATGACATGAGCTTACGAAGATTCTACCATTCTAGATTTCTTATATATAGTCAGCTACACACAAACTAATATCATAATATGAGTACTAATGTGATTAGGAGGATTTTTTCTCTTCCATCATCTAAGAAAGTATTAATAAGATTGATCGAGCAATTGATTTTTTAAACGTGCTAAAAATATAGCTTAAGTACTAATGTGGCCACCCCCTCTCTCCCTCCCCTCGGGCACCCCTTCTAATACTTGTTAGTTTAAGGATCTTTTAGAAGATGTCGAGTCCTGATCAAACGGCTTCCCCGTCCACTTCCGGCGACCATTCAGACACATCGGAGAACACAACAAAATAGAGACAAGCTCCTAGAAGATCTAGTCAAAGGCCGAAGGGCCGATTTCCCATAACGGAGTTAGGTCCGTCAGGGGCACTGATAGCACTGAAACAAAATGCGGTGAAATGGAGAACTACATGCGGTATCGTCGCATGTACACGGGTGCCTTTGACACTGGAATCTTGGAAGAAGGTAGGCAGAGATCTTCGTGCAACGCTGGTCCAAGATATCAACACTCACTTCGTCATCCCAGAAGAGCTACAGGCCCGCGCCAATAAAGTTGCCCTCAAAGTGGCTAATAAAGCTTGGAAAGAGTTTAAATTATTCTCCAACGGGACTTCATCAAAAAGGACGAAGACCCGTTTGCCGTCCATAAATGGATGGATTGACATATGTGGCTCAATTCAAGGAGTCGAGGGAAACAGAAGAATTCAAGACGAAGAGTGTAGCGGCCAGTGTGCTCGCGGCCAAGAACACCCACCATCACAGGCTGGGTAGTTTTGGGTACGCACCCAAAGTTAGGAAATGGATGGACGAGGAGGAGATGGCACATCTTAATGACCTGGCCCCGCCATTTCCCAACATAGAATCACGGTGCGCACGCAATTGGTTGTACGCGAGGAGAAATCCAGGTGCGACGTCTTCGGACACCCAATCCTTCGCGAGCGAAGTAACCCGGGAGGTCTACGCTAGATTGGTACGATGTCATTTACAAAACCTGCCTCTCAGTATATCCATCACCTCAATACTAGGCTTAGTAACCTGTTCTTCTATTACAGGAAAACCTTTCAACACAATCCTCCCCTTGTGAATTCCAAAGGGAGAGATATTCTTACAAAGGCCATTAGCACCAAGGAGCATCCAGGTCGCACGAGGGGTACTGGTGTTTACGCTACCTGGATAGATGGATTCCCCGATGATTTGCATCGGTACAGGAATAAGAGCTTGGCCAAAGCCGAACGCGAAGCAAGAGAAAGAGCTGCTCTTACAGAAGAAATCATGGTCACGGTGGAAATGAGGGTCGATGCTCGTTTAAGAGTGCTTGAAGATATGGTGGCCATGGCCTCACAAGGGCACGTTCAAATGCAAAGCAGTTCTACTGGTAATCGAAAGAGTAGTCAAGCCTCCGTCCCCGGTGGTGAAGCTGATCGCACCATCTCGTATCCAGTTGATGAGATCTTGGTAATTTCTACTTTAATCTCAAGTTCTGCTTCAAATTCTATTACAATGCATATGTAACTAATTATTCTATCTTCTACCATGTTTTACCTTCAAGGATACGACGTGGTGCAAGCTGTTAGTGTGGCTTCTTGACAACGAGCCTTTAGAGGTTGCAACAGGGATGGTATGTCTATCCAATGAAGATGATCTCATCCACCGTGTGCCGATGGCGCGTGGGAATGCGAAAGTCAGTGTGGACTGTGTCTACAACACATGCAAGTCCATTAAGCTAAAATTTCCGCCAAATGATGAGATTACGAGATTGGGCCAAACTAAAGGGACTTTCATCTAGTGGCCCAAGAGGAATGTAGTATTGGAAGACTGGCACCCTCCATATATCGACCAAGTTGAATCACGGGAGGTAGACCTACCCGTGATCTCGAAGCCTTATATTGCATGTAATGAGGACGCCTCAATCGCTACGGTGCCGATGGAGACCACCTTGGCCCCCGAGCTCCCAACAAGGGCCCATTCGTCGCCCGCCAAGTCGTCGAACCCAATCGTTAAAAGAAAGCGAGGAACTAAGTCGAAGGCGAAGGTGCTGAAGGAACCACACCTTTACATTGAAGAAGAGTTCCCCTTCACGCCATTGGCCGATAAATACGTTGAGGGAGAGCCATGGCTCAAGTCACTAGAGGCGCTCAATGCCCTCGGAAAATATACTGCGAGTTGCACGAGTACTACGTCAAGGAGGTCAAGAAGCCAAAGAATCAACGGACCACAAATTTAAAGGTGGATTTTAATAGGGGACATTTCCACCATGACGTCAAGAACTGTCAGTTCTTTGTGAACTTCGTGGACTTGTGGAAACTCTACAACCTCCGGTCCCTCGAAGTCTCTCTCATCAGATGCTACACACCGTAAGTGTTCGCAATCACGGTCAATATTCATGTTATACATACTATATCCACATATATGTAACCCATACCTTCTTTATGTGTAGGATGATGATTGAACAATGCAGAAGGAAACACGTAAAAGTAGGGTTACTCGACCCCATACATTGTCTCCGCACGGATGATCAAAGATGCGGAAGACTTTGTTGCTGAATACGTGCTAAACACCTTACTTGCTCAACAAGATAAGGAATTCATACTTTTTCCGTACAACCAGGCGTAAGTGTCGCATTACCTACTTCACCATCTCAGGCTATTGGTAATTTTACCAAAATAACGTGAATTTACTAACTATTGAGACTAAATGCAGAGAGTATTGGATTCTTGCTGTCCTTATACCACACCATCCAAGGCTCATGTTTCTGGATTCGTTAAAACGAGCAAACTTTGACATCGAAATAATTGGAAGATTTATTGAGCAAGTAAGCATATTTTTAACATACACAAACCTACCGTTCACTACTTTCGTGTTGCAATGCCGATGTGAGAACCCTAGTTTTAGAATAGTCGAGAGAGGCGTGAGGTGAAAGTTGGATCAACTCGCGTTGCTGAGTTGCCCCGATTCTATCAAGCTACGTCGGAAGTTAGGTTGAGAGAGGGGGGAAATTTGTTGTGCATTCATGGCATACATATAATTCATCGTATTCATCATTCACACACGTCAGAAATGATTAAAATTGAAATCTTATTGAATAACGAATATTACAATGTCATAATACAACAGTATGATTACAAATGAATAATGAAGAAGAAAGTAAAAATTACATATTGCAATTTCTACCTATACAACATTTAACCCTAATCTTCGACCTTCCGAGTCTTGAGCTATAGTGGAGAAGCGCCGAGAGTCGAAGGGGGGAAGATTCTCCAGAAATATTTGCGATGTCCGAGACCGCCGAGTATATGAACTCGGGACCATTAGGACCTCGCAGATTTCTGTAGGAGGCAAATGGTTTTGAAAAATATTGTTTTCAAAATAAAGGTGGTTCACCGGCACAGTTCCGTCGACATCCGCAGGGTTAACTGCGGGGGAAAAATAGTGCCGATGACCTAGATAGTTTTTAGTTTCAAAAATAAGTTGGAAAATATTTTTGTTTTCAAAAATGTCCGAGGGCCACATGACTAAGACCCTCATCGGACAAATCTAATATTTTGTATAATTGGGAGGAAAGAGGTGAGAGTAGTAAAAATAGTTTTATTTTCCCTAAAACTAAATTGCCTCCATAATAATTGTTTTGAAGAAAAATCATTTTTGCAAAATAAAGTTTAGATAAGGCAGCCATTATGAAAGCTTACCCATCAGCCCATAGCTTTTGACCAAGGTCAAGAATACTTCACCATAAGGTCAAGAATACTTGACCATAAGAAATTCAAAGCAGCCAGCAAAATTTCACACTTGCATGTGGCAAGTAAAATGTCTTCAGCCCACAACACTTGACTAGAGTCAAGATACTTAACTCTCAAGGCAACCGAATATGGAGGAAATAGCCATAGCAGTCCAGCCGTAGATAGCAGCCACGTAGCAACCCATGCAGCATGAGGTGGCAACAGAAATTCCACCAGAGAAGCCTAGGAAGGCTCAGCAGTAGTAGTACAAAGGCAACCGGGTAGAGAGCTGTAGCCATTGCCGAGGAGAGCAAGGACCAGCCCTAGAGCCATAGGCACCACCAACACAAAAACCCCATCTTTAGGAGCCGAACCAAGGGATCACCAAGTTCAGAAGAACATCAAGAGCAACAAGACAAGAGGAGAATCACCAGACTCAGCCGAGGAGGAGAAGGAACATTAGGGGAGGAAGGAGAGGAAGCTCAGAGAAGGGAGCTAGCAGGAGCAAGAAAAGAAGGAAGCCAGAGGCTTATCCCTGCCTTAACCGAAAACAAGGTAGCAATCATCAAAAGTACCCAACCCTATGTATATGCACATGCATTTTAGCATGTTAATAGGGGACCCTCAGCATCTATTTGTCATCATAGGATTTTGGTAGAAGATTTAGTAGCATCTGTTCTTATCCTTGACACCATCGATTTCTCCAACAAAAATCCTCAGATTAGAATTGCATCATAGGGTTTTATTAGGCGGCAACAGAGGTAGTATATCTGCTCTTATCTTAGTTACCACCATTCCTCAAACCTTTCTCAGATAAGCATCAGAGTACAGAGGAATTAGATCAAAGATAGTTATGTTCTCTCAGGTTAATAAACTGATGTATGCAGAAAAAGAATCAAGGTTAGCATCTATTTCATCAATTTAAGTGAACTGATGAACATAAAGGGTAGTAGTCAATAGTTGCACAAATTAGAACAATCAGGTGGCAGTATCCCTCCCTATCAATTTTTCATTAAGATGTTAACATTGTCATAGCGTAGCAATGAATCCAGAAATGATACCAGTTCTTGCGGTTAAGGAAAAAACTGACATGCATATATAGAAGTAGAAAATAGAGGGAGGCTAAGATCAAGTGGAGAGCATATGCACATACAGTAGTATATATGATATCTATAAATGAGCAAATCACCACAGAGCTAAGACTAAACTCTAAGGCAGTAACAAAGAGCCCAGGAGGGAACTAAAGACCCCTAGGAATAAATTTGTTATGTCAATTTCTGTAGAAGACCATAGCAGCTTGGCATCACAACCAGTATAAGTCAACCGTGCAGAACAATACAATCACTCCAGCCTTGTTCTTTCAAGTCAATGAAATTTTAGGGATAAATTAACTCTAAACTAGACATTAGTTCAGATTTTAGTTGCCATGAATCAATATTAAATCATAACTCTTGGCAGACAGTGCGTCTAACATCTCAAAATGTTTGGCGAAAAGCAAGGGTGATATCTCTTTTCTTCTCAAGGAAGAACAAAGAATCGATGCATCAATTCCCAATTCTAGCTAAGATATACATATATGCAAGTCTGGGTCATGCCATCTAGCATTATATTAAGCACACTAAAGCAGGGAGTAGATACAATGCCATCTAGCATTATATTAAGCACACTAAAGCAGGGAGTAGATACATTCACTGACTCAAGCATACCAATGAAACATCAGGCTAAGTCAATCGAAAATAACCACATCATTGGTTTAAGTAACATCTTAAAGTGCTTAGCTAGAATCGGGGGGATGTCAACAAGCATTAGTGTAGGAAATAATCAGCATAGCCATATCAAATCGCAGAGGAGGTCCCAGTAAAATTGGGGAATACTAGAAAAAAATTAGGGGAAAGAATCTTACCTGAGGCGGCGTGACTGCCACGGTTGCAGCGGCCATCAACTCCGCGCCGTCCGGTGGCAGCGGCCGTAGGTGGAGCAACACGGAGACCCGAGCGGGACGGCCTCGGCGGTGGCACCAGTAGCTGGGGCGCGCATGTGATGGGGCATTCGCCCAAGGCGGTGGGGGCCAGTGGAGGAGGTCCGGGCGAGGTCGGAGAACCGGCGGCGTCCAAGGAGAAGAAGAGGGCGACGCCGAGTGGAGCGAGGGGGGCGACCGGCGAGCCCGAGTCCTAGGACTCGAGGCGGCAATGCACCCGGGGCGGAGTCGATGTGGCGACATCCCGGGCGGGGGCCAGGCCCGAGCGACCGAAGTGGCGAGGCGCATGGCAGAGCAACCACCCGAGGCAGCGGCGTATACCAGGAAGGGGAGAAGAAGTAGGGAGAGAGAGGCTGCGGGGAGCGGTGGAGAAGGCCAAGAGACGAGGCGGCGGCGGAGGACCAGGGTGAACGAGGTAGTCGGCGGCGGCGTGAGAGAGGTGAGTAAGGGAGAGAGAGAGAGAGAGTTTGGATTGAGGGGCGAAAGGCACTGGGATGGGCCTAACAGGCCGGTCGGATGAAGAAAAAAAAAGAGAAAGATAAATGGAAATAAAAAGAATGGAAAAGAAATACAAATGGCACGAAGATTTAAAAGGAAGAATCAATTAAGAATGTTTATACATATATAGGTTTCTAATATATCTTTAAAACAGAAATGACAAGAAATGGGGATATAGATATATATATGTGAGTATGCATCTAATTTTGTAGATTATTGTAAATAGAATAAAAATGTGTTACTCTTTAAAAAGAGGATAAACTCTAAATTAATTTTCAGAAGGTCTTGATTAGTGAAGTAATCAAAGGTTAAAGTGGTTAAATGATATAATGCGAAGAGTTAATATGAAATGTAAAATATTTAAACGTTCAAGTCATTCTTTTAGGAAATTCTAAATCTCTTGAGAAAATATCTAAGAAATTTATAGCTAATTTCCTTCAAGCAATTTGAATACACCATTCTTACATGTATGTATAATGCCATGTCATTTGCATTCATATTTTGAATCTTTTGAATAAGACCTTCTCGGACTTCATTATTTTCTTTGCTAAAAGCCGGAGTTCCACAAGTAAACCCTTCGAACTCCATTTTCAATCTGATACCAAGCAAGTCTAGTTTCTTGTTCATGTCCGTTGAGAATGTTTTACAAAATTTTCCTCTTGTCTATAACATGCACGAAAGGAAAATCTATTTTCTAAAGATGAATCAACTGTTGTTTTATTTTGATTGCCGGTTTTTGGGCGTGAATCATGGTGGGTGATGAAACCTTGGAAAGGGTGCCGGAGGCACATTGGGAGGTAGGTTTCATCACACGGGTTTGTTTCATATAAGGTTAAGACAACCGATGATCGAATGTGCTTAAAGGCCGTAGTGATCGCGCATACCACATACCCTATATGGGCAGGGCTGAGCTAAAGTACCTTTGCCCTAGGTTCATACTCCCCTGGGAACACAAGACCTCGGTAGGGGGGATCGACTACCGGGAAGGTGACACTGGCCGTAGGTCGGCTAATCACAGGTGATATTATTCGTGAGTCGGCTAGTCACATCATGTTGGTAGAGGTGGCATTGGCCGTACGTCGGTTAACCACATTAGAAGTTGAGACCAGTAGTCCTATATGGACTACGACGTGGAGTTTGACCAAGCGGGTGGTGAAAAGGCTCTATGATCATGGGTACGTGATTCGGGGCTGATCACCTTGGGCACATGCTTATGATCATTTGTGGGTACAGTTGCGCACCTCTGTAGAGTGTATTGAATCGTGTCATTGTCACTCCATGTTCCTGGTTGGAACTGCGAACCCGACAAGAAAGAGATTCATCGGGAATCCTAGCAGCTTGTAAGACATGAGATCATTGGTCTCTTAAATTAAAACTTGACTCTTACCTTTTGAGACTGCATTGCTTTTGGAGAACGTTGCTGTTCTCAGTAGATAGTGCATCAAACACCTCTTTGCTATGTCTGGACTTGTGGAGTACCTTCTGTACTCATCCCTCTATCTTAATTCCTTTGATTAGATGGTGAGCCGACGATGGATCAAGAAGTAGTCTACATCGAGGTCAAAGATGAAGTCTCCGAAGAACCGACAACGACGACGGAGGGTGAAAGCATCGACTACTACTTTGACTACCGTGGAGAAGACCCCGAAGCGTAGAAGCATAGGAAGTGGGAGATGAGAGATGTAGGATAAGACTTTTGCTGGAGCCGAATGAAATGGTTTTAAATTCCCCATACTTTTGGAAATATGTTTGTATAATTACATCTTGTTCTTTGAGTTTGTAAGTTAAGTTTGAAATAAATGGACGACTGCAATGCTTCTGTCGTGCTACTCTGTGTGATGTGTTGTAGACGAGAAGGCACTTCGTCTGCGACATGTCAAAGACTGGCATACTATCCAGACGGGTAGTAGGCGGGTCGCCGCAGCCGAAGACAAACCATTTCGATTCACGTAGGGTGTGGAAGAGCTATCTCCAGAACAGAAGAAAAAATGCCAATCAACCCTTTTAAATGACAAGGGTTTTAGTGTATCTTTCTATACTCAATACGATATGGAGGAAGCCGAGTTCTTCTTAGTTAAGAAGTGATATGTATTTCTTTGTGAACTATTATATGGATGCCGAATTTACTAAGAGTTAAATTACTTTGTGAACTTTGTGACATGAGGTGGATGAAATTGAGAGTTTAATTACTTTGTTTGGTGATGTTGATGAGTTTGATGAGAGTTCATTTTGTGACTCAATTTATGTGTATGTATCAAATTTCTGTTATTTTATATGATTTAATTCTGATTACTGTGAATGAATGAGATATGTGTATGTATTGTGTGTTTTGTTTTCTACTGATACGCAACAATCTAAAATAAGTAGGTATGCTGTTACGACGATTACAGGCAGTTCTTATGGGAAACCGCCTGTGATGACACACCCATCACAAGCGGATTTTTATAAGAACCGCCTTTGATGACCCCCGCCCCCCATCACAGGCGGTTCGGAGGGGTCATCACAGGTCCTTACTTACAGGCGGTTTGGGAAACCGCCTGCCTTGAGATTTTCAAACCGCCTATAATGAGCTATTCTGTAGTAGTAACTGTACCTCCTTCAAAGTACAATTTCCTGCCCTTTATGAAACTAATAGTGAACAGGGGTTCAACAGTTTATCGAATGAGTTCCAAGAATTGGCAGTTAGCTTTTAGATGATGGTTGGACGAAGAGCTACACCAACTTTAGAAGCTCTTGCGCAATACTCTAGTTAGTACGTGTTGCTTTGGGTGATGGACGTGATGTTTCAAAATCTAGGATCTCTCCTGTTAAATCCAGGTACAATCATCCAATTAGACCTGGTCTTCATAGATCTTTTAAACACCTGTGTAAGTCTAAGTTGCCACTAAAAATCAAAATTTGGTTGTGGTTAATCTGACTTGATGCTATTGTTACTAAGGACAATATGAAAAAAAAGAATGAGTGAGCGACGGTAGCTGTAATTTCTGCTAAACGTCTAAAACGATTCATCATTTATTCTTTGAATGTGCAACAACAAAATATGTTTGGGGGTGGTTAGATATTGCAGTAGTAGCTGACTGTCAACCGGGGAGGAAACACCCCTCGGTATTTTGGTGGATCCAGGACTATGTACATGTAGGTATTAATAAAGAGGCGTGGGTTTAGCAGCTATATATTGGGCAATCTAGAAATCCAGAAATAAATTATGTGTTGAGAATAAATTGATCAGATCCCCAGATGAATTAAAGTAATATGGAAGCTGTTTTTACTTATATATTTTGCAAGACTACAAATCGGTGCAGAGAAGGACATGATTTTTGCTAGGGCAGAAAACTGCTGCGAAAGGAGGCGCTGAAGCATCACTCAGAGAAAGATGTTCAAGGTCCAAGCCAAGCGGCGCCAATATGGTTACTCCCTGGCCCTGAAATGTCATGGGCTTGCTTCGAGGAGGAGAAAGCTACCTGGGATGCCACCTAAATTTGCATCTCCACTTGTTGTTGCAAGGGCAGATGTCCTAGAGTTGCAATATCTTGGCATTGCGTACGTTTCTGTGGCGTTGCTAATTTAAAGGATGACCGTGTGGTGGGTGCCGTGCTGGTCGATTTCAATAGAAGTCAGAATCAATCCCCGCCAAGTCATCTTTCTTCTCCCATCCCCATGACATTGGCATCGATCATCAAATAAGATGGAAAAATCAGGCTTTTGATTGCACAAAATCAAGGTTTGAACTGCATGAAATCAAGCTTTCAACTAAACTTCAAGAACTTTCCACTCAAATCTAGTGACTTTCCAACCAAACTACAAAGAGCTTCCAACTAGAAATATAGAGAGATTTCAACTAAAATATGAGAACTTTCAACTACGATTTTACAAACTTCCTAATAGAACACAGAATGAAACTTTTCACTATTTTTTAGGGGAAAAAAAAGGTCCAAAATCAACATTCAGATCTGGGACAATCCCCACGTCATACAATGCTAGCGGCGAGGAATGTCGGCGGCTGCACACTGGTTGCAGAGGGTGGAGGCCTTGGTGGTGGCCATAGCCACCATGCTCTACCCTAGCACGCAGGGAGCATGGCAGTGACAGCAGCAGCATTCCCGTCGGAAGAGCATGGGGAAGGCGGAGGGGCACGTCTCATAGTGCCATTGCTGCTATTGGGGAAGATCATGTGTAGGGACTCGAGGCGTGGTTCAGCGATGGAAGAGAATGTGCGGTGGAGAAAAGCAGAGAAAGTGGAGAGGATAAGGTGCTACGTGCTGCTATGGGCCCCACAAAAAGTGTGCTATTGCGGTGATAAATTAACCGTACCAACGGCTAGCTGCTAAAGAGGCTTTTCGATGTTTTTGATCCCTTTTCTCTAGTTAATGTTGGCATGGCTTTGGGTAAGTCTATCTCCAGATTACTAGGTGAAAAGGTTATCTTTTATTTCATTCTTTATAAAAGGTATGAGTTCACGAAAATATAAATAATCTGAACTGTCCATTTAGCTCTAATTCGATGGCTCGTGAATTTATTTGCACCCCTAGAAATTCAGTATATCCTCTCATAGTATCCCATCTTAAATCCGTGTGAATCCAACACTAATTGCACATTAATTATTCATGTGATTTTAAGTGCTGTAGGATTCAATATGTCGTGACATCTAATTTTTGGAATTTTCTTCTTTTTCTTTTTTTAGTCCTGTAAATCAAAGAGGACCTAATTAGGCTACTTGATAATATTATTTTTTATACTAGATTGCCCCATGGTAGATAAGGATACGATGGTTTGGTTGATTTCTTGCAATATTTCTAATCACAGTCAATATCATGTATTTTGTAATTTTCATGTTTGATAAAAAATTTAATAGTAGATATTTTCGACCTCGGTTAGTATCATGTGTTTTGCAAATTTTATAATTCTAATGAATTTATTTAAATGATATAGGAAATGTTCATAGTTTTTTCTATGATTTGATAATTTAACAGTTTCGTCCTTAAAGCTAATTTTTTAGAGATGAGCCAATTATCTGTTGGATCATGATGTATAGTGAGAAAAGCGTGCATTTGCACATGCACAGATACT
This sequence comes from Stipa capillata, assembly GCA_019208055.1. NCBI lineage: Eukaryota > Viridiplantae > Streptophyta > Magnoliopsida > Poales > Poaceae > Stipa > Stipa capillata. The sequence goes on along the minus strand of JAGXJF010000694.1, from coordinate 335,361 downwards.
AGTTGCTCTAGAACTTCTAGTTTTGCGTTGTTCCTTGATTCTTAGCTGTAGGCGACAACCGCGGCAGCATAACAGACTTATTTGACAATAGTGGTGGTTTGTTCCTTTCTGCAAAGCAGTGGAACCCGGCGGCAAGGCAGTCGTATTAGGAAAAAGAAAGAAAGAAATACGCGTTGAGACATGTATGAGTTATACGAGGAACATTTTTATTCCCGCTTGCAACAGCTTGATGTTTTGAGATGAAAATTAAGGAAAAAGAGCTAGCTTGCGAAACGAAGCAACTACGTAAAATATAGTTCATTTGTAGCGAAGGCTTCGCAAGTCCTTTTCATCTCTTTCTTCTTTTGTTTGTTCTTCTTTATGTTTCAGCGGCTGAACCGTGTGCTCCCCGCGTTGCTTAAACTGAACGTCATATCAACCTTGACAAGTTAGATTGGCGACGACTTGAGCTAAGTAGCTAGCTTAATTAATCTTCCAGAAACCGACGACGAGCCTTGTATATAAAAATTGAACAGCTCTTTAACCTTTGTTTTTGGTATTCCCATTTGAACTGTCACGTCCGTCGTGAAGAATAGATACATTGGCATAACGGGGTCAGCATCCTATTGCTTGGGGCTAATAAAGTTAGAAAGATACATTCATGAGTTCTTGGAAAACATGGGTTGATTGAGGCAAAAAAAAAGAAGCATGATATTGAATTTTTTTTTCCATTCTAGACAAATGAACTGAACACGATCATTCGATTACTCGTCTTACTCAAGTGCAACTTTGTTTTTTATCATTCTATGTCGGTGCACACTGCACAGTCGCAGCTCCAGAGGTCCTACTAACTATGTGCTCTCTCGTCAATAAGAAAACTCTTTTTGTCGAATGTCCATCGTTGTCATTTGCCAACTAATTAACTCTATACGATTAAATGTCCTAAAGGAAATTACGAGGAAAAACCATGGAACTTAAGAAAATCAACACGAGAACAATCGACTCTCCAGGAGCAAAATACAGCAACAGTCTACTGTTTCAGGGGCTCTTCGATTGCAGGATTATAATATTTATGAGTTTTTCTATGTGGGTTGTTTGTTTTGTAGAATTATATCTTATAGAAATTTTTTAAAATATTTTTTGTACTAAATTTTATAGAAAAATTCCGATCGACTCAAATCTTGGAATGAAACCCATATTATTTTTGTGGCGTAATCAAACATGTTTTGTTGTAAATTCAATATTTCACACGGATATGGTATTACGATCCAGCGGTTTTTCTATTTTTATGTCTTTCGAATCATGCCTAATTTACCGTTCACGATACACTCCAATAATCAATAGTACTAGGGTTCTAGGTCACATTGACCTGTTTGCTTCCAGTTAGAAAATTGGGAACAATTTTCTCATGCGTGCGTGGCATAGCATATCACCTCAACTCATACATATCCGTGGTCCGTCGATCTCATTGCCTTATATATGGAGCGCATGAGCACGCAAGCTCTCCCATTAATTAGCTTAACACAAGCTTGCAATTCCAAGCTTTACAAGCTCTGTACACACGTGCATATACTCATGTCCACGGCGCCGCAACAGCAACAGCAGCAGCGCCACCGGAGGCTGCGGCTGCGGCGCGTGTTCGACCTCTTCGACCACGACGGCGACGGCGTCATCACGCCGGCCGAGCTGTCGGGCGCGCTTGGCCGCCTCGGCCTCGGCGCGGCTCCGGCGCTGGCGGGCGCGCTGGAGGCGGTCGTCGCCGCGCACATTGCGCCTGGCATGCTGGGGCTGCGTTTCGCGGACTTCGAGGCGCTCCACGCGGAGCTCGCCGCCGGCGGAGGCGGCGAGGACCAGGAGGACGAGGAAGGGGAGATGAGGGAGGCGTTCGGGGTGTTCGATGAAAATGGCGACGGGTACATCTCCGCCGCGGAGCTGCAGGCCGTGCTGGCACGGATGGGGATGCCGGAGGCAGGCTCCATGGCGCGGGTGCGCGACATGATCGCCGCGCACGACCGGGACAGCGACGGCCGCGTCAACTTCGAGGAGTTCAAGGCTATGATGGCTGGCGGCAATGGCGCCTCGTCTGGTTAAGAATTGGATTTATCGTGTCAAATTAACGTGCTCCTCCCTGTAATATGTGTGTTTTGTATAGTCTTTGTAGCCTTGCAGTCAACATCTCCCGATTTGTAATTGGGATTTTTCTTTTCTTCTGGGGGTTGTGTGCATAAGTGCAGAACTGAAAGTTTTGTTCCTTCGTTGCCTTTTCTTTCTAGCTTACCTGTAGGCTTGCACTATGTTTGGATGCCAACTAAGTTATTGGCGAATTGCTTAAAATGCAGTTCTGGTTTACTAAATACAGGTGTTGTTTTACGGTGTTTGCAGTCAAATTTACTTTACGCTATACCTGTTTTTTTCTTAAACTAAAATATCTCTGAACTCATCCACACAATAAATGTATTTCGATTTTTGTATGGAAGAGGTATTACTTCCCACAGTTCACAAGACCATGTCGGTTGGGACATCGGCACCAGTCTCAAAACACAACCATTCCATTGCCTAATATGCAAAAGGATTTCTGTTGGGGCTCCTGTAATTTACGGGCGACCATCCCGAACAGTCAATTCCGACAGCTACAGTAAAACTATCGGAACGGCTAGGTTTTAACTACAATATGGTCAGGTTTCAACTACAACATGGTCAGGTTTCAACTATAATATAATCAACTTCCAACCCTGAAAAAACTAGCTGTTCAGCTATCGGAATTGACCGTGCCCATGGTCAACCGCCCATTATGATTTTCGCTTCTGTTGATACATGTGTCATGATGGAATTGGTGGGGAACCAATAAAACACTATAGCATCCGTTTGGATATAAAGTTTTATTTAGAGCTGAAATATCATGGTTCGTAGAAAAAAGCTACTCCCTCCGTCCACAAATGTAAGCTGTGCACGGAATTTTATGTTTAACTTTGATCAAGAATTAAACTAATACTATTGAATTATATAATTCAAAAGTGATACCATTTGAAAATATGTTTGAATATGAATCCAATGGTATCATTTTTGTGTCATATAATTTAATATTATTGGTTTAATTCTTGGTCAAAGTTGAATCTTAAATTTCATGCACGCCTTATATTTGTGGACGGAGGGAGTATAGTTTTAGTTACTTCGGATTGCTTGGATCCAATAACACTAACCATGGACCATGGTATTATTGATACTGTGGTTTGGACGTCACTAACTGCCTCCATACGTCAGATGCAGTGCAGTCTATATTAGTTCACGTAAACAAAGATTTCACTAATTTTAAAATGTTTTAACAATCAAACCGTATAGCTGATTTACAATCAATTTTCACTGTTAAGTTCGTCGCGACAAGAACTTCAAGATCCCATTTAGATATATTTTATTGACTTTTATTTGAGCTCAAAAGTAATATATCAGTGAGTAATATTTGAGTTATCAGACTATTTATATGTAGCTATTAGTATATAACAATTACATCTCCACATATTTCTGAACCTTGAGTTTGAGGAAATAATATCGGTGTATACTTATCTAACCGGTTCACTTTAGTTATCAAATTAATTGTATATATTTATTGACACATAATAATACATTTCTTCACATATTTCCAAACTTGTATTCAAGTAAACAGTGTTGGTTTACATTTATCCGACCGGTTCATAATAGTTACCAAACTATTTTATCTACGGTTATTAGCACATAATAATACCTTCCCTCATATTTTTAAGCTCATCCAGGAAAGATGAAACATCATGTATTCCCTCTATATCTCAATATGTTGGAGGAAAATTATGCATTTTATATTTTCTAAGCATAATTAATGGGTATTGAACCTGTGTGAAAAACTCTATCATGCTAACTCTAGGTGCGAGGTTCAATCACATGATAACTCATTACTCATAGAATGACAACTCATACGTTACAACGTGATAACTAACTAGGACAAAAAAATATTATCGAAACATACCCATATGTGATATAGTTTTGTTGTATCCATTGAGATAAATTCAATGGTGACAACGAATCGTGAATCTGATAAATGGTTTTTGCTACAAAATACTTTTAATTTTTGAATTTAAGCAATAATTAATTGATTTGACATCATCTATTTTGTCACACGTTGTCTCAAAAAAAAATTCATTCTACCTCTGATTCAACCCCTACTTGCGGTTATGTTATCCTTCCAATTCGTATCCAACGGAGTTTTTTAAGTATTATAAACTCCACTCCCGGCCTCCTTTTTTGAAGTATTAAAAGCTCCGCTCATCTACATGTGGTGTGATTGCTCCGCAAAGTTTCTTCTTTGCGTTGATTTGTTGTCATAGCCACGATAATAGAGCATTTCACGGTACCTAGAGACACTTTGGCATGAAGAGGTGGAGGTCTACCACACAGACTAATGAGAGAACTTCAATCTACACATGTTGTTGTTTATAACTAGCAATGATTATCCCGCGTATGGCAACTCATCCTACTAGAGTGTAAAAGGAAACAACGGATGTGTCCAGTGCATAGATGAAATGGTGAGTCAGTATCTGAGCCACTCGAGCAAAACTGTGTACATGCATCACCATAGGTTCCTACTCAGAGATCACCCATACTGGAGGTGGAAGAAACAGTTCAGTGGAGAGAAGGAAGAAGGTTCAGGCGCAAAGCAAAAAACCAGGAAAGATATCTATGATATGGTCAAAGATATTAATTTTGTGTTCAGAAAGGGACAAAAGCTGAGGAAAGACATCTAGAAAAAGAGATCAGTATTGTAGGACTTGCCTTATTGGGAGGTGCTAAATCTCCATTACAGCATCAATGTCATGCACAGAGAGAAGAATGTGTGTGACTGTTTGATTCGTCTCTTACTCAACATTCTTGAAAAGACAAAGGATGGTGTGAAAGCACGGCTTGACATGCAGGATATGGGAATTAGAACTGATTTAGCACCGAGAGAAACTGTGAAAGGTCGAATGTTCCCCCTTGCTTGCTACACTCTGTCCAAGACCAAGAGACGGAAATTATGCAAATGTATTTATGGTGTGAAAGTTTCATCCTGTTATTACACCAACATAAAGAAACTTGTTTCTATGAAAGATTTGAGATGTATTGGCATAAAGTCCACTGACTATCATGTGATGATGACACAGATCCTACCTATTGCAATTGGGGTTATCTTGTCGGGTGACATCCATGAGACAATCACAAACCTGTGTGATTTTTGATTTCTCATAAATCAATCGACCCCGAGCGACTGCCTAAATTGTAGTATGAGTTGGCTATGATAGTATGTTGACTCATGATCCATCTCTTGATCCATATTGTGTTCAAGATAAAGATGTTGGGACCTATGTTCCTACACAGCATGTACCCGTTCAAGAGGTCCATGGGTATTCTAAAGCACTATGTTCATAACGGATATCATCCAGAGGGGAGAATTCGAACGCTATGTTACCAAAGAGGTCGTTGAGTTCTACATGGACTACATGGTTGTAACACCAACCCATTGGTGTGCCTCAATCTTGGCACGAGGATAGACTCGCTAGTGTCAGGACCATTAGAAAGAGAGCCATCACTCCTGATAGTGCTTTGTACAATAAAGCTCATTTTATGGTCTTGCAACACTTGTCGATGGTGGACCCGTATATCAAAGATAATAAGCAAGTGCTACGAGGACAGAATCCAAAAATGTCGGATACTTGGATCAGGAATGTGCACATCAGCCGATTCAACCGATGGTTGAAGGACCGAATGTATGGGATAAGCTCGTCAAGTGATAATGATGATAGATATGATGAGAAGGTTGGCAAGAGGACCATTGTTCATGGTGGTGACATGGTAAGGATACAACATAAATAGATGCACATTTTATAAGAAGGCTCAAGACAAAAAAAAAGCATGTACCAAAACAAAGGAGTCCGAATAGAAGCCTTTGGTCCCATCGGGATTATGAGTAGCTACTATGACTTCATCGATGATATTTGGGAGCTGACTATATATGTAGCAAGACCCCCTTGTTTAAATTCTGTTGGGTGATTCTCAATGATGTGCATGTAGACAAGCATGACTTCACTACCGTCAATCTAGAACGTTTTGGGTCCAAAGAAGAGCCACTTGTCCTTGCTAAGCTAAGTAGGTTGTGCAAGCCTTCTACATAACCAACCTAGCAAATAAGAAGCGCCACGTGGTGAGGAATGGAAAAAGGAGTATTGTAGAAGTCGACAGTGTCGAGGATGAAGAAGACTATAACCAATTCAATGATGAGGAACCTCCTCTTGGAGACGATATCATGCAGGTTCATGAAGGACCAAATGATTAAGCTACGTACCTACGTGAAGATCATAATAAATTCCTAACATTTAAAGGAATAAAGCAAGTCATAGATGACTAATTGATCTTCATGTAGGGCTATAATTAATTTGAGAACAATGATGTGTAGCACCCCAAGCTTGTAAACATGACTTTGTAAGAATCTAAGCAAAATAAAACCCTGACCTTGTGCACTCATGCAATTCATACATATTAATCTTGTCTTCCTTTAGCTTCCACCCTGACAAGATGAACCTAAAACAAGAGCAACATAAATTCCCTAACAATTGCCTCTAAAAAATCCTTGTAAACACCCTGGTAAGATCGTTACCTTCTTGGAGTTGTACCATGAGCAAAGCCTAAAACCAATCAAGCAAAGAAAATATTTGAACCAAGTGAAATCCATCCCAATTTATTAAATGGAAGAAATGTAGATGAATTGTTTCGTGGTGATTCTTTCCGCAAGAGTATATGAAATTCCATATCTGGGCATTGTTGCTATATTATAAATCAAAATTTTCATAAATTTTGGAAGCCATATCACCTACCTACAGTTCAAACCCATTTTGGGGGCAAATTTGAATATTTGGATCAAATTTCAGTCAAATGCATTTTACTTTGACTTGAAAATTTTACAGTGGCTTATATATATAATATGGAGCGTCTTTGAATGTTCTCAATTTTTGGTATTTAGGTTTGAGCTCCCATTTAATAACAAAAGCATCACAACAAGAAAAGAAAAGAAAAGCAAAAAAAAGAAAAAGGAAAAAGGATCTCTCAGGCCAAACGGGCCGTCCTTGTCCCGCTAAGACTTCAGGCCATGGCTCGCGCCTTCCTCTCTCCCCAGGTCTTCTCTACCAACCCGCCTTCTCCGGCCGCTTCCTGCTTTCTCCATGTGAACACACACCCGCGCCCGGCACCTTCCCTCTCTCATAGCACTGCTCGCAGGGCCTGCCTGTCGGTCACTGTCTTCCAAGTCGCGCCTGACGGCTTGCTGGTGCGCACCCGGAATAGACAATGCTGGTCAAAGCTCGAGCAGCGTCACCCTATTTATTGCATTCGGCCGCCCTTTCCTCTTTTTCCCCTCCTCCACTTTTTCCTCTTGGGTACGCCCTGCTAGAAACCCTAGCCAAGCGCCCCTTCGATCGGAGCTCCACGTTGGCAATCTTCCACATTTTTTTCGGCAAGCCTCTGACCTTCCTCCTCTTTCCTGAGCTCTGACTCACTCTCCTTTCCCCGACTAACCCTCTTTCTCTCCCCCGCAAGCTCGGCATCGCCCCACCGCGGCTAGCCCTCCACCACTAGTTGTTGAGGAACCTGGGAGCTTCGGGAGCCATTGCTAGCTATGCCCACAACATCGCAGCTTTGCCTTCTTCCCCACATCTGGCAATGACCGTCGGCATCTCCTCCACCGTTCTACCCTTCCCCGGCCTTGTTGACAACTCTGCCGCACTCCCAGTGAGCTCCCGATGCTGCTACGCTCATCCCTCCATCCTCTCTCCCTTTGTACCAGGCCCGCGCCATGCTTCAGCGAGGTCCCACCGCCTCTGCCATCGCCATCGCCACCCTGATGGTCGTTGCGACTCGGGAGTGCTACTGTAGACACTCCGAGCCCTTAGTAGGGTAGATCTGACCGTCGATCACCCTCCCGAGCACATGCATGGCCGACCGAGCTAGCAACCATGCTCCCTTCCCAACTATTGGCTTAGTAGCACTGGCGAACCATTGACTAGTGGGCTCAACTGGTCAAGGGATTAATCAATGCCAAATCACCTCTTAAGGTTTATTTACCATATGAAACGTGGGACCCAACTAGCTAAAACACCTATTAAAACACCCATTAAGCAAATCAATCTATGACAAATGGACCCACTATTAATTCTGCTAAAAATAAAATCAAAAAAAGAGAAAACCCTGACACAAGACTTCACCTATCATTGACTAGACATAGCTCTCTCTCTGTAATAAAAGTTTCCTTTGTATAATTTAAAAGTAGAATTTCCATAAATGTTTTTAAAAGGGCTGAAACTTTTATAAATCATAGTAAATTTATCCCAAAAATTTACTACCTATTATCAATAATTTCATGCATGTTACTGTTCCCAATTTTTTAAAATAACAAAAAAGATAAATTAAATGCTTAAAAATGCCAATTTCACTCAAAATTTTATAACTTTTATTCCATAAATCCAAATTTCTTGAAATCAATGTCAAACGTCTTAAAATTTAATTTATCATCATCTGAAATGCATTTTGATGATGAATAGTACGGTTTTCCGCATATTAGGGGTATCCGTATACAGATCCCCGGGACTTTAGGAAGGTACGACGTATCCGATAAGGATCCCTGGACGACAAGGTAACCCCTCTCAGGAAGGGAAGACTCCCCTTAAACTAGGAAGTCAATCCCGACGTTTAAGGAGATCAGAGTCCTACTCGGGCGTAAGTCCACGTCCAGTACGACCCTGGGAACCCCCTATATAAGGATCAGCAATCCCATAGGGGAGGGGGGAAAGTCTGAGAGGTCTTTCTAGTCGCAGCACAAGCAGCATAGGATCTCAGGAGGCGAAGCCCTAGAAGACCCGCTGCCTCGAAGGAGTCGAGCCCGGCGGTTTAGCTAGATTAGTCTACGATTAGGCCTAGGGTAGCTACTAACATACACCCCCTATTGTAAGCGTGTTCTCCATCAATATATAGCAACAGGACGTAGGGTTATTATCCTGAAGGAGGCCCGAACCTGTATAAAAACAGTTGTCCCCTGCTGTCAGAGCTCCTGGCACTTGGGCCCTAGAGGTCCCTACCCCCTAGTAATCATCACTCCACGAATACCGTAAGATCGCCGATTCACCGATCGTCGACAGATGGCGCCGACCGTGGGGACCTCTCCGGACCAAGCCGTCCAGGAAGAATCAGAGTCGGCAGGACGCGCAACTAAGTGCGATCAGATCCTAGCGCCGGTTGCACAGCCCTCACCGGTTTCGACCGAGGAGGAAGAAGCAAACCCGGTAGGAAAACCGATCGCAGTCTCGCCCCGTACTAGGTACTCGGACCAGGGTTTCTACGACAACTTTGGCCCTATGGACCCGTACCCGGTTACGGATCGAGTGGATTTCGGAGAGTACGCCCCTGGAGAGGACTCGGATGGCGAAGCAGATCACTTCAGAGCCGAGTGCGCCAGGGCCTTCAGCGGGAAGTTGGTCTTGAACGACGACTTCCCGGCAGGAACGACCAGCCCCATGGTTGGAATTTCTCCTGCAAACTCTGATCGTGAGAACGATCAAGATCGTACCCATGTCGCGTCCGATGAGGACAACGTGATGGAATACGAGTACACATCGTCCAGCCAAGGACTTCGGATGGTACTCGCGATCGACGATGGTCGAGAAGGCCTCGAAGATTAGAATCTGCCCGGAGGCTCGCAGCAGCACAATGCAATGGCTGCCTCCCACATGAACGGGGGCTTACCCGCCGCCGGGGAAAGAACTCCCCACCGAAACGGAGACCCGCCTGCCGCTGTGGAGAGATCCCCCCGGGAACGAGGGAATGCGTGTCCCGAACTGCTCGAAGACTTACGGAAGTACGCAATCTGCTGTCACAGCCTCCCGTGGCGGATTTATCGACACCCGCAGGTGTGCGGTGGCTGCAATGGTTGGGGGCTGACCTCCAAGAGGCTCAGAACCAAGCCGAGTCTTCTCGAGCCCAATCGGCGACCCGTAGCTCTACTCGGGTAAACACCCCTCCTCCGCTAGAAGAATGCGATCAAGAGGGACGACACCCCAGGAACAGGTCTCCTCAGGAGGAGCCACCTGTCGACCTCCGAGAACAGCTCGACAAGCGCCACCGCCAAAGGCGCCAGCAAGAGCAACAGCCTTCTCGGAAAAGATCACGTGCAACACGCCAATACTCGCGGCCGAACCTCGACCTCGCAGAGCAGCACCTGCCCTCTAACCAAGACGCCAGCGTGGCGGCTCCCGCCACCACGTTGTCAAGACCACCTCTGCGGCTACGAGCGACAACTTCGAAAAGTACCCCCTCCAAGTCGGAGAAAGAGTTCCATGACTAAGTCGGAACAGGGAGAAAACAGGGCCTTCCCCTAAACAGGACAACGGTTCCTCGGGAGAAGCCGCCCAATCTAGGTCGCTCGTGCCAACGGTAGAAAGGTCGCGTCCATTAGAGAGTCCCGTGCAAACACCTTCGGTAAGATCGCACGACCGTCGCCTCCTCATCGGTAGATTCCAAAGTTGCACCAGCTCCAGCCTTAAAGATCGTCAAGCTACGAATAAGTCGATGGTAAGACGCTCCAGGCGCCGCCGCCCAGCACGCGCACTCGACAAAGTTTCGTCAGCAGGTCACGACAAGAGGACGAGAGTCTCTGGGGCAACCGGCGATAAGCTAAATGAGGAGGGGACGGCTTAGTTTTTCTTAGTTCTTCACAGAGTTCTTTTTTCTTACAGTAGCCTGTAAAAGACACAATTTTGAATTATACCAAGTCTCTAGTTCAATGTTTTTCATCATTAATTATTTCAGACTGTCTATCCGAGATATCTCTCGAAAAGTCAGTCGGGGGTTGGATAAGAACACGGCAAGTTGATGTACGAGTACGAGTACCGACTTCTTTGACCCGCACAAGGGATAAGGGTTCTGCGCTATAACTGTCAGGGACGCAAGGAAAACCCCTTAACGCGTTTGCAGGTGACAGGGGAGCCACTGAGCCCCCCACCTGACCAGACCTAAGGCCTGGTTGACTAAGCTCCCCAGTTCCGTAGCAATGTCCCCCGATCCCGAGTAAAGGAAGGGAAAAAGGTACGAATACGACTAGATCAACGGAACCCGTACGCTTATCCACGTCTTCGACTACTTGGAGCAGAAGATACCTCGGGTAGAGTGAAACTTTGTTAATCGGGCAAGTGTAGAATTTACTAGCCAAACACCGGAGTCTTCCCTCAACAGAGGAATACGGAGGTGCTGCCATGGCCACGACAAGCTGTACGAAAGACCCCTTATCGCGTTTACTGATGACGAGGAGCCACGGAGCCCTCCATCCGACTAAACCTAAGGACTGGTCAATCACAGCAAGAACGACCTACGACACTATTCGTATACCTACACCGAAGGGAGGCAAAGGGCACTGGTTCCGACTAAAGTCTACACTTGCATCCGACAAGGTTTCACATAAGCAGATCAGACAAGCTTTCGAAAAACAAAACACACAGATTAAGCACAGGTACTAATCAAAAAGTGTTAAGTCAGTAAAGCAGGTTATCTACATTCAACCATTCGAGACCTCTTCGCCTCGCAGTTGGTTCCCCGCTGGGCACGGACGAAGCGAGCAAAAAGGCAAAAGGTTAGTTTCAGTAAAGGCAAATTACGACTAACGTTTTCAGTTGTTTCTTGTATCTAGAAGCGCCGCGACCGGGGGGGCTAGACCCTCGCTCAAGTCGGACGACAGGCGTCCTGAGCTGGGGGCTCCACAGCCGACTAGCCCCATGCCAAAACTGACTCCCCCAACCGGAGAATGCCTGCAGTATGCACTGCAGATTGACTCCCCGGCCACGAATAACGGGGCCAAGTATGAGGATTTGCTTGCCGGTCTCCGAGTCATCTCCGCACTTGGTATCCGTTGCCTACTCGTGAGTGGGGACTCATAGCTGTTAGCGAGACAAGTGTCCAAGGAATATTAGACCTTAGACCAGAACATGGCAGCTACCTAGCAGAGGTGAGGAAGCTAGAGAAAAAATTCATCGGGCTTGAAGTACGGTACATCCTAAGAAAGGATAACCGCCGAGCCGATAGTCTTGCCCGCCTGGCGTCCTCATGATCTCTATGTCTATCCGAGACCTTTGCAAAAAGGATTTCGATGCCATCCATAGCTTCTAGCGAACCTGTGGACGAAGGGATGGCTGATTTCGAGTCTAAGAGCCATTCAAGGACGTCACCAGGTATTGACTCTCCAAGTGGAGTTACGGGTCAACTCGTAGCTCCCGTCGGTCTTGAGGATTCGTGGATAGAACCCATCCACATGTACCTTCACGATCGAACAGTACCCGAGGACGATGCACTATCTGAGCAGGTTGCCCGACGTGCCTAGACGTACTTCCTGGGCGACGGGGCCCTCTATCATCGAGGAGCTCACGGAGTGCTCATGAGGTGTATCACTCGGACGCAGGGTAAAAAAAACTACCCGAGGAAATCCATGGAGAGGTGTGCGGGGCACATGCATCTTTCCGAACCCTGGTCGGAAAGGCCTTTAGACAAGGATTCTATTGGCCGACAACTCTCCATGACGCGAGCGACTTGGTGAAGCAATGCCGTCAGTACCAATTTCACGGTAGACATATTCACCAGCCCGTCCAAGCATTGCAGACGATTCCCTTGTCGTGGCCCTTCACGACATGGGGCCTGGATATTCTGAGGCCCTTCCCGGTCTCGCCCGGGGGCTACAAGTTCCTGTTCGTCGCACTTGACAAGCGCGATGCGGTCTAACTGGCGTCAGCCAAGCAGTAGCACAGAAAAAGGAAAGATTCTTCATCACCATGCAAAAATTCCGCCACGACGGTTCGGTGTCTCAGAAATCTACCCAGCGAACGCGTGTCTGTGATCAATGGATCAGATTAAACCAAAGGTGCTTCACGGGCAAGCTAGCCCAGAAAAATGCCTTGGACTACTCGGAGGTTCATCCCGACCAAGGATATCACGACTACCCGGTAGAGATATTACCTACTCGGGAACATTGTCAGCAAGAGTACTCGAAGTCGCCTACTCGGAGTTGCTTCCCGACAAGGGCAGATTTCCAACAGAACCATCATGACCTCACTTCACGTATTGATGGGGGGCTTGATGATGAATAGTACGGTTTCCCGCATATTAGGGGTATCCGTATACAGATCCCCGGGACTTTAGAAAGGTACGACGTATCCGGTAAGGATCCCTGGATGACAAGGTAACCCCTCTCAGGAAGGGAAGACTCCCCTTAAACTAGGAAGTCAATCCCGACGTTTAAGGAGACCAGAGTCCTACTCGGGCGTAAATCCACGTCCAGTACGACCCTGGGAACCCCCTATATAAGGATCAGCAATCCCATAGGGGAGGGGGGAAAGTCTGAGAGGTCTTTCTAGTCGCAGCACAAGCAGCATAGGATCTCAGGAGGCAAAGCCCTAGAAGACCCGCTGCCTCGAAGGAGTCGAGCCCGGCGGTTTAGCTAGATTAGTCTACGATTAGGCCTAGGGTAGCTACTAACATACACCCCCTATTGTAAGCGTGTTCTCCATCATATATAGCAACAGGACGTAGGGTTATTATCCCGAGGGAGGCCCGAACCTGTATAAAAACGGTTGTCCTCTGCTGTCAGATCTCCTGGCACTTGGGCCCTAGAGGTCCCTACCCCCCAGTAATCATCACTCCACGAATACCGTAAGATCGCCGATTCACCGATCGTCGACACATTTCATATAGTATTCATCCTTTTGCCCAATAAGTTCTTATTAATTTTGTTGTTTCTTCCCTTCCTGCGCTGTTTTTGCAAATCAATAGTGTCCGTCGACGAGGGATTTGAGCTAGTAATATCAGGAGTATCACACTCAAGGTAAGCTAGGCTTGTTGACATTTCCATGCCGCAATCACATTGTTGTTTTATTAATCATGCTTCTTTTGGTGATGATTATGTTACTTAATTGGTTATCCTTCACTAGCATGATTATGTTGGCCAATCATTTCTGTGAGTTGAAAATGATACCTAATATAATCTGAACCTAACAGTAAGAGTTTCAAGGGGGTAGTGATAACGACAACCAGGAGGTAAAAAGGTCGTCCAAACCATTCACTGGGTAACTTGGTCGTTGTAACCATTAACACTCATCGTGGTCACAGTGTGGTCATTTGATTATCCCCTATCGGCCGCTAGGTGTTGTTCATGAACCCACTAAAGGTGCCTTGGGTATGGTTTTTCCCCAGTTGGGACTTTGCAACCCCCACTTGCGGAACCACCAGAATACTTGTTAGTGTTGCTAATCGAATAATACCCCCATCCTTGGGTAATTAAGTACTATGTTCAGATTTGAAATGTTAATCATTTTCTATGGTTCTTCACTTGCCATTGTTGGACTTTTGGTAATTAACTTGTTGAAAAAAGGTATAGTTGAGATGCTAAAGTGCTGTAAATCCATGGTACCCACATATTGATTGTTGTTTTGTTACTTTGTATCAATTACTCCTTTTACTTCATGTTATATGTCATGCTACTTTTATGTCAAAATCACTACTAAGTCTTGTGAGTACGTTTGTACTCATTGGTTGTTTCTTGCATGCATAGAAACAGATGATCCTTCCTATTTGAGTATTTCTAGCACCGCACTTGAATGTTACCTTGGTTGGCTTTGAACTTGTGGGAAATTTTCTGGGTTAATGATGCTAGCCTGCGTTAATGGAATGATGTTATTTTATTTATGTTTCCACTGTCAAATTTATAATGTATTAAGTTGGCACTTGTGACCTTTGTGTCTTTAGTTGTAATGTACGTATTTGTCCAAATATAAGGAATATAAACTATTATCTTTGTAAACCTATCTTTAGAATTCGTGTTGTGATTATCAAGTTATTGATGCGTCCCTCCATATACTGTGCGTGTATGATTTGAAGTGTATGGAGGCGACAGTGGAGAGTTGGTATCGGTCTCTTCTACATTCATGGTAACTATCTTAGTTGAGTGACCTACTAGCTGTGATGCGATTGCCAGTTAGGCAGGGTTTGGATGCTTGTGCCAAGCTCTTGAGTGACCCACTAGCTTGTGCTTCGGCCAGCTAGGTTAGGTTTTGTGCACAGGTATCGGGCTCCTCTAATGGTTATGGTGAGTGTTGCACGAGATAGGTGTCAAAACTCTATGATGGTACTTCAAAATCTATTTTGATTCTTCTTAAATGTATGCCTTTGCCCGGCTTGACCAACAGTGAGTGCGTATGACGTGTGGCAATCGTATGATATGTTGGTCCGATGTCAGGTTGCCCATAGTGAATGCATACATCATGTGATGAGCATATGACATGTTGGGTGATTTCTCGAGTATTCAGGTGGACATCCCTCTTGAGTCCAAGTAAATCCTAGTCTCCAACATGATGTATATTTATGATAACTAGATGTGTGTTATCCATATAATTAATTTGAGAACAATCATGTATATCTATAATTAATTTGAGAACAAATTCAATTTATTCAGTGCAGATTCAGTTAGTTCAGTCTACACTGCATTGAAAAAATCATCACGCTCGCCCCATCATTGATGATAAAGTTATCATGGACGGGCCACGAAACTCCGTTGGCACTAAAGTCATCAGTGACGGGCGGAATGGGTGGCCTGTCCATGATGACTTACCTTTATAAGGGTGCATGCGCCGGACTTGGCTTTTCGCCTCCATGCATGGTCGGCGGCGTGTGCGAAGAAGGCGACAGGGGGGTTGCAGACGGCGTTGAGGGAGAGCCTAGGTGAGAGGGACAGGATGGAGAGGAGGACCGCAAAGACCGTGGCATCGGCTGGGTGAGGGCAGAGCACGATGATGGTCAGCACGGCCATGGTGACGGCGATGAGGAGAAGTACGGTGAGGATGACAACGGAGCAGACGCAGAGCCACGGTGTTGTGGTGCTTGCAGAGCGAGGCGGAGGAGGAGGCGCCGATGAGCATGGTTGGTTGATTGGTTTCATAGAAGATATGGTGGTGTGTTTGAGCTAGTAAGAGAAAAGAGAAGTCCTGAGTAGCGAATTGAAGGTACTGCTATAAAACTTTGGATGATTTCATGAACCGCGCTCTCCATTTCGCACACGGCCGATGCAGATACAAGAGACTCTCCCTCCTTTTTACCTGGACGTCCACACGCTCCCATCCGGGAACATGCATCCACGGCATCCACGAGTAATGGCGATCTCATCATCCACGGCATCCAGGGAGCGATCCTGACCGTCCAGTTCCTAACAGGCCGAGGCGTTAAATAGCACCCCCGCCTCTGGCTCCCGACCATTTATATTGCAGCGTCGCCCCTCCCATTTCGGTTTCCTCCCAAGGAAAAACGGTCAGGAAAAGTAGAGTCAGAGGGAGAGGTAAAAAAGGAGAATAAATTAACTGCACAGAAGAACAAGGCCGAGAGGTGAAGAAAGAGTAAATAAACCGTCGATCACCTCATTGTAAGTATCCTTGATCCGATCTTTTCTTTGTTCAATGCATCCTTGATCTTGGCTCTCGTAGATCGATTGAGGAAGTTCTTGCATGATTTGTCTCCAATTCGGTGCTGGTTTCTTTTTTCTCTCCCCTTCGATTTTATATATGTGGTTCGTTAGAACGTTTAATTTGTTGTGTAGATGTCATCCAGAATATATTCATATCTGTCTAACTTTTCTTTGGACTGGAGCAATTCAACGTAAAGGGATGTTGCTATTATTCAGATCCCGTAGTTTATCTGAATAAATGTGTGTTGATCTCGGCCTTAATGTTCTGATGTGATTCATTGGCCTTTGTGATTGACTGCTTTTGTGTTCTGCGACAGGTTTAGGCTGGGAGGGGATGATGTCCGAAAGCGAGGAGCACGGCTCGCTCCTGGACAAGATCAACGACAAGATCCATGAGTACAAGGACAAGGGCTCGTCATCCTCCTCGTCAGACTCCGACGACGACAAGAAACCTCGTAAATCCAAGAAGAAGCGGATGTTCGGTAGGAAGCATCCGCTGCATCACGTCCTAGGTGGAGGCAAAGGTATAGTGCACGAATTAGTTGATAAATATTAGTGTGCTTTTCAAATAAACAAAATAAAATAATTCCCACCAGTAATTTCCTGCACAGAAAACGAGATCCACGGAGCCATCACATAATTTATGATAACATAGAATGCGTATGAAAACGGATTGGTGAATGAAAACGGATTGGTGAAATGGACATCTAAATCCAATTGTGTTTGTTTTCCAGCTGCTGATCTTGTGCTGTGGAGGGACAAGCAGACGTCTGGGAGCGTTCTAGCAGGGGTGACCGTCATTTGGTTCCTGTTCGAGGGCATTGGCTACCACCTCCTCACCTTCCTCTGCCACTCGCTCATCGTCTTCCTCACCGTCTGCTTCGTCTGGTCCAACGCTGCATCTTTCATCAACAGGTGGCGCAACCTTTTTTTCAATGCTTCCGTACTGCCCTGGTCTGTGCTTAATATGATCCTTGTTGCTATCCAAGTAGGACATGTTATTGGAAGGACAGTTCGTCCCGGTGTCCTTAGGTTTCGATATTGAATTTTAATCCCAAACCTTGCAGTCCACAACTTTGCTTTCTATTTTCTTGTTGAAGAATTCATATTATGGATCTCTATGGTCTGATAACAACATTTCATGTCATTTTGATTTTCCTATATGCCACCGAATAACATCTTAATTCCTTCCGGACCACTGAATAACACTTAATTCCCTCTATATCAGAACTTCTCTTCGTTTCCGTCCATGACATCGTCGTTAGTGTGCCATCTGACCTTTTTACCCTTTCTTTCATGTGTAATACCATTCCCTTCATGCCACCCTTCAGCAAATGCTAAGCTGTACAGTACCCACTCTTTAATGTTCTTGAATTTCCCGGTTTCACTTCGAACTTCTCTCTACTTCTTTCTTGTTGCATAGCTAGAACCTGATGGATACGTAGCTAGTTCGTGTTCGATAAGTTCCATGGACAATTGGACCGCGCACGTAGAGCCTCGAGCTAATTGCCCTGCGGCAAGGCTACCCATCACTGGCAGCAGCAGAAACGCCGCGCGACACTGACCGCATCCAGTGCAGCAAGCGAGGCCGGCTGTGCTGCACCACCTGTGGATCTCTCCATGTCATCGTTCCTCGTACATGGCTTCCAACTCTGTCGCCGTCATTCGGTTGCCATCGATCGGGCGTGGTGGGCGCCGCCCCATCCGGCGCTTCAGATAGGCATGGTCGACCTCCGACAGGGCGCCGGTGAGAACCAGGTTGGCGTGGTGCCGGCGAGGACGAGCTCCAGCTGGCCGCCATCGACCGCCGAGGGGAGCGCATCGGGCCGCCGACACCTAGGGTTCTATCGTCGTTGTTCTCGATCACTGGGGAACGGTACGGTCTGCTGTGCACTTTGCAAGGGCAGACTTGTCAATTTGGAAAAGTCTGACAACTCTTACCTGACTTAACGGAGACAAGATAATGGCGCACTAAGGACAATGGTTTAGAGCAGTACAATGCAAGTGCTTAGCAGAATAAACTAGTTTTTTTCTTACCACATAGACTAGCATTGATGCTTCTTTTATAGTATGAGTGCTTGATTAGGGGTCCATGCTTAAGAGTGCTTATGTATTTAATTAATGCTACTTAATATATAATAAATAAACTAAACATCCTTAAAAAGGAGCTTGCATTGAAGTAGGTGAAATTTACATGATGCTTGCTGGTGTGGTTACATTCTCTCTTTAAACACTTATATATAAGCATATTTTATTGTACATGCCCTTAGATAGAACTAAAACGAAAAGTAGTGGTATAGAAAGAATTGGTGCTATTCAGTGGTATTAAGGACATGAGATGTTATTCAATGGT
The DNA here is from genome assembly GCA_019208055.1 of Stipa capillata. Lineage (NCBI taxonomy): Eukaryota > Viridiplantae > Streptophyta > Magnoliopsida > Poales > Poaceae > Stipa > Stipa capillata. The sequence continues at coordinate 316,492 of JAGXJF010000694.1, read as the reverse complement.
ATATAGAAAATTCTCTTTTTAGTTTAAAAAACGAATTTTATCAATTTAGCCTTCATTGATGAATTTTTAAAATCATTTATTTATTACTATGTTTATAGGTAACAATTAGTTGAAACGATTCTTTTACATGCAATAGTACAGGAATTAGTAAAGATTCTCCTAGTAACTAGTTTACAAGCGGCAGCATAATAACCGCAATCTGACCATTAGACTGTTTTCTTTTTTATATTTCAGACATTTCAGCAATATATACTATACAAAAGTAAGTTGTCTGAAGTAGTGGCAATCGGCCAAAATTAGAGATGACCATCAAATAGAACTCGCATGAGTGGCTTTCTACATTTGTCTTATATAAGAGCTTCTGTTATCATTTTATAACAGCTTCTGCTATCATTTATAAGCGTGAGGAATAAGTTTTATACCTCACATCTCGAATTTTTCTTTTTGTAAGTGGAGACGATAAAATAGCCAATGCAGTCTATTTCTATACACGCATGATCTAAAAATTAATCACCTACAGCTTGTACCGAAAGAAGAACTGGTTCTTATCTATGATATAATTTTGTTTTCGGAGATGTATGACATCTTAGGATTTTCAGGGGTCCTCCAAAGTTCCCAGATGTCATTTTGTCTGAAACCCTTTGCCTGAAGGTAGCTCATGTTCTGAGGAAAGAAATTACTGAGGCTTTCTTGACATTGCGCATTCTTGCTTCCGGGAAGGACCTGAAAACTTATCTGAAGGTAAGCTGAGTGCGGCCATCTGTTTTTCCCTTCCTTTTTCTGTTGCAAGTAATTTGGTTCTCATTGTCATACCGGCACATTTCTTGCAGTCGATTGCGGTCCTCTGGTTCACTTCTATAATTGGGAGCTGCTTCAGCTTCTTGACTCTATCATACACTAGTAAGTCCCTTATCTCCTTCATCTTTGCTTTCACTGCAAATTAGTTTATAGTACCGTCTTCCGAAAATATGTGATGCATGTCACTACTCTTAACCTGAATAATACTTTGAACTTACAGTACGATTCGAAGGTTTTCTGTACATACAGCAATATTGTGTGATTATGTTTGGACTTACATCTCTATGGTTGCTTTCACTTTTTGAAAATTAAAGAACTTGATCCATAAATATCTGCATAATTACTGAACAGTAAAAACATAACTGCATGCAAATACACTGCAGCGTCTTCTGTAATATGTACTGAGATTATCTAATTCCTTGAGGTCCATCAGATAAAATTGCTCAACAGGAAGTTGCAATTATTTTGTTACTTAACACATTGCAGTACCCAAGATCTTAAATTCCGTAATTAGTTAGTGCGAAATATTGAAATGAAAAAACCTGACATTTGTATCTTTTCAATGTGTTCTTAAAATGTGTGCTAACAGACTTTTTGCTTCCATTACATCCAATATGTTATGTCCAGGAAACTCTGAAAAGATACAGATCTAACACTTCTGCGTATAAGATTATCGCATCTATTGCTCATTGTCATTCGGCGTACGTCGAATTTTTTATCGGAAATAGTTGGCTACCACGGCGGGTAGCTGCAGCTTTTAATCAACAATGAGATTCGGGCCATAAAGCATACGGGTATAAGACAATTGATCTAGTTAATCCTTTTTCTTTTCTCAGACAGAGGGTCGATGCCCCTTTTTTAACAGTTCCCGTGCCTGCCTGTGCATGATGCTGGTTGGCTCTCTCACATAAGGTTTCCGGTGGATCTAGGACCATGTGAGCCTTTGCTCTCGTGAAGCCCCATTCTCTTCCTCACTGATTTCTTTTCTCACGTCATACATTTTCCCACACAGCTTCTTCTTCCCATCCTTAGTAACTTAATCTTCTTCCACCATAAGAAAAGCCTCTTTTTCCACGCCCCTCTACCCATATGGAACCATGGAGAGAGGGCAGTTTTTAAATTTTGGTAGCGTTTCTGCGACTTCAATTAAGCACGAAGAAACCGGAGTGAAACCCATGTGGAATATGTTAAAACTAGATTAGAACTTCTATGAAACCCCCATCAAATATATGATGAAACACATCTGGATCACGTTGAATTTTTTGGTGAAGCAAAAGTCATACCTGTTTGAAACTCAAAGAAACAAGAGTCGAATCTATTTGGAACTTCATGTGAACGAAACTACTACTAAATCTGTTGAAACTTGAACTCTACGAAACTTGTCAGGAACATCCTGTAGCATGTACTATGAAGCTTGTTCCAAAATTATCTAATTTTTTAGAAGATTTCTAAACCCAACTGAACGAGGTGATGGGGGAGAGAGAGAGAGAGAGAGACGAATCTTTGTTCTTTGTTGGTTTTTCTTGTGGGACGTGTTGGCAAGTCAGTGCATCGGTCACCTGGTTAGCTTTTTTCTTGACCCATGCCCCAGTCCCATCTGACATGGGCACTGTAACCTACTGACACATCCCAATTAAAACGTCGATTTGTAGCGAATTGTTAAGACCGTGCATGAATCTAGTAGCAAACACAAACGATGGAATGGATGCAGCATGAGTAGCTACCTCCCGTGGTAGCAAATCCAGTCTAATTTTGTATGCCTTTGGCAGTTTTCCTGATGGCATACACGCTCCCCATGCTCTATGAGAAATACGAAGATCAAGTCGATGTTGTAGGAGAGAAGGCCCTGATCGAGATCAAGAAGCAGTATGCAGTGCTGGATGAGAAGGTTCTGTCAAAGATTCCCATGTTATCTGACAAGAAACAACACTGAATTGATGGTTTGAAGCCTCAGACCCTTTCCATTTTCATGTGCAACTCAGCACACCACCAAAATAGTCTCTTTTGGTTTCCTCTGCCATCATCTAGCAATCTTTGATATGTCATTATAGATATTATGTCAATTCTTAAACAACGGAAAATCGAGTCCTAGAAAAGAACGCTGTCGACCCTCACACGGGGTAGTTGCTTCTGCATGTCAGCTTCAGATTCATATCTTGAGTTTTTGTTTGGTCACAAGATACATATGTCACTAATTTGTATAATTATTTGCTATATGTACGTATTATTTGATACTTCCTGATACTAAACCATTTAGGCCATTTCTTTCGTTACCTCGTGTTGCTAACTGAGTACTGCATGTGTATTCTGTGACCACTTCGTACTATAATTATGTGCTGCTCATGCTTTAGGTGTACTAAATTTATGTGTTGCCCATGTTTTTCAATACCTAGTTTGAGCAATAAGGTAAACATTCTTAATTCGGAGTTCATGCAAGATGAAATTAATTCTCTTTTTTAAAAGAGAAAAGTAGCACCAAAGTGTTACAGAATTCGGATAAAAGCAAGACAAAATTCTGAAATCTACAGAAGTAAGAATATAAGCTTCGCAAGTACTGGTATCTTTAATGAACTTTAACTGACCTTAGAGCTGATTCTAGTAAGTGATCACCCGGTAATTCTAACAAACGCATCGACCTTCCAGAGTTCCAGTGAAGCAACCGATCACTTCCTCGCATATAATCGATCACCACCATTAATTTGCAACACTCCTGCCGTCTGCCAGCAACCACTACATACACTAACATTGATTAGCTAAAACTTGGTCCGGCACCGGCACGACGAGCTATACGTGTCCGGCCGGCTGACCGCGACGTCGCACACCGTGAGCACCACTAGGTGATGCCTGACACTAGTACATAAATAACCATCTCAAACGGTTTTATGAACTGTCACCAATTGTTTGTTACAGATGAGGCGGTCATATCCTAAACGGTTCTGTGGCCATTTGAGAAGAGAGGCACATCCCAAACGATTAATACAGAAGAACCGTGTGGGATGTCCTCGACATCTCAAACGGTTAATAAAGCAGAAACGTGTGGGATGTCATCCACATCCCAAATGATACAACATCTAAAACGGTTAATGTATGGAAACCGTTTGGGATGACTACAACATCCGAAATGGTTAATGTATGGAAATCATTTGGGATGACTACCACATCCAGAATGGTTAATACGAAATAACCGTTTCGGATGTGTAGTCGTCCCAAACGGTTTCCCTATATTAACCGTTTCGGATGTGAATTTACAGCAGAAAGAAATAATTTGTTTTTTAGCCATCAACCTGCATATGCATCAGAATTTGAGCAGAATTCATATATATGATAACATTTCATCAGAATATCCAGCACATAGCAGAACTATACATTTTATTCACATAACCATCCATCCAAACATTAATCCATTATAAAAATGCATCCACACTTGAATCAATTGCGAAATCCATTACAAGTACCAAAATGCATTACAAAATCCATTACAAAGTATGAATTAACATCAGCTAAGTATGAATTAACATCCTCCAAGAGTAACAGATTCGGCAGCAACAACTCTTGGAGGAACAAATACTCTTTGCTCAAAGGCTCTAACTCTCTTAGGAAATTTGGCTTTGTTCAGAGGGTGAGAGGCTTGTAACGGTCGAATATGATTCACTGGTTTGAGCAAGGTTGAGGTCGAAGACCTCCCCTGGTCCCCTATTTATAGGGTTCACAGGCACCTGACCGTTACACTGTTGCCACGTAGGATTGAGTGAGTCACCGATGACACAGCCAGTCACAATGCACAACTATAACCGGCTCAGACAGATCGACACCTGTGTCACCAGAGGCACACACAGGTGAACCCTTAACTGACGTAGCCTAACTACTCAGCCCGATCTTGGCACATCACATGCCCTCAGCGCACAACTAACTCTGATCCCTAATAAGGAGAGAACCTCCAACAGTCTTCTGACTCAGCAGACAGACTATTGCAGTGCAGGTCCCTCAGTATTTACAAGCTCTCCTCTGGTACAAAGATGTACCTGAGTCATAGAGCGCTAGACCACCTGTGACACAACTGTGTCACACAGGTAACTCTAACCTCTAGGGTTTTTCTACCGCTAGCACTGCAGAGTGCTAGCACAAGCCAGTTTCACACTTGTGTAAAACTATTGATACAGGGCCACTGACCTCAAAGCATCAGTGTCACTGTCCAACACTCTGAGCATTGAGCAAAAAAACCTCCATAGATCATTACTGATTCATCCCTCTTGGTAGTATGGGTGTTTCCTACGGACTCAAGGAAACTAGCAAATCTAGGCTTTACTTGCCACCAACTGCAATCACGGCCCTTGACGCATCAAGCCACCATTACCTTGCTTGCAACTCCTTGCATAGCACTGGCTTCCTCACAGCTGTGACACAGCTGCCTAGCACAACTATTCCCTTGTCCTGGAAACTACCTTTGTACTTTTTGGGTGGTCATCCTTTCCTTGTGACCCTTCTTCCTAGAACCTCTTAAACCTGCTTACACTCATTGTAAACATTAGATTCCAGTTTGAGTTGCCATTAACCATCAAAACCAACTAGGAGCCTAGATGATCTTTCAATTATCTCCGGGGTGTCCTCTCCTAGTACATCAGCCATCTCCTCTCCATCAACTGGAGCCGGCCCGTCTCTGCTTGGCATGTGCACTACGCCCGTTTTGTTCGATGATCGGGATGACGATCTTGCCGAGCAGCAACACACGCCGATCCTTCCGTCCCAGGAGGAGGAGCAACCCAAGATGGACTCGCCGCCCCGTGAAAGGCGCTCCAAGCATCACCATGACCCGAAGCCAGCAGGAAAGAAGGTCTTATCTCCAAACACACTCAATACCGCAATGGGCGAAGCATTTTTGGAATAATGGATCCGGTCATCATGAATGACTACTATGTACGAGAAGCGACGCCGATCCTAATAAATTACGTCCTGGAGTCATTGATATACCATAAGGACAAGGACTACGTACTCCTGCCCTACAACCCCCCTTAAGTTACTTACTACCGTGCCTAGTTTGCTTTTCTTAAGCACGTATCCCCGTCTGTTTATATTTATTCGTTACCTTTTACGCAGCGACCACTGGATCCTCATTGTCATCCACAAGTCTTCAAGAATGATATACTATTTTGATTCTCAAAAAAGTGTCAAGCGGGACTACTCAGGAATTAAGGAAGTTCTAGAAGTCGCCTTTTGGGAATGCAACTTGCGAGGGGGAGGAGCAGAATGCAAGAGAAAAAAGCTGATCCACAAATTCAACTTCCCTTGCAAGCAACAGCCGGAAGATAGCGTGACATGTGGGTACTAAGTCTGCGCTCGCATAGACACGTTCGTCATATCCCATAACCCGCAATGGAGTCAGGATCAATTCAATAATTTCATACACGAGAAGTACAACTGGAGGAAGGACTTTGCCTGCATCCAGAAGACCTTCGCGTACATTATCAACAACGAAATCATTCGGCCAAGCAGTGATTTCTACGCGGGAGTCCAATTACCCGCTTACTGCCGCCATGCAAGTACTAGCCAAGCATCATAGACCTAGAGTAGGGCTAGTGAAAATAAACATTGATAAATTCATGTTTTTGTTGTTTTAATTCATTGTAAACTAGCTTGTATGTACTTAATATTGTGATATTAATTGCTATAGATGCTTAATATTTCTGATATTAATTGCTATGTATGCTTAATATTGTCTATTCAGATATGTTTAAATAATACTTCCACTGACAGGCACAGGCTATGTACCTGTCAGAGGAAACAGTTACCACTGACGGGCGGAAGTTTCCCGTCCGTCAGTGAAAGTCCTCCCAGGATGCCGCGCAACCAGTGCTGGAAGGCTTTTCACTGACGGGCCGGGACCACCCGTCAGTGGAAATCTGTCTCTACTGACGGGCCGTCCGCCCGTCAGTGGAAGTAGCACTTTCACTGACAGGAGCTTACTGACGGGTGCTGGACCCGTCAGGGATTGCCCTTTTTTGTCCGTCAGTGTGGTATTTCTTGAGGTAGTGTGGATGAGGGAATATGAGTAGAATTAAGACTACTAGTTCTTGTTAGTTTGTATGAGATTTTTGCACCTATATAAAAGGGGTAGGGTGTAAAAATTAGACAAAAACAAAAACAAGAGAAGTAAAAAAACAGTGGCACATTATGAGCCTCTATCTCTAGATTGATCTCTCGTGTGCTCGTTCTCTCAATTTGCTTTGTTGCTTACGTCGGCATAATCATGATCTAGGCTTAAAAAACTAACATGAGGGAGACAATGATGCAGACACGGAGACGGTGACATGCCGCGGCATCGTAGTGTTTGCAGAGCGAGCCAAAGGAAGAGGAGGCGGTGGGCATGGTTGGTTTGTTGGTTTCAGAGAAGGCGGTGGTGCGATTGAGCCGGAAGTGGTGGGAAAGCAGCAGTGAAAGGAAAGAGGAGACGTGAGTAGCGAATTGAAGGTACTGCTATAAAACTTTGGATGATTTCATCGAACTGCTCTCCCTTTCGCACACGGCCGATGCAGGTACAAGAGACTCCCTGGTTTTTACCTGGACGCCCACACGCGCCCATCCCGGCACATGCATTCACTAGCATACGGGGTCGTTTCCCCGAGTCCCGCGGCGCCCCGTCCACGAGTAATGGCAATCTCACCGTCCACGGCATCGACGGAGCGATCCTGACTGTCCAATTCCTAACGGGCCGAGGCGTTAAATAGCACCCCTCCCCACCTTTGCCTCCCGACCGTTTATATCTGCAGCGTCGCCTCTCCTATTTCGGTTTCCTCCCAAGGAAAAACGGGCAGGAAAAGCAGAGCACAGGGAGAGGTAAACAACGAGAATAAATTAACTGCGCGGAAGAACAAGGCCGAGAGGTGAAGAGAGAATAAATAAACCGTCGACTGTCTCATTGTAAGTATCCTTGGTCTGATCTCTTTTTTTTCAATGCATCCCTGATCTTGGGTTTTGTAGATCGATTGGGCAGGTTCTTGCATGATTTGTCCCCACTTCGATGCTGGTTACTTTTTCTCTTCCTCTCGGTTTTATTATATATATGGTTGGTCAGAACGTTTAATTTGTTGAGTAGATGTCACACATAATACATTGATATTCGTGTAACTTTTCTTTGGACTAGAACAATTCAACGTTAAGGGATGTTGCTGTTATTCAGATCCCGTAGTTTATATTAATAAATGTACGTTAATTTCAGCCTGAATGTTCTGATGTGATTCATTGCCCTTTGTGATTGACCGGTGTTGTGTTTTGCGACAAGTTTAGGCTTGGAGGGGATGATGTCCGAAAGCGAGGAGCACGGCTCGCTCCTGGACATGATCAACGACAAGATCCATGAGTACAAGGACAAGGGCTCGTCATCCTCCTCGTCAGACTCCGACGACGACAAGAAACCTCGTAAATCCAAGAAGAAGCGGATGTTCGGTAGGAAGCGTCCGCTGCATCACGTCCTAGGTGGAGGCAAAGGTATAGTGCACGAATTAGTTGATAAATATTAGTGTGCTTTTCAAATAAACAAAATAAAATCATTCCCACCAGTAATGTCTTGCACACAAATGAAGATCCACAGATCAATCACGTAATTTATGATAACACAGAATGCTTATGAAAACGGATTGGTGAAATGGACATCTAAATCTAATTATGTATATTTTTCAGCTGCTGATCTTGTGCTGTGGAGGGACAAGCAGACGTCTGGTAGCATTCTAGCAGGGGTGACCGTCATCTGGTTGCTGTTCGAGGGCATTGGCTACCATCTCCTCACCCTCCTCTGCCACTCGCTCATCGTCTTCCTCACCGTCTGCTTCGTCTGGTCCAACGCTGCATCTTTCATCAACAGGTGGCGCAACCTTTTCGTCATGCTCCCCTACTGCCCTAGTCTGTGCTTAATATGATCCTCGTTGCTATCCAACTAGGACATGTTATTGGAAGGACAGTTCGTCCCGGTATCCTTAGGTTTCGATATTGAATTTTAATCCCAAACCTTGCAATCCACTGCTTTGCTTTTTACATTTTGTTGAAGAATTCAAGACTAATTATATTATGGACCTCTATGGTCTGATAACAACATTGATGTCATTTTGAATTTTCTCCAGACCACACAGAGTAACACTTAATTCTCTCTATATCACGGCTTTTCGTTTTCGTTTCCGTCTATCACATCACCATTACTGTGCCATCTAACCATCTCCGTAAGGTAGATAAAAAGACCTTTTTACCCCCTCTTGTCTAATTCCATTCCCTCCATGCCATCCTCCAGCAAATGCTAAGCTCTACAGTACCCACTCTTTAGTGTTCCTGAATTTCCTCGTTTCACTTCGAACTTCTCTCTAGCTATTTCTTTCTTGCTGCTTAGCTGGATCCTGATGGATAGGTAGCTAGTTCGTGTTGGATAAGTTCCATGCCCCACGGGCCTTGGCAGCTGATAGACGGTTGGACGCGCACGTGGAGCCTCGTGCTAATTGCCCTGCGGCAAAGCTACCCATCACCAAGGTTTCAGTTACTGGCCAATATTTTCCAGTAGCCAGCCCCAGTTTGGACAAATTTTATGCACATTTGATCAATTTCGATCAATTTCATCAGACACCGTATGAAATTTGGAAAATTTCGGGCAGTAAATAGCCAGTATTTCCGGTAACCACCATTAGGTAATTCTCTTAATAGTTTAAATTTTACCAATTTAGGCTTCATTGATGGCTTTTCAAAATCGATTATTTATTACTAAATTTTGTATGTAACAATTAGTTGAAAGGATTCTTTATATGCAATAATACTGTATTTAGTAAAGATTCTCCTAACTAACTAGATTCCAAGTGCAGCATAATAACCGCAAACTGACGCTTAGAGTTTTTTCTTTTTTATATTTCAGACGTTTCAGCAATATATAGTATACAAAAGTAAGTTATCTGAAGTAGTGGCAATCGGCCAAAATTATAGATGACCATCAAATAGAACTCGCATGAGTGGCTTTATACACTTGTGTTGTATAAGAGCTTCTGTTATAATTTTATAACAGCTTCTGCTCATTTGTAAGCGTGAGGAATAAGTTTTATACCTCACATATCGAATTTTTCTTTTTGTAAGTGGAGACGATAAAATAGCCAATGCAGTCTAATTCTATGGGCGCATGATCTAAATATTGAACACCTACAGCTTGCACCAAAAGAAGAACTGGTTCTTTTCTATGATATATAATTTGTTTTCGGAGATGTATGACATCTTAGGATTTTCAGGGGTCCTCCAAAGTTCCCAGATGTCATTTTATCTGAAACCCATTGCCTGAAGATAGCTCATGTTCTGAGGAAAGAAATTAATGAGGCTTTCTTGACATTGCGCATTCTTGCTTCCGGGAAAGACCTGAAAACTTATATAACGGTAAGCTGAGTGCTACCATCTGTTTTTCCCTTTTTCTGTTGTAAGTATTTGGTTTTCATTGTCACACCGGCACATTTCTTGCAGTCGATTGTAGCCCTCTGGTTCATATCTATAATTGGGAGCTGCTTCAGCTTCTTGACTCTATCATACACTAGTAAGCCCCTTATCTCCATCTTTTGCTTTCACTTCAAATTAGTTTATAGTACCGTCTTCCGAAAATATGTGATGTATGTTATTCTACTTAACCTGAGTATACTTCGAAATTACAATACGATTCGAAGGTTCTTTGGACTTCCATCTCTATGATGGCTTTCACTTTTTGAAAATTAAAGAACTTGATCCATGAATATCTGCATAGATACTGAACAGTAAAAACATAACTGCATGCAAATGCACTGCAGCGTCAGCTGAAATATGTACTGAGATTATCTAACTCGTTGAGGTCCATCGGATCAAATTGCTAAATAGGAAGTTGTGGTTATTTTGTTACTTAACACATTGCAGTAGTATCCAAGATCTTAAATTCCGTAATTAATTAGTGCGAAATATTGAAATGCAAAAACCTGGCATTGTATGTTTCAATGTGTTCTTAAGATGTGTGCTAACAGACTGTTTGCTTCCATTACATCCAAAATGATAAGTCCAGGAAAGTCTGAAAAAATACACATCTAACAAACTTTTGCATATTAGATTATCGTATCTATTGCTCATTGCCATTAGAGGTACGCTAAATTTTTTATCAGAAATAGTTGGCTACCATGGTGGGTAGCTGTGCACACCATTTGCATCTTTTGATCAACGCTAAGATTCGGACCGTAAAGCATACAGGTATATGACATTGATCCGGTTAATCCTTTTCCTTTTCTCAGACAAAGGGTTGATTTCCCTTTTTTTAACAGCTCCGAGCCTGCCTTTGGCTCTCTCACATAAGGTTTTCGGTGGACTTAGGACCTTGAGAGCCTTTGCTCTCGTAAAGCTCTATTCTCTTCCTCACTGATTTCTTTGCTCACGCCATACATCTTCCCACACAGGTTCTTCTTCCCATTTAATCTTCTTCCTCCATAAGAAAAGCCTCTTTTTCCATGCCCCTCTACCCATATGGAACCATGGAGAGAGGGCAGTTTTTAAGTTTTCATAGCGTTTCTGAGACTTCAATTAAGCACGAAGAAACCGGAGTGAAACCCATATGGAATATGTTAAAACTAGATTAGAACTTCTATGAGACCCCCATCAAATATATGATGAAACTCGTCTGGATCACGTTGAATTTTTGGTGAAGCAATAGTCGTACCTGTCTAAAACTCACAGAAGCAACAGTTGTACCTATTTGGAACTCTATGTGAACGAAACTCCTATGAAATCTGCTGAAACTTGCGAGCAATATCCTGTAGCATGTACTATGAAACTTGTTCCAAATTTATATGAATTATTTAGAAGATTTCTTAACCCAACCGAATAAAGTGACGAGAGAGAGAGACAGATACTGAGAGAGAGGAATCTTTGTTCGTTGTTAGTTTTTCTTGGTGGAACGTGTTGGCAGGTCGGTGCCTAGGTCGCCTAGCTAGCTTTTCTCCTGACCATGCCTCAGTCCAGTCTGACATAGGCACATAGGCATTGTAACCTGCTGACACATCCCAATTAAAACGTCGACTTGCAGCTAGTTGTTAATACCTTGCACGAATCTAGTAGCAAACAGAAACGATGGATGCAGCATGAGTAGCTACCTCCGGCGGTAGCAAATCCAGTCTTAATTTTTATGCCTGTTGCAGTTTTCCTGATGGCATACACGCTCCCCATGCTCTATGAGAAATACGAAGATCAAGTCGATGTTGTAGGCGAGAAGGCCCTGATCGAGATCAGGAAGCAATATGCAGTGCTGGATGAGAAGGTTCTGTCAAAGATTCCCATGTTATCTGACAAGAAACAACACTGAATGATGGTTTGAAGCCTAGACCCTCTCCATTTTCATGTGCGACTCAGCACACCACCAAAATAGTCTCTTTTGGTTTCGTCTGCCATCATCTAGCAATCTTTGAGATGTCATTATAGGTATTATGTCGATTCTTAAGCATCGGAAAATCGAGTCCTAGAAAAGAACGCTGTCGACGCTCACACGGGGTAGTTGCTTCTGCCTGTCATCTTCAGATTCATATCTTGAGTTTTTGTTTGGACACAAGATATATATGTCAGACTAATTTGTATAATTATTTGCTATATGTACGTATTATTTGATACTTCCTGATACCGAATCATTTAGGCCATTTCTGATTGGCAGCTCAATTCATTTCGTTACCTCGTGTTGCTAACTAAGTACTGCATGTGTATTCTGTGACCAGTTTGTACTATAATTATGTGCTGCTCATGCTTTAGGTGTACTAAATTTATGTGTTGCTCATGCTTTCAGTACCTAGTTTGAGCAATAATGTAAAATTCTTAATTCGCAGTTCATGCAAGGCAAAATTGTTTCTATTTTTTTAGAGAGAGAAAAGTAGGATCAAAGTGCTAAAGAATTCAGATAAGAGCAAGACAAAATTCTGAAATCTACACCAGAATAATATAAGCTTCGCAAGTACTGGTATCTTGAACGAATTTTCACTAACCTTAGAGCTGATTCTAGTAAGTGATCACCCAGTAATTCTAACAAAGGCATCGATCTTCCAGAGTTCCAGTGAAGCAAGCGATCACCTTCTCGCATATATTCACCACCACTAATTTGCAATACTCCTGCCGTCCGCCAACAACCACTACAGACACTAACAGTGGCTAACTAAAACTTGGTCCGGTACCGGCACGACGAGCTCTGCGTGCCCGGCCGGCGCACGCCGACCGTGACGTCGCACACCGTGAGCACCACCACGTGATGCTTGAGCAGGCTGAGAACCGTGACCGTTCCCGGCACGGTGGTCCGCACGGTGAGCGGCACGTCCCCGGCGCCGCCGACCACATCGCCGTACAGCTGCGGCGCGTACCCGGCGAGGCGGTCGGCGAGCACGGTGAGCCGGATGGTCACCACCTCGGCGCCTCCCGCGCCGACGCGCCCGGGGGGCACGTAAGCGTCCGCGGCAAGTGCGCCGCGGTAGTAGACCTCGGCGCGGCCGGCGTCGTGCGCGAAGGAGGCGACGGGGCTGGGGTTGCGGATCGCGAGGATGGCGTCGAGCGTCACGTTGAGGGAGAGCCCGGGGGAGAGGGACAGGGAGGAGAGGCGGATCGCAGAGACCGTGGCGTCGGCTGGGTGAGGGTGGACCGCGGTGACGGCCAGCACGGCGGCGGCGACGGCGACGAGGAGGAGTACGGCGAGGGAGACGACGACGCAGACGCGGAGTCGGCGACATGCCGCGGCACCGTGGTGCTTGCAGAGCGAGCCGGGGGAGGAGGCGGCGGTGGGCATGGTTGGTTGGTTGGTTTCTTGGAAGGCGGTGGTGCGTTTGAGCCGGAAGTGGAGGGAAAGTAGCAATGAGAGCAAAGAGGAGTCGTGAGTAGCGAATTGAAGGTACAGCTATAAGTAGTGGTACTGCTATAAAACTTTGGATGATTAGGGAGAGATAAACCTTCAAGGAGAAATTTCCAAATTGTTTTCCTAGTCCTTTTGGGCATGCTTTATGAATGATTTTCAAGTTTAAAGGTTAAGTGTACATTTAGGGCCTACGCCGAATGGCCGGTATCTAGTTCACTCTTGCTAACAAGGGATTGAGGCACGCTGATTGGGCTTTTTTTTTCATATAATCACATGTCAAAATCTAAGTTGGTTTGCATAATTGCATCTTGCTATTTCCTCCGTCACTCTCGTCATAAGATCCAAAACTTTAGCCAGCCATATGTAAAAGCATATAGATTTAACATGCATGAAAATAATGTCACCGCATTTCACAACAATACTTTCATAATGTACGACCTCCATTTTCTGGTATATTTTTCCGACATGTCCCAAGTCTGCCTCGCGGACGTGCTACACCCATCCTAACAGGTTGGCCCGTGCGGTAAGGAATACGGATGGGCACGGGGGAGGAGGGCCAACGTTAAATCTAATACAAATTGATATTGTGTCTATACCAATATAAAAGACACGAGTTTAAGAATTAATGCAATAGATGAGAAGGGGCAACGCTAAATCTGATGCAAATTGATACCGTGTCTATACCAATATAAAAAACATGAGTTTGAGAATTGATGCAACGGATGAATATAAGTTGGAACTTACACATTATAAGGACTAACGCACTAATTATCCTCTTAATTGCACAATCTTTTAATCGTCACCAAATAATTGCCTTTTATATCCCTTTATGTTTCAAATTACACCATGTTCATCATTTTCCATTTGTAGCATGCGTTGTCGTGCAAAGTGCTACCCCTAACCCTTTCTCTTAGTTGCATATGTTACTAAAATATTTCGTGTAATATATACCTCTCCTCTCGGTTGCATATGTCAGTACATAATTCATGCGATATATATTGTGTAAAACATGCATTGCACGTACACGTTGCTAGTGAACATGCCTGAAAGTGTAAAGTGGGTTATCGTCCATGGAAGTGTAATCGTAGAAGTCGTAGGGACCGAGCGGCTTTCTCTGAGCTATGGGGAAAATCTTTGGAAACCACCTTGCCTTGAGAGGGTTGATGCACAGGAGGATGAACTCCTCCACCAAGTCTTGACAGCTAAACTGGTGGCTCATCTGCCCCAACACGTCGCCCCATGCTCCGTCGCTGTTTCTCATGATGAGCTAGCGAGTGATGTACCCGGGCACTTCCTTCCGACCGGTAAAGCCGAGTTTGCCCACCCAGTAGTAAAACCACTTGCTACGCCAATCCTTCCACTTGTTCTTGAGGGCTACAGTGAAGGGAACCCTAGAGTTCGCCTTGAAGCTGACAGAACCGAACAAAGACAAAGCCCCGCTGTGCATTAACATGAGCATCATGATCGGCTCATGGAAGTAGGTGAAGCAAGCTGCCGTGCTAGAAAGGTGCATGATTCACAAAGCCTACTTGAAGACCGCTAGCCATAAGGTTGCACTCGGGTGGAGGTCCGAGATCCCGAGGTTGAAGTGGCCGGCATCGAACTACACCATGAACATGACGATGTGTGCTTCTTGCAGATCTCCTTGGATGCTTTCCTCCACCGGGAGGAAGTGCTGTGGTCGCCGCCCGCAAGAGGGATGCAGCTAGCGGCCCTGTGGCGTAGCCGGTTTTAAGGCCGGATAATCCCTTATGTTTACTGTATCGGTCCCATGATCAGTAGCCGGTACACACAAGTTAACCTGTATACCAGTGTCACACACGTATATTTCAGTATATGAGATATAAATAGACCATCTAGCCGATGTATTATACCTGTAGCCCAACGACTAATCTTGTAGCGGAAATCAAGCGGTGATGTAGCCTATCAATATGCCATACCCGACAGGCAACTGACTGGGGTTACACCCTAACTTTCGTGAATACAATCATTGTCTTCGGATTTGATGTCTCCTTCGTCTGGCCAATTCAACAAGCCAGGTGAGTACATTAAATGTACTCGCAAGCATCCCGTAAGGGGAATATAACAGATGTATTTCATGCAAGGCTTGTTCAATACAATGACTCTACCCTAAGTTAAATGTTGAGCGGAAAAGTAAGTTCTCATTCGAAATACGATAATAATATATTCAGCATTTCTGAAAGCATGCCTGTCTCTGACGAGTCAGTATCCGGTGCCAGAAATTCCTGCCAGACAATCATCAACTAGAGGCCGATAGCACCTACTATCGCCTCAAGCAATCCTTAAACCTTACCCATGCTTCACCGTGCAGCACGGGCTAGGTTTCACTTCTGTAGTTCCTCACTACCAGCCTATAACTCAAACTGCTCACTGTGGACACATCATACCCACGTGCTTAGTCCCATTTCCCAAATTTTATAACCAAAACTTAGTCTAACCAGTGTATGGTATTTCCAAGTCATGTCTATAACCCAGGACGCGGCTATTCAAATAGATTTTAACACTCTACAGAGGTTGTACAGCTTTACCCACAAGATACAAGTCCCCCTTGTTGCCAGGTATCGGTGGGCACACTTCACGAGGTGTGCTGGCAGGGTTATTGCAATGAGACTTTTCCCCAATTTTCGTACTAGTGCTGGACTCACTAGATGAGACCTACCCAATTTTTGTTCATGTTCGGCAGGCTCTGACATGTAACCTGAAGTGGACTCACCTTTGTATCGAACAACTCCCTACGTAGCCACATGGAGATCCTCCAGGGCTAACAATCCACCTAGCACTTATTTTCTACTGCCCACGGGTCTAGACACTAGCATTTAACAGGGTAATTAGCCAAGTCCTTCCCATAAAGGCCATGTGAATGTACATGGTGAACTTGGTCGAGCGGCACTTAGGCTTGGTCCTTAACTGATTCGAGCAAGACTGCACATCATCACCTCTTAGCCATGTCCCTACATGCTACAACCATTCTTCCAATCTCTCATTACCATTCTCATCCGAATCAAAATCATCCTCCATTTTATTTGGGGTTTTAGCAAACAATACTTTCAAATGTTCACCTTGAAGGTACACGCCTTCCCGAGGGTTTTAATCCCATAACCAAAGGATTTCGTGTGAATTCGGCAAAAATAGGTTTTTCTCTATAGCAAGTCTAAGCATGGCTATCACCTATATTTCTAAGTACATTGTTGGTCGTACGACAAGCAGCAAATAATACTAGGGTTACAAGGATATACTTGTCGGACCTATTTCACATGCAACTATAGGATATATCTAGGTCGAACATAAAATATCGTTAATATTCACATAGCATGCAGAGTTACAAACAAAGTATTTAAGTTTTGATATATATGAGATTCAACATGATCAAAGTGGGAATGCTTGCCTGACAATATTAGCTAGGTCTTGCGTTCGGGTTAGATACAACATTGGTCCGGGATCCTCCGCGTGATGCCTCGTAACGTTGAAACTACATGTCGAAAAAACATCGAATAAACACGGTGCAAGGTAAAATCCAAGAAGATCCAAATTAATAAAGAGAACAGTACCATTCCCGACACAATTGGGTAGCTATTACTTTAGAAGACCCCATGAAGTCTACAGAAGAGAACTCATGCTGGCATTGCATGAAATGCTGATCTACTTGTATATTGATTAGGTAAAGTTTTACTATTTAAGTTTAGATGTTTATAGTTGTCAGGATCTTGTTGGGACTAGGAAATATTAATGTTTGAACACATCTTGGTATCTTGCACAAGTACTCTGGCCGTATATACCTAATCAAAATAAGGGTTTGAGATTCTTTTGTATAAGCCATACATGCTATCTGCTATTTAAATAGAGATACTTTGGATTCCAAAATGTTATTGGACTCATAATATCAAATTTGACTTTTGGGAAATTCTAGGAAGTTTGAATATATTTGGAGCTGAATTGGAGGGGACATAGAGCGTACATATTTGAATTATGCTAGGACTTGCAATTCAAGCAATTTCAAAAATTATAAAAGTTTCCCTAATGGGTAGCCTTGGAAATTATAGGATCACAAGAGAAAGAATTGGATTAATCGGAGTCTCGCCAAGGGAGAAATGGACCTCTGATCATTTGCCGGAAGAGAAACTAGAGGGGGAACTGTTGCTTTCAAGAAAGGGATGATGTCATAAGCACACTCATAGAATGCGCTTCTGGTTTCAGAGAGGTTCTCGGTGGGGGTTACGCTTCCGGAAGCAGAAGACATAAACAGGGGAGAAGAGAAGAGGATTACGCTTTCGATTAAAGCAACACGTAATCTGAGAAAGGTAATGAAGACATACGAGATCAAAGGAAGAAGGCGTACTTTTAGATGCCGCTTCACTTAACCTGCCCGGCGGGGCTGGCTATCGGTGGGTGGCCACTGGTTAACACGCTGACTTAAGCGCTAAGCTACGGTTAGGGCTTATTAACCAATAATTAGAGCAAACCAGCGGGTTAGATGGGCAGCAGCTGGGCTTATCAATGGTGGCGGCCGCGGCGGCTTACTTGCACAGTCCCATGACCGGGGAAATGGGGAGGTAGCTGGAGGTGGCGGGTGCAACGGTGGCGGTGCCACCCTAGGCTCGTCGGGTCGGAGATGAGCTCAGTGCCGAGTAGACCCCGGCGCTGGTGGCAATGGCGATAGAGTTGCCGGTAGCTCCACTCTGCAAGGAGGCGAGCTCCGGGAGTTAGATGGAGGAGCTATGACGTGAGGATGGAAGAGAGATGAGCGGGGTTGCTCGAGTTCGACAAGAAGGCCGCGTAGGGATTTCTCACCGGTGAGGGAGGGAAACTTGGTCCGGTTCTGGCGGAACTCGTGGAGAGGAGAAAACTAGAGGGGATATGGCATCGGGGTGGCATGGGAGCTCGATGGCGAGAAGGATCTAATGGAGGTCCACCGGGGCGTTGGGATCTGCGGGACCAGGGCGGTGCTCCCTGCCGAGGCTGTGGAAGAAGGGCCCCGACGGCTCCTTGGTTCGGTGAGAGAAGATGGGGAAAGGGAAGAGGGAATCTCTGGAGCACGCAGTTCTTGTCAATCGGAGCAGTAGTCGCCACTACTGGAGGCGAAGGGGAGAGGCATCGGGGCGGCGTTCCTCGCCGGAAAACGGAGATGGTGCTGGTGCTCGGGACAGTCATAGGGGAGCAGCGGCTCAGCGCTTGGGGTGAGCTATGGGAGGGAGTATAGAATAGGGCAAGAAGGACGCTCGTCCTAGTTGGGTAGTCTAGGTGAGAAGAAACATAAGCTAGAGCAGCTCGAGAAAGGACATGCAGTGTTGGACAGCTCAGGAGAATGAAGAAGCATCAGAGGAAAGGGATATGGCAAGTGGGAGAGCTTGGGAGTGAGCCCAAGCTAGTCTCATAGGCATGAGTGAGAAGAACTAGGACAGAGGGAAGGAGCACATGATAGCGCTGTGGAGGCATAGTGATAGTTGGGCACCGATCTCTGCCATGGGGAGAGGTGGCACAAAGAACAGTGGAGCGCAGGCCAGAAGGGAGAAGGAGAAATGGGAAGGAGGGAGAAGAAATGAGGAAGAACTGAGCTGTGGGGTCAGGGGTCCACGTGGAAGAGAAATAGAAGGGGTTTGGTTGGTACAGTTAGTGTCGGAGTATTATTCCGGCAATACTACTTATGGGGCGGCGTGAGCACAGCAAATCCGGATGGGTGCACACGGGAGACAAGATTTAGACAGATTCAGGCCCTCACGGAGAGGTAATACCCTACGTCCTGTGTTTGGTGGCTGGTATTGCGAGTATCCCGAGTGCCGCAAGCCCTAGAGAATCGATCTCGAGGGGACTTGTGGTATGAAACAATGGAGTCTAGGTCAGATGAGATCAGATCCCGATCGGAGGCCCCCTACCGGGCCTTATATAGCCGGCCGGGGTAGGGTTACAGGAGTCCGGATCGGTTAACAGATATGTTTCCTAATCGGTTACAACAGATTCCGGGTATGCCGGATTGGTAATAGTCATTGTCTTGTACTCCACGCTGATGAGGCGCCCCCGTGCTGTAGTCGGACTCCAAGTAGTCGGTCCGGCCCATCCCGTGGCCGGGAGGCCGGATTCGTCCTCCTTGATGATACCCGGGTGCCATGTCACCATCAGTAGCCCCCGAGTCCTTCACGATCTCACCGCTGCCAGTCTTTGCCTCTGGATGATCTTCCCGACTGACTTCGGCTGACTGGGAGATTGCGAAGGGCTAATGAAACTCCTGCAAACAAGACAATTAGAGCCAAATAACACTCACCCGTAAGGCAGGAATGTTAAGGCGAATGAGCTGTTAACGGGTAATCTCTGGTGGCACTCGGTCCATCCTTAGGGACAAGGACCGACTGATAACCCGGCGTGGGGCATGCCATGAATCCCGACTGAATTCCCGAGTAGCACCCGGCCTCCCGAGAGGGTTAAGGCCAGCTGGAGTCCCCTGAAGGAATGCCTCCGAAATTCTTGTCCGAACCAGCGAAAACAGACATGGCGCAAAGGTCCCCGAGTTTCGAAGTCTTATACCGGGTCATTCCACTGAAACTAGGGATCCCAGTTACCAGGGCCTTCGAGATTCAAGTGCTCGACAGGTCTGGGTGGAGAATCCAGTAGCTCCGAGTTGCTCAGCGTCCAACTTGTGGCCCACGGAGGGCACGCCATTACTGTCCCTCACTCGGGTGTACTCAGTCGACTGCGTTCCTGCTTGAGGCCAGCCTCTGATACCCTTCGCAGCCAAAGTGCCCGGCGCCGACTCTTCCCGGCAGCGACTAGTGATTTATGGGAAATACGCTTTAGCCGCAGTGTAGCGGAGACATACTCCGTCGGGTTTTCAGCCTGAAAGGCCTACCGTCGGATGCCCCTTCATTAAGTCGCACGAATCGCGGCGCCGCCAGGTCGTGGGCGCGAAATAAGCGCGACGTGGCCCGCGGGATGTGCGCGGGAATCCGGAGAGGCGCGTAGTGGGGGCGCGGTAGATTCGGACACGTGTGCGCGTGGCGGAGCCGAACCGTCGGCCCGTCTTTTAATACCCCGAAAAGGTCATGGGTTCGGCCCACGCGCGCATTCGCCTTCGTCTTCCTCCTCGCGCCCGAACGCTTCACCTTCTTCTCTCAAATCCACCCGCGCACGCCGCTCCATTCGAAACCCTAACCGCCGCCTCAACCACCTCGGATGCAATCCCCGCAGTGGAAAGCCGATCCGACGGAAGCCGAAGAGGACGCTTTGGTTTGGAAGTTGCTGGGTGAGGAGAAGTCGCCTGCTAGTCCGATGGCCCCGTGGGTGAAGTCGACGGCGATGGACATTCGGCTGTCGGTCCTCGTGCGGCTCGGGCATCTGCAGCCAAAGGAGTTGGTCGGGTGGCGCGCCGCCGTCGGGGAGACCATTCCTACCCCGGACACCGGCGAGTTGGTCGTCCACGGCCCCTTCTTCGAGCGGGGGTTTTCCGTACCAGCGCACCCATTCTTGCGGGGGCTGCTCTACTATTACGGGTTGGAGCTCCACAATCTCAACCCTAATAGCATCCTCCACGTCTCCTGCTTCATCACCCTCTGCGAGTGCTTCCTCGGCATCCAGCCGCACTTCGCCCTGTGGAAGCACCTCTTCATGGTGAAGCCGCAGCCGAGCAAGGACAACCCGGCCGTGGTGGGCGGCGCCGGGTTCCAGCTTAGGTCGGGAACGGCAAAGAGCTACCCGGCTCCGCCAATGCAGACGTCCAACAAGGGCTGGCACGCCTTCTGGTTCTACTGCGCCAACCCAGCACCATCGCTGTTGGCCTTCTCGGGTCAGCCGCCGGTGATCAAGCCGAGCTGGTCGGACCCGCCACTCGAGAGGGAGCAGGACAGCATCACGGTGGTGATGGCACAGCTCGAGGCGGCGATGAAGGCCGGGGTCACCGGAGCGGTCGTCGCCGCGACCTTCGTCCGCTGGCGGGTGCAGCCGGCCAAGCTGCGGGCGCACCCGATGTACGAGTACACCGGTGAAGGCGACCCAACTCGGGAGTCCGCGGAGGAGCTCACGGAGAGCGAAATCCAGGGCCGGCTCGAGAGGCTTTTGGCCCAGGGGACGAGTCTGGTCTTCCCCGAGCGGCCAGCCCCCTTCAGCCGGGCGAACCCCCCGAGTGACGTAAGTACCCGAGTCCCGCCTTTCCGGTTTCTTCGCTATTTCTTCATCGAATCTCATTCGGGATTTGCTTCTGTGCTTCTGCAGGTATTGTTTGGCTTCTATTCCAAAGCTCCCCTCCCAGAGGACGAGATTTGGAACCAGCCACAATACGCCGACGTCCCGAGCGACGGGGCGCCACCGCCAGGAGCAGTCGGGGCTCCTTCTTCTGGCGTCGGACACTCGGGAGACTCCGGGTCTTCTGCTTCCGGCGCCCGTCCTTCAAAGGGCGCCGGGTCTTCTGCTTCCGGTGCCGGCCGCTCAAAGGGCGCCGGGTCTTCTGCTTCCGGCGCCGGCCGCTCAAAGGGCGCCGGGTCTTCCAAGGGCGCCGGGCCCTCGAAGGCCCCGCCGGTCGCTCCACCTCGTCCTCCCCCGCCGAGCACGCCCGCCCAGGAGGAAGACGACGAGGACTCGGACGACATCAGCGCCTACCTGGTGAGGAGGTGGAGGCGGCCGGCGGGCACCACCCAGAGGGGGGGCTCAACCACCATCGTGAGGGGCACTGCCTCGCCGGAACAGGGCGGCTCTACTTCCCCTGCCAGTCCGACGGCTCCGTCAGGGACCACGCCGACAGGGACAGGAGGACGCCGCCGCTGGTGCCGACCCGGTGGCGCCGACTGTTACTGAGTCCCCTGCGGCGGCGCAGGAGGGCTCCGCCGCGGGCGCTAGCCCGGTGGCGCCGGCCGCTGTGGGGGCCGCGCAGGCAGGGCAGGAGGACCCCGCCGCTGGCACCGATCCCGTGGCTCCGGCCGCCACGGAGTCTGCATCGGCGGAGCAGGAGGGCTCCGCCGCTGGTGCTGATCCCGTGGCGCCGGCCGCCACGGGAGCTACGCCGGCGGAGCAGGAGGGCTCCGCCGCTGGCGCTGATTCGACAGCGCCGGCTGCCGCCCCGAGTGAAGCTTCTCGGGCGGCGGAAGACGACGCTCCCCCCAGTCGGGGGGAGAAGAGAGATGCCGACACCGCCTTTGGGGCGCAAGGTGGGCCGGGGGCCTCGGCGGCCCCGACTGCCGCTGCACCCGGGGGGCGAGGCGCGGGGCCTAAGAGGCGTATCCAGGTCCCCCGATCCTCCAAGTAAGTACCCTCGGCGGTTGTCTTTCGGTCTTTGTTTCTTTACATGCTGACATGGTTGGTCTTGCCTCTGTAGGACTCGGAGGGTGGGGGACATCCCGAAGGCGCCCCCGAGTGGCCCGGGGTCAAGCCAAGGCGCGGATCCCCCAGCATCGGACGCCCGAGCCTCGTCACCTTCGGCTGCGGCGACTTCTCCATCTCGCCGGCCGCCGTCGCCTCAGCCCGTGAGCACTCCCCCGCCGTCCTCCGGACAGCCCAGCGTGCAGCCCACCTCGCCAGTCGCTCCTCAGGAGGAAACCTCCCCGGGAGCTTTGGTGCCGGTGGGGTCTGCGGGCGCCAGCCGGGACGCGGAGATGGCAGAGGGCGAGCCTGGCTTGCCCTCGCCGATGCAGGAGTTCAACGCGGCCCCGCCTACGAGGCCGTGTTCCGAGCTGGTGCGCCGACCTCTCCGAGTCCGGGGAACGGGCCCGGGATCGCCGACTGCCACGGTTGACGACGTCGAGGAGGAGAAGGAGTGGCAGGCGGCCGCGGACGCCGCGGCTCGAAATCGGAGAGATCCTCCCGGCCCTGCTGAAGGCCGCGAAGGAGGGCGCCAATCTGCTGACTGGCAGGCTGCGTCCTTTGATGGAGGTAAGCTGACTTTTCCCCCTTGTAGGAGTATGTCCGTAGGGAGTAGCCCCCGGGCCTCTGCCCGACTAAGTCAGTCGGGCGGAGGGCCCTTTGCTTTTTCCTTTGTAGTCTTCACTCTGGGTGCACGAACAGTGCACCCAGAGGGTGTAGCCCCCGAGCCTGCGTTCGACTAGGATAGTCGGGCGGAGGGTGTAGTTGTCTTCTTTCAGTCTGACTCTGGGTGCACGAACAGTGCACCCAGAGGGTGTAGCCCCCGAGCCTCCGCTAGGTCCTTGGGACCGAGAGGAGGGTTACGACAATCTTCCCGGGTGACTTTAATGTATTTCCATTTCCTTTATGCAGAATCTGAACAAGCGGTCGCAGGACAAGACCGCCTTCCTCCAAGACCGGCTGCCGGTGATCGAACGGCTGGAGCTGTGGAAGTCCGAATGGGACAAGCTGACCGCGAGCCGGCAGTCGGCGGAGGACGTGGCCCGCAAGCGTGGGGCTGAAATTACCGGCCTGCAGGCGGGCCTTTCGCAGGAGATGGCCAAGTCCCGAGGTGAGTGAGCTGAGTTGTTTGTTGCCTCTCCTCTGTCGCATTTTTGTCTTGCTGACGCGTTGTCTTTCGCAGCCGCCGAGGAAGAGGTCGCGAGGCTGAGGGCGGAGCTCGAGGCGATGACGACTCGCGCCCGGGACTTGGACGCCGCCAAGGAGCAGGCGCGGACGCTCGAGGAGGCGCTCCAGGCGGAAAGGGCCCGCGCGGAGCAGCTCGGGCGCGAGGCCGAGTCGGCGGCCAAGAAGGCCGCCGATTTGGAGGCGGCACTCGTGGCGGAGAGAAACCGTGCCGAGCAGCTCAGGCGTGAGGCCGAGTCGGCAGCCAAGAAGGCCGCTGACTCGGAGGCGGCTGCCGAGGCCCTGTGAAGAAAGATGCCGCAGCGGCGGAGTCCGGTGAGTGCCCCTTTTTGGACTGTGGGTGTGCCCTCAGTCTATTTTTCACTTTGCTCATGCGTGTTTTTGCTGCAGAGTCGAAAGCGTGTCTCGAGAAGTCCCGGGGGATGATCGAGTCACTGCTGAAGGCCGGGCAGGTGGCGTGTGGCGCCGTCTGGCCGGACAGGACGGCCCCGGACTCCATCGCGGCGGTCGCCGAGCAGCTGGGCCAAGTGCCCGACCAGGTGGCAAACATCGAGGCGGACGGCGCGCGGACGGGGGCCTGCATAGTCCTGGCGGTGGCGCGGTCCCATTACCCGCTGCTGGATATGCAGGCAATCGGGGAGGGGTACGCCGCCGACGTCCCGGAAGAAGATATTCCGGGGACGATGCAGTCCGTGGAGTCCACCGTCGATTCACTGATGAAGCGGTCGGGCCTGTAAAAAGTAGAAGTAGCTGTAAACTGCTCGGGCTAGCCGAGTAAAGCCTTGTAATGGACTCAGGAATGCCGAGTGAATTTTGTAAAAGACTCGGGGGTGCCGAGTGACTTATGTACTTGCTGGTTTTAACAAGTAGTTTTTGTTCTGCTCGGGAAAAATCTTGTATTCCTGTGTACTCGAGTTTGTTCGTCTTTGCTCTTCGCCAACCCGTTGTAGCCTCCTTAGCGTAGGGATTAGCCGGTGGCGTGTGTCCCGTGCAGTGTAAGGGTGTGGCGTAAACCGGCGATTGGAGTCAAAGAGTTAACGTTGGACTTTATACACAGTACTTAAGTATTCCGCGAGGGCAAAGCCGTGTATGCGCCGAGTGCCTGCTACGAGCGGGCGTAGCAGGTCAATCGGGAGGAAGGAAAGACTTGCTTTTGGGTGGTATGAAAAAGAAAACTCCTTATTCATGTATGCAAGTTCATAAAACACTTAAGCATAGAAGCGACGTAGCTGTTCGATGTTCCATGCGTTGGTGAAGATGTTGCCGTCGCCGTCCTTCAGTCGGTAAGCCCCCGGGCGTAGTACTTCGGCGACTATGTACGGACCCTCCCATGGCAGTGAGAGCTTGTGCTGCTCCTTGCTTGATTGGACTCGACGTAGGACTAGATCGCCGATGTTGAAGGAGCGGCCGCATACATGTCTGCTGTGATATCGCCGTAGGCCCTGCTGGTACTTGGCTGAACGAAGGAGCGCCACCTCGCGGGCTTCCTCGAGCTGGTCAAGAGCGTCCTGTCTGGCCTCCTCTGACTCGGCCTCGCTGAAGGCGCGGACGCGGGGGGACCCTGTACTCCAAGTCAGTCGGGAGGATTGCCTCGGCACCGAAGACCATGAAGAATGGTGTGTAACCGGTGGACCGGTTGGGCGTGGTCCGAGGGCTCCAGAGTACTGATGGCAACTCGGCCGCCCACTTGCCTACGAACTTGTTCAGTCGCTGGAAGATTCGGGGCTTGAGGCCTTGTAGTATCAAGCCGTTGGACCGCTCGACTTGCCCATTGGTGCGTGGGTGTACCACGGCGGCGAAGTCGAGGTTGATGTTGTAGTCGTCGCAGAACTGGAGGAAGGCTCGGCCGGTGAACTGGGTGCCATTGTCTGTGATGATGTTGTTGGGTACGCCGAAACGGAAGATGATGTCCCGGACGAACTCGACGGTCTTTTCAGCAGTTATCGTGGCGACCGGTTTGGCTTCGATCCACTTGGTGAACTTGTCGACCGCGATGAAGAGATGTGTGTAGCCCTCGGGAGCCTTCTTGAGAGGGCCGACCATGTCCAGACCCCAGACCGCGAAGGGCCAGGCGATCAGGATGGTCTGGAGAGCCTGAGCCGGCAAGTGTGTCTGCCGGGCGAAGTGTTGGCATCCCTCGCAAGTGCGGACGATGTGCTCCGCGTCGGACACGGCAGTCGGCCAGTAGAAACCCTGTCGGAAGGCTTTCCCGACTAGTGACCCGGGCGCCGCATGGTGTCCACATACTCCCGAGTGAATATCATGTAGGAGCTGCTTTCCCTGATCGTGGGGTATGCATCGCTAGAGGATCCCGGAGGTGCTCCTCTTGTAGAGCTCGCCGTCAGCGACGACGAAGGCCTTGGCGCGTCGCGTGATGCGGCGTGCCTCGGTTCGGTCCGACAGGAGGATGTCCCGCAGGAGGTAGTCTAGGAAAGGTGCGGTCCAGTCGGGAGTGACGGTAAGGACTTCTGTTGAAGGCTGCTGAGCGGCGTCACTCTCCGAAACTTGCTGTTCTTCGGCCTCGGGTGTTGTGTCCGCCTTGATAGAAGGGACATGCAACTCCTGGAGGAAAACTCCAGTCGGGACCACGTCCCGACTGGACCCTAGTTTGGCGAGTGCATCAGCGGCTTCGTTGTCTCGGCGCAAGACATGGGTGATCTCGAGACCATCGAACTTGGCTTTGAGCTTGCGAACTTCTTGGCAGTAGGCTTCCATGGAGGGATCTCGGCACGACTAGTCCTTCATGACCTGCCTGACGACCAGTTCCGAGTCTCCGCGCGCGAGGAGGCGGCGGATCCCGAGTGAAGCCGCAAGACGAAGGCCGTGGAGCAAAGCTTCGTACTCGGCAACATTGTTGGATGCCGGGAAGTGGAGCTGCAACACGTACTTGAAGCGCTCGCCCTTGGGAGAGATGAGCACAACGCTAGCCCCCGCGCCCTGGAGCATCAGAGAGCCGTCGAAGTAGAGTATCCAGTGCTCGAGGTCGATGACGGAGGGCGGGGACTGGACTTCTGTCCACTCGGCCATGAAGTCGGCGAGAGCCTGGGACTTGATGGCCGTGCGGGGGGCGTAGACTATGCTGAAAGCCATTAGTTCCATTGCCCACTTGGCAATCCGACCCATGGCATCGCGATTGTTGATGACGTCGGCGATTGGGAAGGAGCTGACCACCGTGATGGGGTGTGCCTGGAAGTAATGGACTAACTTCCATGACGTTATGAACACCGCATAGATGATCTTCTGTATCTGGGGGTACCGCGCCTTGGACTCGGAGAGGACTTCGCTGATGAAGTAGACCGGGCGCTGGACCTTCTGAATGTGGCCGGGCTCGGAGCGTTCCACCACCAAGACCGTACTGACTACCTGAGTAGTCACTGCGACATAGAGAAGCAGTGGTTCGTTGGGCATGGGAGACGCGAGCACCGGGGGGGTAGTTAAGAACTTCTTCAAGCCGTCAAGGGCGTCCTGGGCCTCGGAGGTCCAGGTGAAGGTCTCCGACTTCTTCATGAGCTTGTAAAGGGGCATGGCTTTCTCGCCGAGTCGGGAGATGAACCGGCTGAGAGCTGCCATGCACCCGATCAGCCGCTGGACGTCTTTGAGGTTCTTCGGTGGGCCCATCTTGACGATGGCATCGATCTTCTCCGGGTTGACTTCGATTCCTCATTTGGAAACGATAAAACCGAGTAGCTTGCTCGAAGGGACCCCGAATACACTTTTTTCAGGGTTGAGCTTCATGCTGAATCTTCGAAGGTTGGAGAAGGTCTCTCCCAAGTCGCTCAGGAGGTCTTCTCTCTTTTGGGACTTGATCACCACATCGTCGACGTAGGCTTGTACGTTTCAGCCGATCTGCGACTGAAGGCAGCGCTGTATGCACCGTTGGTACGTAGCGCCTGCGTTCTTGAGGCCGAAAGGTATGGAGACGTAGCAGAAGGCGCCAAACAGAGTGATGAAAGATGTCTTGATCTCGTCATCCTCCTTCATCTTGATCTGGTGATAGCCCGAGTAAGCGTCGAGAAAGCACAAAATTTCGCACCCGGCCGTGGAATCGACCACTTGGTCGATGCGAGGCAGGGTGAAAGGGTCTTTGGGACATGCCTTGTTAAGGCTAGTATAATCAACACACATCCTCCATTTTCCATTCTTTTGCGAACAAGAACTGGGTTCGCTAACCAGTCGGGATGATACACTTCTTTAATGAAGCCGGCTGCTAAAAGCTTGGCTATTTCTTCTCCTATAGCCTGACGTTTATCCTCGGCGAATCGGTGCAAGCGCTATTTGACCGGCTTGGCATCCGGACGAACATTCAGAGAGTGCTCGGCAGCCTCCCGTGGAATTCCGGGCATGTCGGAAGATGTCCATGCGAAGATATCCCGGTTGTCCTGGAGGAAGCTGACGAGCGCGCTTTCCTATTTGTCGCTGAGCGCAGTCCCGATCTGCGTCATCTTCGAGGGGTCTTCGGGATCGAGCTGAATGGCCTTGGTGTCCCGGGCCGGCTGGAAGGATGTCGATGTCGAAGCCTTCTTGGCCGGGGGTGCTTCCTCGACCACGACCGACTTGAGATCAGCGAGCGTGGCCTCGGCGATCTGGGCCGCGGCAAGGTTGCAGTTTTCCAGGTCACACGTGTAAGCGTGCTGGAAGCTGCTTTGCACCGTGATTACGCCGTGGGGGCCCGGCATCTTGAGCTTCAAATAGACATAACTGGGAACGACCATGAATTTGGCGTAGCAGGGATGCCCCAAGATGGCATGATACGATCCTGGGAAGTCGACAACCTCGAAGGTGAGAGTCTCGGTTCGGAAGTTGTCGGGAGTGCCAAAAGTAACGGGACAGGCTGACCTGCCCGAGTGGACTCACCATCTTGCCGGGTACCACCCCGTGGAAGGGGGCACCAGTCTGCTTGATCTCGGAACGAGGAATCTTCATGTCGTCAAGGGTTTTGACGTAGAGGATGTTGAGACCACTCCCACCGTCCATGAGGACCTTGGTGAGGCGCACGCCGCAAACGATCGGGTCTACCACCAAGGGGAATCGTCCCGGCTAGGGGATGTAGTCGGGGTGATCCGCGCGTCCGAATGAAATTACGGACTCGGACCATCGCAGGTACTTGGGCACGGCCGATTCCACTGCGTTGACCTCTCGATCAATAATCTTTTGGCGACGTTTGGAATCGTAGCCGTTTGGGCCGCTAAAGATCATCAAGCAAGCAGTCTCTTTTGGGAATTCGTCTCCCTCGTCCTGAGGGGGCTCCTTTTTTCCCTTATTGTTGGTGTAGGGCTTGTATAAATTCTTCAAGAGGTTGCAATCACGCGTCAGATGATTGGACTTAGGCCCATGAAAGTGACACGGCTGACTCATCATCTCTTCGAAGGTCGCGTTGGTGCGCTGAGGTCGGCACGGCGGGGCTCGCTCAGCCGCAGCAACGAGATCTCCACCCTTACGCTTCCGGTGCTTCTTCCTGGATGACTCGGGTTGAGCGTCCCGACTGGGTGAGTCGGACCCTTTGCCCTTGTTTCTTCCCTTGTCGTCCCGAGTAGCACTGCGAACAGCCTCTTCACCGGTGGCGAAGTTATTGGCTATGTCAAAGAGCTCGCGCGTGGTCTGTGGATTCTTGCGCGCTATCTTGTGGATGAGGTCGGTACTTCGAACTCCCTTGGAGAAGGCAGTGATAACGTCACCCTCTCGGACCTCGGGCAAGGAGTTCTTCTTCTTGGAGAAGCACTGGATGTACTCACGGAGAGTCTCATCCGCCTTTTGTGTACAACTGTGGAGGTCCCACGCGTTCCCGGGCCGATTGTACGTGCCCTGGAAGTTGTTCACAAAAAGGGTCTCGAGGTCGCTCCATGTCTGGATGCAACCTGGAGGTAAGCTGGTGAGCCAGGCTCGTGCCGAGTCTGCCAGGAACAGCGGCAAGTAGTGGATCGCGACGTAGTCGTTCCCACCATTGGTCCTGCACGCCGTGTGGTAGTCGGCCAGCCAGATGTCCGGTCGAGTCTCTCCGGTGTACTTGTCGATGCCGGTGACTCGGAACCGCGACGGGAAAATCACACTGCGGATACGGGGGCCGAATGCCTTCGGGCCCGAGTATCCCATGCCGGAGGAAGTTGGAGAATGTCCCCGGCTAGTGGCGCCGCTGTCGTTGCGATGGCCGCCACGATCGTTTCTCCCAGAACCATGATGAGCGCTTCCTTCAGCGCCTGCAGGGTCCCTTGGTCCGAGTCGATCGCGGACCGGTGCAGCTTGACGGGCGTTTTTGTCCGCATCCTGTCGGGCGCGGGTTCTGGCGGCTATGGTGCCGCGGGCGTCTCGGTCAGGACCGAGTCGCTCATGAACATCTCCGGCTGGCTGACGTCGGTCGGGGCTTGCTCGTCGTCCACCCAAGTTTGATGGGCTTTTCGGCGGTGTAGAGCGCCGACTCCTTGCACCTGCTGAGGAGCTGGGATGACCTTCTGAAGCTTCGGCATGCTGGAGGGCGGTTTCCTCTAGCAGAACTCGAAGTCGCTGAAGTTCATCGTGCCCCGGGTTGCCCTCGGGGATCTCAATGGCGCGTGCCGCCGTCGTGGCCGCGACGATGTTATGACTCGGGAGAGGAAATATCGGGACTCCTTCCCTTTCGCGCATGCGGAGCTCATTATGGACCTGGCGTCCACGAGCCCTCATGTCGTCGTTGCATCGTTGGTCGTCACGCTGGCGGGCGAGCCGAGTCTGTTGCTCGATCAACTCTTCCTCCTTAGCAAGGAGTCGGAGTCGGGTGGCTTCGAGCTCAGCCGGTGTTTGCTCCACAATGGGGACCTCTTGGCCGTTGTCGCCATCTGGCGAGTCGGCGTTGGCCATGAAGACTTCCCGGGACGGATGGTGGCTGCCAGAGCTCTCATCCTCGTCCGAGTAGTACTAGAGGACAGGGAGGAGAGAGTCAATTGCTCCCACCAGTCGGGATCCGAGTGCGAACTCATGCGCGACAAACGGATCTGGCTTCGGCGAAGCCTCTTCCCTGAGGAGAGGGGCCGAGAGCGCGGGCTCGGAGGAGAGCCCGTGCTGAGGAGCTGAAGAAGCCTCTGCTGGTCGGGGCGTCGCCGAGTAGCAGAGGTGAAGCTGGCCGATCTTGTATGCGATGAAGCTCAACTTTTCAAATTGAAAAAGTTGGCCGGGGTCCGGAACAGCACTCATGAAAGTGAATCTCATGATGCTTCCCGGGACGAAGACGTTGTTGACGTTGACGAAACCCATCCGGATCCGTGCAGATGGATCTATGCGCACCCCCCTACCTGGCGCGCCAACTGTCGGAGTATTATTCTGGCAATACTACTTATGGGGCGGCGTGAGCACAGCAAATCCGGATGGGTGCACACGGGAGACAAGATTTAGACAGGTTCAGGCCCTCACGGAGAGGTAATACCCTACGTCCTGTGTTTGGTGGCTGGTATTGCGAGTATCCCGAGTGCCGCAAGCCCTAGAGAATCGATCTCGAGGGGACTTGTGGTATGAAACAATGGAGTCTAGGTCAGATGAGATCAGATCCCGATCGGAGGCCCCCTACCGGGCCTTATATAGCCGGCCGGGGTAGGGTTACAGGAGTCCGGATCGGTTAACAGATATGTTTCCTAATCGGTTACAACAGATTCCGGGTATGCCGGATTGGTAATAGTCCTTGTCTTGTACTCCACGCTGATGAGGCGCCCCCGTGCTGTAGTCGGACTCCGAGTAGTCGGCCCGGCCCATCCCGTGGCCGGGAGGCCGGATTCGTCCTCCTTGATGATACCCGGGTGCCATGTCACCATCAGTTAGAGTGAGCATAGCAAAAAGGAGGAGGAAACAGTGAGGGCTCAGATACTTATAGGAATTTTTTTTTGAGGAGAATTCTTGAGAAGCTGATTTGAGATTTTATTTCATATATAGGTTAGATAAGTAAGGAGGATTTTCTACAAATTTTTTGAGAAGCTTTGGATGAAGTTAGTTGAAATTTAGCTACATTCGAGATTAGCCAGAACTTGAATTTGGTATTATTAAATTTCTGGAAAGAAGATGGGTGGCCGGTCTATATTTGAGGTATTTGTAATTAATATATCTTTCAAATTCTTGTGGCATTGTAAGAGGTTCGACTTCTTAGAGATTAGCCATTTCGAGTAGTTTGGCTGATATTTGGAAATATTTAAATCACTCCAATTGGGATTCGAATATTGCTTTTATGATGGAGAGAGGTTATCCTTGGTGCTTCTTGAAATTTTTGGAGATGGTATGAACCAAGGGATGATAGCGTTAGGGTTTTAGCGTATATGGTGCGTGTGCACATATAAGCATGAATTCAGCGAAAGGAAGTAGGTGTATGCCCCATACGGTTTCTCGAGCGTGAAAACGGGACCATCAAGGGGTTAGGGTTTACATGCGCACGTGACCGAGGAGCAAAGGATGTCCAAGGCATTGAGGAGATAGATTAGGTGGTATATCTTCAGGAGAGAGAAAAGGTGGCCGAGGTACTGGGGAAATATTTACCTGTATAGGTTGTCACATGCACATTCTTAGAGGTGCCCATGTGGTAGATGAGCATGCGCGCATACATATGTAGGTATATGCATGTTGGGAAATGTAAGCCTGCCTATAAGGATTCGGTAGGGCAAAAGATGAGCCGAGGTTGCCTTTCGTCGGAGGACACGAGGTTGAGTTGATGGAGAAAGAGATATGATCAGGGTCTGAACCACACATGTCGAGAGGAGGAAGAAATCATGTGGTTGTTAGAAACTGAAGGTGATGTGATCACAAGAAATACGATAAGATTTTAATTAAGTTGGTTTAAGATGACATTTTTAATATGAATTTTTTTTGTAAGTCTAAATTTTCAGGTTTTGAAAAAAATTAGGGTGTAATAGGTCCACAGTTGTACCAAGGTTCCCTCATTGGCGGTGGAGGCCCCGAGCCAACGGGCATAGATGAAACCCTCCTGCACGGCCTTCTTTTCTTTATGCTTCCGCGTTGCGGGTTGCTGGCTCAAAGGCATGTCGACATGAAAGGATGGTAAAAAATTGGTGGCCTAAAATGAACATGGATCAAACAGTGGAGACATCTTGACTACCATAAAAGAGGAAGTGGTGAATAATGACGAACATTTGGTTCTCATCTTTTAGATGTGGACCGCACCGCCTGGTGAGTCAACTGAATTTACTACTCCCATATCGGAAGTTTCAGAGCTCATGCCTCTGGAAGTTGTGTAATCGTGCTTTCGCGTGGTGGACACATGGAACGCAGCCATCGGTCACTGGCTGCCGCTGCATCGGGCAGCGAAAGCGACGGTTTCCTGCACACGTCGAGGAGTTTGAACAGTGTTGGCATGTTTGTCGGAGAAGCTCCCGGGTTATCTGGATATCGGACCATCTCAGTCGCCGAAGCGTCACGGACGCTCGCTTTCGTCTTTCCCCTACAAGTGGTCGCCCGCGCGCCATCGTGTTGACCGTTTTTTCTTTTGATGCATGCAAATCTGAGCCGCTGCCCAAGGACTGTCGAAGGATGGAAAGTTCGAGGTTGTTCGTTCCTCCTGCCACCGGACAGAGCTGTATCGAGTCCTCTTTTCATGCTGTTTGTCTTGGTTTACGATGGTGCTGTCTCTTGTTTCTTTATCGTGGACGAATTCACTAGTCACCTTTTGTTTTGAAATCCACTAATCATTCCTCTAGTTTCTTTGCGCACAGAAGAGGTTGGAGTATTTGCAATAGATTGAATCATAACGGACCAAATTATAATACGCCATGAAGAAACATACTTCCTTCGTCACAAATGTAAGGTGTGTACATAATTTAAGATTTAATTTTGAATTAAACTAATAATTTTTTTGTTATATGACATAAAAGTGGTACCACTAGATTCATATTCAAACATATTTTTAAATGGTATCATTTTTGTGTTATATAATTCAATATTTTTATTTAATTATTGGTCAAAATTAAATCTTAAATTCTGCACATACTTTATAGTATTTGTGAATAGATAAAGTGCGTAAAACTCGTTTCAACGGTGGACTAAAAGTATATTAAAAAAACGGGTATTAAAGTGCCACCTCTATACTCCTTCCAACACAAGACCACACCCCTTCTTCCCTCCCGCTTCCCAAAGCCACCACGAGGTTGTGAAGCCCCCCAAAACCCCACCCCCCACCATGCGGCGGTGCCGGATGGCGGCCGCCGTCGGTGATCTGGAGGCGCGCTTGATGTCCGCGGTGAAGGCCTTGGCGGCGCGCGGCGACCCCTTGCTTCTCCAGGCCGCCGAGGCTGCGCGCTGCGCCCGCGAGGCCTCCACCTCCGACGCCACTTGCGGAGGCGACCTCGCTGTGGTGCTAGTGGCGAACCTGTGCTTCAAGCACAACACGGGGGCGATGTGGAAGCTGCTAGACCAGGCCATGGCCTCCCGCCTCATCTCCCCGCTCCACGCCCTCGCCCTCCTCACCCCAAGGTCCCGACTGATTCAAGCTTCCCTACTATTTCTCTCGTTTTGGTCGATTAGTTCGATTTCTTGTATAACTAGTGCTGTTAGTTAGATATTTAGTAAAAAGGATATCTAGTAGCCACTGTGCATATGGCGGTGGCGGTGCTAGCCTGTGGTACCGAAAACATTTTCGTCTTATCCTGGCTACAGGAAGGCGGTAACTTTTATCCGTAAGATATTTTGTACGTATCATCAGATAGTTCTATAAAAGGCAGTACAAGACAATCAGCCAAGTACGAGACCAGAAAACACAACTGAAATATCTTAAGTCTCCGTGTCCTACCTCAGCCAGTTCACACACATACACACTCCAAGAAGTAGTACTCGAGTTGAGAGACTACTCGGAGCTGATATTAGCTAGTCGTGAGACTTGTCTAAACTACTCGGGAGAAAGGCCAGACTAGTTACACCTACTCGTGATTTAGTAGTAGTAGCTGGGAGCTACTCGGGAGCTAGTCGGGAAGTAGCTAGGAACTACTCGGTGAAGTAAAAAGCGCCAACAAGTGGTATCAGAGCTTTCGGGAGGTGATGCCTAAGCAGATGCCGAAGAACACCGGCGACTCCAAGACACCCGAGCAGATCTCGGCTGAGGAGTACGACCGGCAGGTTGCCATGATGGCACAAGAAGGCAAAGGACGTGAGCTCGCCATACCACGCTCCGAGCGCGATGCGGGCATGTCGTTCACAACATACCCGATCCTCACCCGCTCCAACTACAACAACTGGTCACTCCTGATGTGCGTGATACTCCAAGCTCGCAGTCTTTGGATGGCAGTAGAGACTGGTGACACTGAGTACGGCGCAGAACGCATGGCACTCGAAGCAATCCTCGTGCTGTGCCACCGGAGATGCTCGCCACCCTCGTTGTTAAGAAAACCGCGAAGGAGGCGTGGGACACCATCAAAACCTTACGCATGGGTGCAGACCGCGTGCGTGAGTCAAGGGCGCAGACATTGAGGCTCCAGTACGAGGAGATCAAGTTCAAGGCAGGCGAATCCGTCGACGACTTCGCCATGCGCTTGCTCGGCCTCGTAAATGAGCTCGAAGTTCTTGGCGACCCAATAGTTGAGAAGAAGGTAATTCTCAAGTTCCTTCATGTTGTTCCTAGTCGATACAAGCAGCTAGCCTGGTCCATCGAGAGCTTGGTGGACCTGAACATCTTGTTCGTCAAAGAGCTGACCGGGCGACTCAAGGTTGTCGAGGAGCGCAACAACGATGGAGATGAACCCTCTAGCAGCAAGCTCCTACTCACGGAGGACCAATGGCTCACGCGCTTGAAACAGCGTGAGCGCGACGGTTCCTCTAGTAGCAGTGGTAGCGGCTCCACAGGCTATCGAAGCCAAAACAGAGGACGCGGACGCGGCCAGGCTGGCGCCCATGACAAGGGCGGCAAAGCCGGCCCGACAAGCTACGGTGCCAACAAAGGCACCAAGCGCGACGACAAGTGTCGTTACTGCGGTAAGCTAGGCCATTGGGCCCGTGACTGCCGCAAGAAGATGCGGGAAGAAGCACACCTCACCCAAGTTGAGGACGACGAGCCGACGCTGCTCATGGCACGGGTGTCTTTTTCCTCTGCCACGGAGCCAGAACGCAGCAACGGCCACGTCTTCCTCAACGAGGAACGCGCCGATGTCAGGCTGGGCCCCGAAGCTGATCTCGTGGACATGTCCTAGTACATGGACACTGGCGCGTCTAACCACATGACCGGAGATCGTGCTGTCTTTGCTGAGCTCGATGAGAAGGTAATCGGCTCTGTCAAATTCGGCGACGACTCCGTGGTGGCTATCCGTGGGCGCGGCACCGTGATGTTTACCATCCACGGTGGCGAGCACCGCGCGCTTACAGATGTCTACTTCATCCCGCGTCTGAAGAGCAACATCGTCAGCCTCGGACAGCTGGACAAGAGCGGCTGCAGAGCGCTGATCCACGCCGGGGCGATGTCGATTCAAGATCGAAACCTGAAGCTTCTAGCCAAGGTAAAACGATCATCCAATCGACTCTATAAGGAGTGTCTGCAGATAACGCAGCCCGTGTGCTTATCGACGCGTCTCGGAAATGACGCATGGCTGTGGCATGAACGGCTCGGCCACCAGCACTTTGGAGCGCTGGAGAAAATGGCAAGCAAAGGAATGGTCCGTGGCTTGCCCGAGATTAGGCACGTGGATCAGCTCTGTGAAGCATGCCTCACCGGCAAGCAGCGCCAAACTCCGTTCCCGCAGCAGACTAAATTCCGTGCAACAGAGAAGCTCGAGTTAGTTAACGGCGACCTCTGCGGCCCCATCTCGCCATCTACGCCGGGCGGCAAGCGCCACTTCCTTCTACTCGTGGACGATCACAGCCGCTACATGTGGCCAGTGCTCCTCTCCACGAAGGACAAAGCCAAGGAGGCAACCAAGAGGGTGAAGGCCGGAGCGGAGGTGCAGAGTGAATGCAAGCTCCGCACGCTTTGTACCGACAATGGCAGAGAGTTCACCTCGACAGCCTTCAATGAGTACTGCACTACTCAAGGCGTCCAGCGGCACACATCCGCTCCCTACTCCCCTCAACAAAATAGAGTGGTCGAGCGGCGCAATCAGACTGTGGTGGCCATGGCTCGCAGCATGCTTAAGGCCCGAGGTGTGCCAAGCAAATTCTGGGGAGAAGCGGTGGCAATAGTGGTGTACGTCCTGAACGGGTCGTACACGCGCAGCGTCGACGGAAGAACCCCGTACGAAGTGTGGCATGGCAAGCAGCCAAACGTGCACTACCTGTGCGTGTTCAGCTGCGTGGCCCATGTCAAGACGGCGCACCCTCACCTGAAGAAGATTGATGATCGCAGTACTCCGATGGTCTTCATCAGATACGAAGCCGGCACCAAGGCCTACAGGGTCTTCAACCCGGAGACCAAGCGCGTGCACATCACGCGCGATGTGCTCTTCGACGAGACAACCATCTGGGATTGGCAAGAGCAAGCCGATGCACACTGCTCCGACTTGTTCACCATCGAGTACCTAGTCCGACAAGCGTGGTCAGAACGGGCGCCAACAGCTGCTCCCACAAGCAAGCTACACCTGTCTCACAGCTCACTCCTGAGCAGGAACCGACCACACCGCAAGCGTCAACAACTTTGTCTCCTCCAACGAGGAACAAGTACAACTCGACGCTCCTGTGGAGTTTGTTTCACCCCCTGCCAGTGTGACAACCTCGTCAGTCGATGGCTCCGAGAAGATATGCCGTTATCGGATGATCGACAACATCACAGCCGAGCTGGAACAAGAATTGCACCTTGCCGCAAGCGAGGAACCCGGCACCTTCGCCGAAGCAGAGCCACACCAAGGGTGGCGAACTGCCATGCTCGAGGAGATGAAGTCGATCGAAGAAAACGACACGTGGGAGCTCACTGAGCTGCCTGCGGGTCACCATCCGATCGGACTAAAGTGGGTGTACAAGCTGAAAAAGAATACCGTCGGCGAAGTGTTCAAGCACAAAGCTCGTTTTCTTGCCAAAGGGTACGTACAACGTGCCGGCATCGACTTCGACGAAGTATTCGCACCCGTGGCAAGACGACTCTGTGCGGGTGCTTATAGCTGTCGCCGCGCAGCAAAGTTGGGAGGTGCACCATGTGGATGTCAAGTCGGTATTCCTCAATGGTGATCTCAAGGAAGAAGTTTACGTAGCGCAACCACCAGGCTTTGCCCACGAGGGACAAGAAAACAAGGTACTGTGGCTACGTAAAGCACTATATGGGCTCCGACAAGCGCCAAGGGCCTGGAACGCCAAGCTCGATAGCACACTGCTGTCACTCGGGTTTTAGAGAAGTAAGTCGGAACATGCTGTGTACTCGCGTGGCAACAACAATGCACGTCTCCTACTCGACGTCTACGTCGATGACTGTCGCGAGGATTTCGCGGCAATATACATTTCTAGTAGGTTTTGGGGAGTGCACGAGGAAGGTTCAAGTGGGTTCATACAAGAGGTTTTTTACCTAGGTTTAGGCCCTCCAATGGCGGAGGTAATACCCTACTCCTGCTGATTGTATTACTAGCCTTGTGTGAGAAAGATTACAGGAGGTTGAAGATGATGCCTAGCCTTTTGTCTATGGAAAAAACTCCTCCCCTTTGCATGGGGTTCTTTGCCTTATATAGGCTGTACGTGTGTCGACTCGGTCAGTCGACCGTGCTACAGTAACCGCACAATTTAATTGACACATTCATTCTGCGTAACTGTTCGAGTAACGCCAGTCTTCATGTTGGACGAAACGCATGCCTTGACGAGGTTGTAACGTCTTCCTTGATGGCACCCGGACGTTGCATCCGTGTGGGCCTTACTTGGGCCTTCGTCCGAGTGGGCCTCCATGGAACTCCCCGAGCGCGTTGGGCCGACTCGCCGTGCTGGGCCTACCCGGATGGGTTCCCCCCGTCAGTAGCCCCCGAGTGCTTCGAGGTCTCGACACGGATGCCGACTGGTGAGCAAGTTGCATATGCCCAAGTCGCTATAGGAGAGACCTTGATGGACTCCCGTGATACCTGGAAAAAGGTTAAATTTGTGCTAAGTGCTAGGAATTCGGTGATACCCGCGCTTTCCGGCTGGGGAAGTCGGCTAGTGGCCTTCCGGGAGGCGTATCATGAATTTCGAGTGAATCCGAAATAGCGCCTGGCATGTCCGAGTGGACCGTGGCCATCTTGTGCCCGCAGGGGGGGACGCCTTCGATCTTCAGCTTCGAAACCGAGTCCTCGAACTCCGGCATTGAATCCCGAATCAGTGAGCCATTCTGCGCCGTTGTGGCGTCCGGCTCTGAGTCAAGGACCATTTTGCGCCGCTGTGGATGCCGGGTTCGTCCTTAGCTTGGGTGTTGCCGAGTGACCTGCGAACCCTGTTGGGTCGGCCATCGGCACCCTTTCGCAGAACTAGTCTGCTTCCGAGTGTGGCGGCCGGTGCGCCTCGGAATTGTTTGGTGAAGTCGGTACAACTCGTGACGTGTCCCTATGAGCCAAGCCGACTTCAAGCTGACTCAGCGTCCGAACGTGATTCGACTCGATCGAACCGAACCCGGTCGAAGCCGGCTTGTGTCACACGGTACCGTCTTGACTCGTACGCGACGTCGCTTCAGCATTTAATGCGCGCAGTCGGTTGGACAGAGCGCCTGCAGCGCCACAGCGCAATGATTTCGCCTCGCGTCCTGCGCTAAGCGTGCCGAGACATCCGCTGCTGCCTCTACAACTTCGCGTGACGTCCGATGCGACGGTTCATCATGATTGCGCCCCGAATCACGCGGGCGGCGCGTGCGAGATGGCTGCTGACGTAACGTCCACCGGTCAAGACGCCTGGTACACCGAGCCCTGGCGAAAAAGGCGCCCGAATCTCGCGGGTTCGCGTGCGCGGGACGACGGTTGCCGCGGCGGTTTGCCGCCACGTCGGACGCACGATTACCGACGGTTTTGCCTCCCTCGGCTATAAAAGCGGGCGTAGGGCGGCCGCACTTATCATCTGCCTTCGTCTTCCTCGCGCCCAAAGCCCTTTGCCTCCAGAGCTCCGCCACCGCGCACTGCTTCTCTTTTTTCCCCGAAAAACATTCTCGTTTCGCCGCCGTCCTTCAGCTCTCCGACCATGTCGCGCCGCGGCAAAGGCAAGAAGACCGACGCTTCCTCCTCCGCCGCCGACGCCCATACCGAGGGGATGGAAAAATGGCGATTGGATCCCGTCGGTTGTCACCGACCGGATCCTCACGGGCTTCGCCAGCGAGGGACTGCTGCCGCCCCGCTCCATCGGCAACTGGAGGGCCCCGTTCCAAGAGGAGAAGCCTGCTCCGCATGCGCATGAACGTGTGATGATCGTCCCGTTCATCGAGCGGGGCCTCTCGCTGCCCCCGCACGACTTCGTGCGCGGCCTTCTCTTCTTCTACGGCCTCCAGCTTCATCATCTGAGCCCCAATGGCATTCTGCACATTGCGTGTTTCATCACGCTGTGCGAATGTTATTTGGGGACTCGGCCTCACTGGGGGTTGTGGAAGAAGATCTTCCTGGTGAAGGCGCAGCCCATCAAAGCCGGTGGCCGACTATCCGTCTGCGGGGGAGCCGGCATCCAAGTCAAGGCCGGCGCTCACTACTTCAAGCTGCAACTCTCGGACACCGTGCGGAAGTGGCAGGACGGGTGGTTCTAC
The DNA here is from genome assembly GCA_019208055.1 of Stipa capillata. Classification (NCBI taxonomy): domain Eukaryota; kingdom Viridiplantae; phylum Streptophyta; class Magnoliopsida; order Poales; family Poaceae; genus Stipa; species Stipa capillata. Next base: position 275,762 of record JAGXJF010000694.1, on the reverse strand, counting down.
TGCCCGGATGAGCGCACGCCGACTGGCCACGAAGGGCTCCCCCCGTACACCGAAGGTCCCCCCGAGTGGCGGAAGCGCTGGAGCGCCAAGCCCTCCAGCGCAGAGATGCCCGAGATCGACCGACTCCTGAGGAGGATTCAGAGACTCCAGGAGAAAGGGCTCACGGGCACCGACCTCATTGCCACCTGGTTGAGTCGGCGAATCCAACCGCTTCAAGCCCGGGCGCACCCGATGTGGGAGTACTCGGGTGCACACGACTCGACCAGGGTGTCGGTCAATGGGCTTCCGGATGACATTTTCATGGAGCTCCTGAAAAGCTTGACCAAAGAGCGAACCGGGCTCACCAGGGCGCCACACGTGACTCCCTTTTCTATCGCCAACCCACCGCCGACTGTAAGTGTCTTACATTTCGAGTCGGATTCTTGTATGTTGTTGTCTATTCGTTCCTCCTAACTCCGGATCTTTTAATGCTGCAGACTTTCCTTAATTTGAACTCCATGCCGCCACTTCCCGAGCAAAGTTCAGCTCCGGAGGCGTTGGACGACGCGGAGGTCGATGAGGAAGCCCCCGAGGGAGGCGTCCAGGTCGACTCGGACACCGAGTCGGAAGGGGTCCCCCTGACCACCAAACGGAGGCGTGAAGACGACGCCTCCGGGTCTAAGACCCCGCAAGTGGAGGCGGAGCCGGCTCAGGCGGAGTCGGCCGCCAAGCGGGCACGAGCCGTACCCGCCGGTCCCGCGGCTCAAGCTCCGGCTCCCGCTGCCAAGCCGACTGCGCCTCGGCAGGCGCCCGCCAGTTCCTCCGGGGGTCCGCCCGCCCCGGGGAAACCGAAGAAGACAATCCCCACTACCACCAGGTACGAGTCTCTTTGCCTTGCCTCGTACTCCGGTCGAAGATGAAGATGCTGAAGTCGGTTTGGTTTTTAATGTTGCAGAATCCAAAAGAAGTTCTCCGATAAAGGAGACTCCACAACCGGCACACCCACGGCCCCGACTCCGGTCCCGCCGCCAGAGTCGACTTCTCCGGCTCCGACTGCGGCCGAGCCCAGCACGCAGACGCCAACCGCCCCCGCTGTGGCAACGGAGTCGGCCACGGGTGCCGGGTCGAAACGTGCCCTCGGCTGCAGCCACGCCCAGCACGCCGCAGCCTGCTGCACCCACGCCATAGCTGCCGCACCCGTGGAGAAGGCGCCGGAGTCCGGCGTGGGATGCCGGGTCAACCGAGGCTCCGACTGACGACCCGCAGCCTCTGCCAACTCCCTCCAGCGAGGCAACGACGGAGCCGGCAGCTGCGATCGGTGTCGACTCCTCAGAACCAGCAGCGGAGCCGGAGGCCAGCTCGTCACCGAGTCTTCCCCGGTGGCCGAGCAGAGCCTGGCCTTGGCTCCTGCGCCCGCTACCGAAGAGTCGGCGCCGGGTTCGTCCGGAAGCCTCGTGCCCGTGTTGCTGTTGCCGAGTTGCAGCGCGAGGGACTTGTCGGCAGCGGAAGCAGCCACCGACCGCGTCGCTGCCCTTAGCTCCAAGCTTAGGGAATTTGCTGACGTGGCCAAATCCTTGGCGGACTCGGCCGAGGTCCTAGAGTCTTCCGTCGGGGTAAGTTTTGCATTTGAACCTTGTTTAGTTCTTAACACTGGGAGCACGATCAGTGCACCCAGTGGGTGTAGCCCCCGAATCTCTAGCCGACTGGTTGAGTCGGCTGGAGACTTATTAATTCGGGTGATGCTAACGAAACTTTTCCTTGTCCAGGCTGCGATCCGGCTCGGCGGAAACGGCCCGGCCCTCATGGATAAGAACGCCTCCCTTGAGAAGGCGTTGGCCGAAGAAAGGGCCAAGAGTCAGCGGCTCGAAGAGAAGCTCGCCGCCATCGGGAGTAAGTATCCGAGTCTTTAGCCCCTTCGCCTTAAAGCTTTGCTGGTATTGACTTTCTTGAGTCGGCAGACGTCGAAGCCGAAAATGCCCGACTTCGGAAAGAGATGAAGGCGATGATCCCGATGGCCAAAGCAGCAGAGATGCTCGATGCCAAAGTGGCCGAGCTTCACAATGAGCTGCGAGAAGCTCATGCACAAATGAAGACCGCCGCCATGCTGCAGTCGGAGCATGAGAAGCTGGCGGCGCAGTACGAGCAGTCGCAGGCTGCAAACCGCAAACTGCAGGCGACCGTCGACGACTTCGCTAGGAAGTTGACCGAGTCGAAGCAGCGACACGCCGCGGCCATCGTCGACTGGGAGAAGCGCGAGGGAGAACTCATAGGCCATCTCAAGAAGGCTAATGAAACTCTACTCGGTAAGCCCCCAAGTCCTTTATTTTCCCTCTTTTTGCACGCTTCCTCGTTCATTTCCTTGCAATAATTCGCACCCGGACGCTTGCCCAGAACTGGAGGAGCAGGCAAGGCGGGCGACGCTCTGACTTCGCGCACTTTCTGACCCGGCGAGGTCAGCTCTTGACGCCTTCTGGACACCCGAGCAGATGTCCAGCTGCGTCGTGACTGTGGAGGACCGACTCCTTCAAGTCAAGAGCTTGGTGCAAAACATGAAGTCGGCCGCCCAAAGCCTCTGCGCCAAGCTCTGGCCCGGAGAAGAGCCGGGCTCCAGCATCTTCGCCCTCGCCGACAAGCTGTCGCAAGGCTCGGCGGAGGTGGAGAAGTGGAAGGAGTCGGCAGCCCGCTCGGGAGCCGGCATGGCGCTGGCAATGGTGTTGGCGCACCATCCCGATGCGGACGTCGACAGCATCTCCGCTGGAGCTCCACTCGACACAGAGGGACAGTCGGTCAACCCTCTGGAGCTCCTTCCCCGGGTCCGCGCCGCCGCCAGCCGGATCATCGACTTTACCGACCTGGAGGAGCGCGTAGAAGCAACTCCAGAAGAGTAGAAAAATTATTATGTAATATCTCTCGGTATGCCGAGTAGAAAAAATGTAAAGACTATGCTTTGAATGGAAATGCTTTCAAGTTATTTTGATTTTGTACAAGTTATTTGGTTCGTCCGAATTTGCTTTTTCCGCCGAGTCGAATCCTTTCGCGTGCAGGCCGACCTTTAGCTTTTTGCTCTTGCCAACCGGACAGCCGGGTTGCGACTGTAGTTGGGGACGAAGAGTGGGCTTTAGGTACCGTACACGTTTACTTAGACGCTCGTGTAGAAACAAAGTTAGGAGACCCGAAATAACTTGTACCGAGTGATAAATCACCCAGTGGGTTGAGGTAGCTTCCGGGGGTTGCCCGAAGTTAAGCCACTCGGTTTTTTTAAACGTAGCCCCCGGGGATGCCCAAGGGAACGTAGTTGAGATATGAAAATTAAAGAAACAAAGTGCTTCCCGAGTGCCGCTCGAGGGAAACAAATGTTTATTTATAACGAAACAATGAACTGTTGGAAGTACAAAGTTTAAGTGAAAAAGGGACGCAGCTGAGCAATATTCCAAGTCCGTTCAGTGACTGCGCCGGTTGCCGGGTCCTCCAGTCGGTACGCGCCGTTGTGCAGCACCTGGTTGATGATGAACGGGCCTTCCCAAGGCGGAGACAACTTGTGCATGCCCGCCTTGTCTTGGATTAGCCGGAGGACCAAGTCTCCTTTGTTAAAGACTCGGCCCCGAACTTGCCGACTGTGGTAACGACGCAAGTTCTGTTGGTAGATGGCCGAGCGTGAAAGGGCGAGTTCCCGCGCTTCCTCCAAGAGGTCAAGATCGTCTTGTCGCGCCGACTCGGCATCCTTTTCCACGTATGCTGTGACTCGCGGGGAGTCGTGGAGGATGTCACTCGGCAGGACGGCTTCGGCTCCGTAAACCATGAAGAAAGGCGTGTAGCCAGTCGACCGGTTTGGAGTTGTCGTAAACTCCAGAGGGACAGACGAAAGCTCGTCGATCCAGCAGCCGGCGGCCCGTTGCAACGGGACTAACAGCCGGGGCTTAATGCCTTGAAGAATGAGAGCATTGGAACGCTCAACTTGGCCGTTGGACTGCGGATGAGCCACGGAGGCAAAGTCGATTCGGATTCCATGATCCCGGCAAAACTGGCGGAAGACTTCGGCAGTGAAGTTCTTGCCATTGTCGGTGATGATGCTGTGAGGGATACCGAATCGGAAGATGACTCCCTTCATGAAGTTGACGGCAGTCGGACCATCAAGTTTCATGATTGGCTTGGCTTCGATCCACTTTGTGAACTTGTCCACCGCCACAAGGAGATGAGTGAAACCTCCTCGGGCTGTTTTAAGCGGACCCACCATGTCGAGTCCCCACACGGCGAAGGGCCATGTGATTGGGATGGTCTTGAGCGCGGTAGCCGGCATGTGTGATTGGCGGGCGTACCTCTGACACCCTTCGCAGGTTCGAACGAGTTCTTCTGCGTCAGCATGGGCAGTGAGCCAGAAGAAACCGTGACGAAAGGCTTTGGCAACCAAGGCTCGCGACGAAGCGTGGTGGCCGCAAAGTCCCGAGTGGATTTCCTCGAGCAACATTCGGCCTTCTTCCGGCGAGATGCAACGCTGGAAGATTCCTGTGGTGCTGCGCTTGTAGAGCTCACCGTTGATCATGGTGTAAGCTCGAGCGCGCACAATGCGGCACGCTTCGTCGGATCCTCAGGTAGCTCCTTGCGCAAAAGTAAGCAAGGAACGGCTGAGTCCAGAGGGGGACAACCGCCAAGACGTCTTCCTGGGCTGGGTGTGGCGACCCGGCTTCAGATGACTCGGTTGCCGACTCCAGTTTGACAGATGGCTGGAAAAGCTGCTGAAGGAACACTCCGGGTGGCACTTTCTCTCGAGCAGAACCAATCCTGGCAAGGGAGTCGGCTGCCTCATTATCAGCCCGGCGAACATGATGAAGTTCGAGGCCGTCGAAGTGTCCTTCTAGCCGACGCACAGCAGCACAATATGCCGCCATGGTGGGGTCCTTGGCGTCCCACGTCTTCATTACTTGCTGCACCACCAGATCCGAGTCACCGCGGCAAAGGAGCCGGCGAATGCCGAGTGAGACTGCAATGCGCAAGCCATGCAGTAACGCCTCGTACTCCGCCACATTGTTGGAGGCGGCGAAGTGGATTTGCAGCACGTAATTCAACTTGTCGCCTTTGGGGGAGATGAGGACGACTCCAGCCCCCGTGCCTGCGAGCATCTTCGAACCGTCGAAATACATGACCCAGTGCTCCAGGTGCACCTGAGTCGGTGGGGACTGGCTTTCAGTCCACTCGACGATGAAGTCCGCGAGAGCTTGAGACTTGATGGCCTTGCGGGGCTCGTAGCTGATGTCATGAGGCATGAGCTCTATCGCCCACTTAGCAACTCGGCCCGTGGCGTCCCGATTGTTGATGATGTCGGACAAAGGGGCGTGGCTGACCACGGTAACCGAGTGGGCTTGGAAGTAATGTACCAGCTTCCGGGTCGCCAGGAACACGCCATAGACGAGTTTCTGGTAATGCGGATAGCGCTGCTTCGACTCGGAGAGGACCTCGCTGACGTAATAGACAGGTCGCTGACACCTTCTGTACTCGGCCTTCTTCAGCACGCTCCACCACTAGAACAACGCTGACCACGTGATTCGTGGCCGCGATGTACAGCAGCATGGGCTCTCCTTCCATTGGTGCAGCGAGGATTGGAGGTGTTGACAGAAGGCGCTTGAGATCCCTCGAAGGCTTTTTTGAGCCTCGTCCGTCCACTCGAAGGAGTCGAATTTCTTGAGAAGTCGGTAAAAAGGCAAAGCCTTCTCACCGAGTCGGGCAATAAACCGACTTAGAGCGGCTACGCACCCGGTTAGGCGCTGGACAGCCTTCAGATCCTTCGGCTTGCCCATCTTGATGATGGCATCAAGCTTGTCCGGGTTTCGCCTCGATTCCTCGCTCGGAAACGATGAAGCCGAGTAGCTTGCCGGCAGGAACTCCGAAGACGCACTTCTCGGGTTGAGTTTCATGTCGAACCTCCTGAGATTGGCGAAGGTTTCGGCCAAATCAGTCAAGAGGTCCGCAGTTTTCTTTGTCTTCACCACAATGTCGTCAACGTAAGCCTGGACATTTCTGCCTATCTGGTCGTGCAAACATTTTTGCATACAACGCTGATATGTTGCGCCAGCATTTTTCAAACCAAAAGGCATGGTGATATAACAAAAAGCCCCAAACAGGGGTAATGAAAGAAGTCTTTATTTGATCTGATTCTTTCATTTTGATCTGGTGATAGCCTGAATAGGCATCCAGAAAACATAAGCGTTCGCAACCGGCCGTGGAGTCGACGACTTGATCAACACGAGGTAAGGCGAACGGGTCCTTGGGGCATGCTTTGTTCAGGGACGTGTAGTCCACGCACATGCGCCAAGTTTTGTTCTTCTTAAGAACCAAGACTGAGTTTGCCAACCAGTCCGGGTGAAGAACTTCCTTGATGAACCCGGCTGCAAGGAGTCGGGCGATTTCCTCTCCGATAGCTTTGCGACGGTCTTCAGCGAAGCAGCGGAGAGACTGCTTGACTGGCTTCGCGTCCTTGGCGATGTTAAGGGAGTGCTCGGCGAACTTCCTTGGAACACCCGGCATGTCAGCTGGCTTCCATGCGAAGATGTTCCAATTCTCACGAAGGAAGTCGACGAGCGCGCCTTCCTATTTGGCCTCAAGGTCAGTCCCGATCTGGACCGTCTTAGACGGATCCTCAGGATGGACCTGGACACGTTTAGTGTCCTTGGCCGACTGGAAGGTGGACTCGGTTGCCGCCTTCTTGCAGGGTGGAGCTTGGTCTGGGTCAACCGACGCTTGGATGCTTTCCAGCTCCTGAGCCGCAATCAAGGATTCGGCTATATCCGCGCTGGCGAGGTCGCACTCGTTGGAGCGCTCAAAGTCGCCAGTGATGGTGATGACGCCCTTTGGACCCGGCATCTTCAGCTTGAGGTACGTGTAGCACGGCCTAGCCATGAACTTGGCATAGGCCGGACGGCCAAAGATCGCATGGTAGGCGCTCTTAAAGCCGACTACCTCAAAGGTCAAGGTCTCGACCCGGAAGTTGTTCGGTTCACCGAACACAACTTCTAGGGAGATTTGACCCAGAGGCTTAGCGCACTTCCCAGGCACTATTCCGTGGAAGGAAGTGCTACTGGGACGAAGCTGGGTCTCCAGGGACCTGCATCTTCTTCAGAGTATCCATGAAGATTATGTTGATGCTGGAGCCACCATCCATCAGGACCTTGCGGAGTTTGAACCCGCCGACTTGCGGATCCACCACCAAGGGGTGCTTGCCTGGGTGTGGGATTCGGTCCGGGTGGTCGAGTCGGCTGAATCCGACTGGCACCTCGGACCAGTCCAACCATTGAGGAACCGCCGGCGCCGTCGCGTTTACTTCGCGACAGCGCAGCTTCCGACCCCTTTTGGAGTCGGATCCTTGAAATATCATGAGTACACCCCTTTGAGGGGGGTACTGCGCGGCGCCGCCACCTGCAGCGGAACCTCCTTCTCCGCCGGCATCAGGCTCGGGTTGCTTTTCTTCCCGAAGACGCTGCAGGAAGCTGCATTCTCGGGTTGAATGCCCCGCCTGATAGTCGGCGGTGCTGTGGAAGGAGCAGGGCCTATCGAGGATTTCCTCGAAGGTGAGCTTCGGCGCCTTGCGCTGCTGCCAAGGGCGCTCTTTCTTTCGGCCGGCGTCGCCACGCTGGGGGCCACGTTCGGCGGCCGCGACTAGGTCAGCTCCGCTGACCCCATCTCCGCCACCAGCCTTCCGCTTCGGGGGGCGATTGTCCACACGCTTCCGACCTGAGTCGGTGCGGACTTTACGGCTTGAGGACTCGGGTTTTGCCTTGCCTTTGTCCTCGTACCGCATGGCCTCCTCACCCGTCGCGTACTTGCTGGTGACTTCCATGAGTCGGCCCATTGTCTGGATGTTAGACCGGGCCAACTTGTGCTTTAGGAGCTCATATTTAACTCTCTGGGAAAAGGCCTGGATGGCCTGTGTCTCGGTGACGTCTTCGATGGAGTTGCGCAGCCGAGTCCAGCGCTGGATGTAATCGCGGACCGACTCTCCCTTCTCTTCGACGCAAAGCCACAGGTCTTGCGCATTCCCGGGGAGCTTGTACGTGCCCTCAAAGTTTTTGACGAAGGCCTCTTGGAGGTCCCTCCAGTCATAGATGCTGTCTTCGGGCAAGCTGATAAGCCATGCCCGAGCCGACCCTTCAAGCATCAGGGGTAGGCTTCGGAGGGCGACACGCTCATTGCCTCCTCCAATATTGCACGCGACCAAGTAGTCGGCAAGCCAAGTTTTCGGCTTGGCAGTGCCATCATATTTGTCGATGCCGCTGGCGATCCGGAACCGGTCCAGAAACAGCTTAGACCAAATCCGCCTGCTAAAACACAGCGGACCGGTAGAGGCGGAGCCACCCGGCTGGTTGACTTCGTCGCTACGACGCTCAGCCCGCAACCTGGCCGCCCGTCGTCCCTCGATGTCATCACGAGCGTCACGGGCATCGTTTGCCCGGGCTCGGAGGGAGCCGGCCTGACGTCGCTCCGCCTGGAGTCGGTTGATCTCCTGGCGAGTGTCAGGACGCTGATTCGTGGATCGACTCGGCTGTGATGAGCCCATAGTGATGGGGCGACTCGGAGCTGCTGAAGGCCGGCTTCGCGTGGCTCCGGAGGCCAGTCGATTGCTGACCGACCCGGCCTCGTTCTGCTGTTCCACCGCCGTCTTCATCAGGGTGACGACTCGGCGGTGGATCTCTGCCGCGGGACCATCCACCGGGGACGGCAGCGAGTCGGCCAAAGCGGCAGCCGCGAAGAGATTTTGGGCCGGTGTTTGATAGACAGGGACACCGTCCTGCTCTCGCCCGAAGAGAGGGGTCCGAACGACTCGGTTCCTTCGGGCGGTTGAAGAAGTATGCCGGTTCGCGCGCCCGCGTGAACCGTGTGGCTCATCTTGTTGCCGTTCTCGCTGCTCGAGAGCTGCTTTCTCCTGATCGAGACGCTCTCGTTCAGCAAGGATGGCTCGCCAAGACGCCTCTAAGGCCCTCTCGGCTTTCGATTGCTCGTCGATGGGCGTGAGCAGGTGCTCATTCGCCGCCCTGGCCGCTGCGGCAGACGTGCCCGCGTCGTTCGTGGCGCCGGGCCCAACCACATATACTTCAGCCGAGGCGGTTCGGCTATGCGAACTCTCGTCCCCATCGGATTCGGAATCCAAGACGGGGAGGAGGGATTCGGCGCTCACCATGGCGACGAACTGGGAAACGCCTCATGCCTTTGCCTGGAGCAGAAGGAGATCCGAGCTGGTACTCAGGCTCCGATTCCACCGTGGAACAGGGAAACGAATCCTGAAGGTTCAGTTGGCCGAAGATGTCGGCCACAAAACGAAGGCTTCCAAAGAGGAACTCCGTGCCTTCGGGGTGCGCGACGAACAGCGCGTCGCTGGCGATCAGCTTGCCGCCGGTTGTGGGAGAGGATCCCGCCTGGATCATGGCTCCAACACGCGCCTCCCCTACCTGGCGCACCAACTGTCGCGGGGATTTCGCGGCAATAAGCATTTCTAGTAGGTTTTGGGGAGTGCACGAGGAAGATTCAAGCGGGTTCACACAAGAGGTTTTTACCCAGGTTCAGGCCCTCCAATGGCGGAGGTAATACCCTACTCCTGCTGATTGTATTACTAGCCTTGTGTGAGAAAGATTACAGGAGGTTGAAGATGATGCCTAGCCTTTTGTCTATGGAAAAAACTCCTCCCCTTTGCATGGGGTTCTTTGCCTTATATAGGCTGTACGTGTGCCGACTCGGTCAGTCGACCGTGCTACAGTAACCACACAATTTAATTGACACATTCATTCTGCGTAACCGTCCGAGTAACGCCAGTCTTCATGTTGGGCAAAACGCATGCCTTGACGAGGTTGTAACATCTTCCTTGATGGCACCCGTACGTTGCATCAGTGTGGGCCTTACTTGGGCCTTCGTCCGAGTGGGCCTCCATGGAACTCCCCGAGCGCGTTGGGCCGACTCGCCGTGCTGGGCCTACCCGGATGGGTTCCCCCCGTCAACGACCTAATTGTGACTGGAGCACGAGTAGAGGAGATCATCAAGTTCAAGTTGGAGATGAAGAACATCTTCAAGATGAGCAACTTGGGATTGCTAAGCTACTACCTCGAGATTGAGGTAAAACAAGCCCCTTGTGCTAGGAGGCCTACTTGAGCAAGCTACTCGACAAGGCAGGTATGGGTGACTGCAAGCCAGTACAGGTACCCATGGAGGCACGACTCAAGCTCAGGAAGGAGAGCTCAAACCCACCGGTAGACAAAACACTCTACCGAAGTATTGTTGGAAGCCTGCGCTACCTCGTCCACACATGGCCAGACATAGCCTTTTCCGTGGGTTACCTCAGTCATTTCATGGAGGCACCCACGACAGAGCACTTCAGCACCGTGAAACATCTACCGTGGTACATCTCAGGTACTCGCACCCATGGATGTATGTTTTTAAATTAGGAAGGCGGCTCGAGGCTTACCAGCTACAGTGACTCCGACATGGCCGGTGACATCGACGACCGAAAAAGCACAACAGGCGTGCTATTCATGCTTGGAGGAAACTTTGTGACTTGGCAGTCACAGAAATAGAAAGTCGTGGCACTCTCTTCATGCGAAGCAGAGTACATCACCGCGACAACAGCGGCATGTCAAGCTGTTTGGCTCGACCGACTACTCGATGATCTCCTTGAGAAGGAAGATAACATCGCCACGATCTACATTGACAACAAGTCGGCGATCCAGCTGTGCAAAAACCCGATCTTTCATGACCGAAGTAAGCACATTGAGACACGTTTCCACTTCATCAGGGAATGTGTTGAAAACAGCAAAGTAGCCGTTGAACATGTCAGCACTGAGGAGCAACTTGTGGACATACTAACAAAATCCCTCGGACGCGTGAAGTTCCAGGAACTACGCACTCGAATCGGCGTAGTCGACACGACTGCCAGCAACTAGATTAGGGGGAGTTTGTTGTATAACTACTGCTGTTAGTTAGATATTTAGTAAAAAGGATATCTTGTAGCCACTGTGCATATGGTGGTGGCGGTGCTAGCCTGTGGTACCGGAAACATTTTCATCTTATCCTGGCTATAGGAAGGCAGTAACTTTTATCTGTAAGATATTTTGTAGAGAGTTTCTCTAGTACTTGGAAAGTACTCCAGCCGTTCATTATATAGGCATCCAACGGCAGCAATCGCGCGGTACTGTCTCCTTATCCTGAGCGAACGTACGCAGATACCAAGTGACGAAGGGTAACACAGTAAATTCTACCTACTCCTACGCACTCGTCGAAAAAATACCGAAAATGGCTCCGCGACCGGCGTCAACGCCAAAACTGGCGCCCGGGCGGCGGCAACGCCAAAAATGACCAAGCGATGGTCGGGACAGGCGCCGCGTGTCGCCGATCGTGCTCGCCAGCCACGACAGCCCACCGGTCGCGTTCGCCGGCCGCGACAGCAGCCCCGGTCGCGCTCGCCGGCCACCTCGCTGAGCCGTGCCGCCTCGCCGCACGCGCCGCCCGGGACGTCGCCTCGCCGAACTCGCCCGCCCGGACACTGGCCGCCTCGCTAGGCTGTGCTGCCTCGCCACACGCGCCACCCGGGACGAGGCCTCACTGGACCCGCCTGCCCAGACGCCAACCGCCTCGCCAGGCCGCGCCGCCCGGGTCGCCGCCCCACCAGATTCGCCTGCTCGGTTCGCCGCCCCCTGGATCTGCCCGCCGGGATTGCCGCCTCGCCGGACGCGCCCAGCCGGACTACACGCGCTGCCCCCCAACGCCGGCGTGCGTCACGGCCGGCGAGCACGACCAGCGACACACGGAGCCTGTCCCGGCCGTCGCTCGGTCATTTTTGGCGTTGCCGCCGCTCGGGTGCTAATTTTGGCGTTGACGCCGGTCGCGGAGCCATTTTCGGCATTTTCTCCGCACTCATCTGTGCCGCCTACTTCATGCTCTAGGCTGAGTCCTACACCGGCCCACCATCACCTCCGTACTCTGCATCATCTAGATGTGTTCTCTCTCTCTCCCCCCTCTCTCTCTATTGTAGTTCCATTTTCTTGCTGCATATTATTCGGGATTTCTCACGTGAAGTGCTTTGGAGGAGAAGATTAGGGTGGGATTAGGATCTCAGCTAGCGATGTATTGAGGATTTTTTGTTGGAGCTCGTGGGACGGGATTGTAAATTGGATTGTAAATTTACTAGAATCGGATCTTAGCAAACGATGTACCATTCAGTTCTGGAGCTACTTGGGATTATCCTTTGATTCCTTTCGTTTTCCTTTTTCCCTTCCTGAGTTTTATTTAAGGTTTCCTTACTGATTTGTGAGTAGCGTGGGCAAGAATGAACTAATTCACCTTCGGGATGAGTGTTGGCAGGTTCCGGGAACTCATTTAGCAAGATTGCTTAGTTCAAAAGTATGCTAATAACTAATCTCTGTATAGATGCCAAGCATGAGCCTTTAATTGGAGATGTGACGACCTGCTGCGCCTAATCGGAGACGGAGAGCGCCGAGCCTCTAGCATGCTCACGCCGTTGTTGAGGAGGTCGAAGCTAGGGGTCGGATCCCATCACTGTAGTGGCGTCGGCTGGCTGCAAGTCTACCGGATTTGGATGATGAGGCCAAAGGACGAGTCCAATGAGGAGTGGAGGAGTGCCCTGAGTAACATGCGTGAGCCACCATCATCTCATACATGCGGATGCTGTCTTTCTCAGCTTGGCTGCCTCCTAGGCCCACCGGAGCTCGGTGGCGTGGGAGCCTTCACCGACGAGCGTGTCCTATAAAAACATCCGCCACCATTGCCTTCGTCAAGAATAATTGGAATCAATGAGCGTGGGACAATACCTATAGTACCCTCACGTGGATGAATGGATAGAACTCATTGGTACCTCTTTTAAGGTGAGGAGGTACCAGTACCTCTTGGTACCTCTCAAGGATGGTAGAAAAGCTCTATTTTGTATGTATCATCAGATAGTTTTGTAAAAGACAGTACAAGGCAATCAGCCAAGTACGAGACTAGAAAACACAACTGAAATATCTTAAGTATCCGTGTCCTACCTCAGCCAGTTCACACACACACACACACACTCCAAGAAGTAGTACTCGAGTTGAGAGACTACTCGGAGCTGATATTAGCTAGTCGTGAGACTTGTCTAAACTACTCGGGAGAAAGGCCAGACTAGTTGCACCTACTCGTGATTTAGTAGTAGCTGGGAGCTACTCGGGAGCTAGTCGGGAAGTAGCTAGGAACTACTCGATGAAGTAAAAAAGGCCAACACGGTTTTGATCGGGCTTTTGAGTTGAGATTTTGATAGCCATGTGCTGCTTCGGGGATTGCTACTCTGCAGGGTGGTGCCGAACCGGCAGGCGCAGCCGGAAGCGTACCAGCTCTACCTCGAGCTGCTCGGGCGGTATGCGATCATGCCGGTCTACTCAGAGCGCGCGGAGACGAAGGCCATGTAAGCGCCGCTTGCTCCATCTGCATTTCTTCATGTTGGTTTGGTGTAGCCTGATTCATGAAAAGGGTAGGCCCCCAAAATGCACGGGTGTTACAGCTTTAGAATTAGTCAAGGCGGAATCCTTTTTAGATCCTTGGTGTGCTCATGTTGCTGATGTTGATGCTATTTTTCTGACGGTGTTGGTCTGGAGGCTGAGGGATTGACTGCACCGTATGTGTTGATGGAGAAATTTGGTAGCGTGAAAATGATGCGGAATTCCTGGTCTTAATCTTGAAAGGAAAATGGCACTCCTTTCATTTCGTATACCGTGGGTTCAAGACATTCAAAAGTGTATCAAGTGAGCCTCCCATGGTCCAAGTATCTGATTGGATGAACTTTTTTTTAAAATATTATTTTTTTCACATAAATCACAGAAGTAGAACACGAAATCAAAAAGTATCAAAAATATGGATTGGTCGGCTACCCAGATGCCGAAAAAGGCCAATTGGCATTTCAAAAGTCGAGGACTCAATCGGCCAACAATTGGCTGAAAAGCACGAGCCGGCAGCCCACTGGCCGACTTAGGCCAACTGATTCTGGCGCCAAGAGCAAGTCGGCCAGCCAGTGGCCGACATGGCCCTAATCGGCAAGCCAATGGCCGACATGACCTTAATCGGCTGGCTGCCAGCCAACTTGGCCCCCTCCCCCGTGAGGCTTGTCAGAACTCGGTCAATGGATAGCCGATATGCGTCCCAGCTACCCTATTTATTCACTCCCAGGCCTCTCTTTGTCTCCCACCCACCGACGAACAGAATAGACCAACCAAGTGGATAGAGAGGTGAGGGGTTAAGGGTTCGGGAGTGAGTGGAGAGAGAGGACATTAGGGTTTCGGAGGCGAGGCCGAAGAGGAAGGGATCTCGGCAGCGGGGCTCGTGTGAGGTAAATATTTGCATAATTCTTTTTTAGTTTCTTGGATGTAGTAACTATGCCCATATTGCAAAATGGTAGGAAATGGTTTCATCCGGTTCAGATGACATGCCGAAGGAGAAGTTGATTGCCAATATGCTGAACAGAGTCGAGGTTCCCCTCTGCTGGTACCAAGATCCGTGCAAACTAATGGAATCAAAAGAGATGTCGTACACCTTCGGTAGAAGGTTCTTCATGTGTGCTAACTACGATGAAGAGCGAGCGAAGGTTGCCGTGTGCACACAACGTCAAACGGTAAAACTCGCACACACCCGCATTCGTAACACGATGCAATACAATGCTAACACTCATATACTCATTTGCTTGCAGTCTCCACCCACTATATGTGACTACATATAGTGGTTAGACAGTACCCAACCGAAAGAGGATGAATAACAACTCATGCTTGAGGTTCATTTTAGGCGAGATTACAATCTGTAACGCATGCACGAGGCGGAGGAGGCAGAGAAGCGAAAGCGTTGGCAGGAGGAGCAACGCAAGGAAAAGAAGGAGGCGGAACGTCGAGCTGCGGAGGCACGTGAGGCTGAAAGGGTGAGGAAGCATGAGGCCATGCGTCGCACGAAGAAAGAAGGAGAGGAAGCTCACGCTCGTCGTATGAGGACGGGAAAATATCCAAAAGGCCCTGAGTAGTTATTACTATGTTCTATTATCTTAGTTGTTCTATTATTAGGTTGTTCAGTTCGGTTTTGTGGTTGTATCATGCGAATGTTATTGTACCGTTTACCTCATGTGTGCTGATAACAATGTATCGTACTCATACTCTAGATTTTGATGAAATAAACTAAGTGTTCCATGAAAAAGTACTACAACTAAGATCCATAAAATCCAAAAGGAGACGGACCTAACGATTCAAAATAACTATTCCTGCTAGTCTCCCTGCCCACGTCCTCGACACAGCACCCTTCGCGGCCTCTTGCGAAAGTCAGAATACGTTAATTGTCTCGGTGGAACAATCGTACGGCGGCCTCTGTGAGTGACCCGGTATTTTAAACCGATTCAAGGAATTCACAACTAGTGAAGACGGTGACCATAGCCGCTACCTGCGATAGAATATGGCCCACCCCCGCCCCGTGCGATATGCATACGACACAATGTGTATGACTCACCACGGCCTGATTGAGGGATCACGATTCCAAAAACATACGCCACAACGCGTATGACTCACTTTGGCAATGGACCGTACATTCACTTTGCACTTCACTTGAATCGAAATCAAATAACAAGTTCCTCCATATGCATTCGTCCACACTCCCCATTCAACATACACGCATGACAGACGGGAGGTGGGGGCATATGTTGGACAGCAAGCATATCATCACACAAACCACTACGATACGATAATACACCTAACTATCCACATGGGACTATATGATTACATCAGTCGGCAATAACCGGAAACATAGTTAAGTTGAAGTATGCAAGCAACAGCGGAATAAAAGACCCAAAATCCGCAGCGGTGCATCAACCGCTGCCCAATAGTTACCCAAAATCCCATGAGTCGATAGCCAACCAAGAAAACCAGGTAGCTAGGCATCATCAAAGTATTCCTCGACCACTGGCTCACCTGCAATGATCTAGGAATATCCTAGGTGAGTACGAAGGTACTCGCAAGACTTATTCGTGCTTGATTAAATGTCCTACATATACTAGTATAGCAGCAATTAAACATGATGCATTCCGAATTAACAAGGTATAAACATAATCAAGGGGAATAGCCTCATTTCTAAATCATTTAGGGGCAGCCCACGCCCCAATTTAATCACATGTTCATCAATCTCGTGGATCGCTACCGGCAATACGACCACACTGGGTATAGCGAGTGCATTTCCCTTGGAGGTTGCAAAGCTCCAAGAGACTCTGAGACTTATCTCCACCATATCCCAGCGTCGATTCCGGTGACGTCTCACGGATTCTCCACAAAGACATTTTCCATTCATCAATCTCTCAGATCATTACCGGCAATATGACCACACTGAGTATAGCGAGTGCATTTCCCTTGGAGGTTGCAAAGCTCCAAGAGACTCTGAGACTTATCTCCACCATACCCCAGCGTCGATTCCGGTGATGTCCACGTGGTAAAAAGGGAGATGCACGATGAAGTTATCCCAGGTTGGTATCTCAATAAATCCACCTCTAAACACAGGTGCTCATGCTGATACTTCCAATCATACCTAACCGTATTCATCGTGCAAAACCCTCGGCTCTCACATCTCACTTAACCAAGTTCAAGTTGTTAGGGCAACAAGATTAAGTTTCAGCCAGAGCTAAACATGACACACAATCTCACCTAACATGCTATTTTCAAGGATTCCGACCCTCGCATATAAACAAACAATCCTACCACAAGCATAAATAGGTAAGCACATGAAATGATAATAACAAGATGCAACAAGCTCTGCTTGCCTTGGTCACAGGGTTCCTGATCTTGCGTTGAATCGTGAGCCTGGTGGTCTCCTTCTTCGAGCTCTATTTTGAGCAACGGGTGATTCCGGAAACAAACGAGAAAAGAAGCAATGAGACCCAGCATGTATGCATGATGAATGATGTAAGGAATAGATCTCTAAAACAACCTACTGATGTTACGAGTCCATGACAGCGAGGATTTCCCGAATTGAGCTCATGAAAGTTAAGTTGTTATCCTAACATACATGCATGTCAGGTTTTATCTGATTGCAAGCCAGGGTCTGAAAATTACTACTCACAATGGATGGTCATGACCTAGAAGATTTATAGTATGAAAGTGCTCTGAAATACGAGACTAACGCAATTGGAATCGTTCAATTCGGAGCTATATTCGTCAAGTTACGCATTATGGAAAGTCATCGTCTGAAACGCGAGGAACTAATTTAAACTCAATTTGGCTCAGATTTACATTCCAAATTTTGAATTTGTGTTTCAGCCATATTGTAGATAATTTCACAAGGTTTCTAGAGATATAAAATTCACTAAATTTGGATCTACGGTTTAAAAGTTACGGCGTTTAGAAGTTTATCGAAAAATCTGAACCAAACCCTAACCCTAATCCTTCTCTGCTCCGAAACCTAAACTGCTATGCGCACCTGGCTAACCTACCCCAAGATCCCTCCACATAACTGCACCCAAATGACGTGTGGGCCTTCGGGTGGCAGTGCTGACTGGGCAAGCCCAGCCAATCAGAGCCTGCCACCTCGCCCCCTCTCTCTCTCACTCAACCTCTCTCTCTCTCCCGTACTGACTCGGCCGGAGAAGGAAGGCAGGTGGCGGCGGTCCTCACCGGAGCTTCATCGAAGAAGCTTTGGCGACATCCGGAGCACGGCGGTCCAAGGGGAGGGCGGCGGGAGCACCAGGAGCTCACCCCGGATACGATGAGTGGGCTCGGGGGAGCTGCGGTGGTCGGGACGAGGCGCACGACGGCGAGGAGCGGCGGGGAGCTTCGGGTGGTCATTGGCGATGGGTTTCGAGGCAAGAGCCTGCAAAATGGAGTAAGGGGGAGGTTAGGGAAGATGGTGCGGTGCTCGGGAGAAGAAAAGGAGGGCTCGGGGAGCTTCGGGTGGTCATTGGCGATGGGTTTCGAGGCAAGAGCCTGCAAAATGGAGTAAGGGGGAGGTTAGGGAAGATGGTGCGGTGCTCGGGAGAAGAAAAGGAGGGCTCGGGGAGCACCGGAGCTAGGCTTGTGAGCTCGCCGGAGAAGAGATCGGAGACGGGGAAGAATGCGGTGGTGGCGAGGGTTCCAACGCTGATCTGGGAGGTAGTGGAGAGGGGAAACGTGAGGGAGGAGATGGGGAGCTCGGAGGAGTGGAAATGGGGGAGAGTAGCTCACCGGAACAGTGGGAATTCCTCACCGGAGGAGTGGCCGGCTTCGGGGAAGAAAGCGGCGGGAGAAGCTCGGCACGGGGAAGAACCGGGGAGGAGCTAGGGTTTCTCGGGTGTGGGGAGAGCTGTCGGGACGGGGCTTTGAAAGGGCGGCGCTGGGGCTTCGGACAGCCGGTGGGGGCGCCGGTGGTGGAGGCACCGCCCACGGCTGCCAACCGGAGGAGGCGACGTGGGGGAGGAGCACTGGCGGGTGGGCCCACGCGGCAGAGAGAGAGGAGCGTGGTGAGGGGCTGACGGGTGGACCCGCTCCGCAGGGGAAGAGAAGGAAAGCGGGCTGGCTTGCGGGCTTGGCCGAATGGGCCTCGGCCTAGATCTCCTGTAATGTCTTCTTTTCTTTTTCTTTTAAATCCTGAACAGAACCTTTGCTAATTCAAACGAGCATCCAAATGAGCTCCAAATAATCTGAAATTTTTACTGGACTTTCAAAAGATTATTTGGGACCTACTGTAAAAATTTGAGGTCATTTGGACACTGTTTAACCTGGTTTTGAATTTAAATTCCAATATGGTCCAAGATTGAGTTTGAACTACAACTAGGCC
Organism: Stipa capillata; assembly: GCA_019208055.1. Taxonomy (NCBI): domain Eukaryota; kingdom Viridiplantae; phylum Streptophyta; class Magnoliopsida; order Poales; family Poaceae; genus Stipa; species Stipa capillata. Next base: position 257,012 of record JAGXJF010000694.1, on the reverse strand, counting down.
CTAAATCATTCCAAAAATTTTGAAATTTTGCATGGAGCTAATATTTCCATATTCATGGCCATTCCCAAAGTTTGGCAAATTTTTATGCACATTAGCTTGCCTATTTACTCTACCCTAATTTTCATCTCTTTAGGGTTTGAAATCGGAGTTTCGATGGAGCTATCATTTCATGCAACTTTTGGATAATTCTTGGGAAGGAAATGTTGGTGAATGGTTCCAACCCAGAAACTCTAGTCCTTATTCACCTAATATTGCAACGACCCTGGTTTGGTAACCCAAATAAGTTGATTGGTGTTTGCGAAATTAACCACCGAGGATGAGATATGTACGTATTCTATAAAATACAATCATATCACATTTAAGTTTAAATAAGGTGTGGGTGGGGGATGATGACATGTATGCATGAATGCAAGGCAAAGACCTAATCGTCGAATTCAGGTATTACAGCCTCTACCGTGCAAGGGCTCATCTAGCTGAGGGGCTATAGGCTGGGTGTCCTACGTTGGTGGCGGCGGTGAAGACGGAGTAAGATAACCTCCTCCTAACACAGAAGTGTCGGCGGGGTCGAACTGAGTGCTCAGGAAGTATCGGGACGGGCTGTCCGAACCTCCTCCTCCCTGTGACATATGAACAAAACCTGTGCGAGACAATAGTTCATGATTGTGGTCAAAAAAGTAGAATGTATTACGGAAGCAACAAAAATTACGTACCAGGTGTGGGAATCATGGACGGAATCTGTATAGGTGTGTGTTGAGAGTACGACAGCATGTCCCAAGGAAGCACCTACTTGACCTCCTGCTGTGGCACTTGCCAGGATGACCCACCAGCCTGTGAAGGACCTGGGGGACTAGGCTGCATCACGGACGGCCTTCGAGGTAGGTGTGCTCCACGTCTTCTGTGTGGGTCGACCACATTTGACGTCCATGTGCACGAAAGAGTGTCGAGCAAACTATGGCACAACTCCTCAGCACGAGACCATGCAGTGGAGTCATCTCTTGTCCTAAGTGCAGAGCTCAAGCTCGTAAGTGCGGTTGTGATGTGGTCGTGCAGAGTACGTGCCACCTCACTCTATACGTACATAAGAAGTAGTCAGAAACGAAAAAAGTGAATAACATCTATTTTCAAACACGTAGTAGAACTTACCGCATTGACCCTCAAACATGCACCATCGAGTGGGTACAAATCTGTGGTCCATGCAGGCTGGATCTCCTGACGCTCCATGCGTGGTAGAAGGAAAATGCGAGTACGACCAACGTACCACTGAAGGTAAGCCCGATGGGCTTGAAGTTCGAAGGCCCTAGACTCCTCCCAACGGTCTGTCGTAGCCTCCCCCCAAGCTTGAATGTAAGGGTGCATGAGCTGTGTCCACTCCTCTGCCTTAACACACCCCCCTCTACAAGACCAGCTGCAAAAACAAAATTTGCAATGCTTTAGATATCTAAGTAATTTTGTTGATTCCATAATAGTTAGGTAAATGGGACGTACCCGTGCGTGGCACGATCCAGAGAAACTACGTGTGACGGTGGTCCATCCTGGTGTAGGCCAAACTGTCGTATCACACGATGCACAACGTAGTCTTCAACGAAAATGTCGAAGACAACCTTCTTCCTTATCATCCAGTATGCCTCGTCCCTAGTGCACAATGGAGAAAGGCTGTGGGGAGCACGATGGAGCAAAGCCTCTTCAGTGTAAGGCTCCCACATGACCTTCTCGTGAGGCAAGAAGTCGAACTGCTCCATGAATGCAAGGTAGCAGTTTCTCAACTGTGCAGATGCGAACTGTGGCTGTAGCATGAGAGTACAATAAGGTAATTGCCAACAATCAAATGGCTATAGCAAAAGTATGTAGGGTAGTACGCACGAACTTACCCCACACAATGTCCACAATGAACCGAAAGTAGGTCCTCCAAGTGGGTTTTTGTGGTACAAGTCAACTCCGTAAGGCTCATCCGCTTTTACGAATGGTCTCCCTATAGGGAAACGCTCGTACAACCAAACCTGCAAAATATGTAATGACGCTAACATATTATGGAATATTCATAACATGCAACTACAAACAACTAACCTGCAGCAGAAGGGGGCAGCCCACCAACGACGGCTTCGTCGTAGTCCTCGTGCAGGTGTCACATAGCGCACTCCTGTAGTGGCACAAAGAATGGCCGATCCCCAACTCCTGTGCACGACATCACTGGGGTCCTGCGCGTCCGCTATCTGTCTCGCAATCTCGATATGATGGGTATCGACAGTGTCGCTGTGAGAGTTGGTGAACATCATGTAGCCGAACAGCCACATGATGTACACCTCCAACAAACGAGTGATCTAGTGGTTCGTCAACTGCTCACCAGGCCAACCAAGCTCTCCTAGCTGCATGAAATGCTCATTTGGTTACAAATGTTATAAGTAACAGCACGACCGAGGTAAGTTGTTCGAGCTTACCTCAAACCGTCGGTACCACGCCCACTTCGGGCCGTGCTTTTGGTGCTCATCAATAGGATGTAGGGGATCTTCATGGGGATGAACACCTGCGAAGCGCTGCACGAGATCTGCCTGCCAGGTGGATGAAGCCTCCAAAGGTCCAACTGTTGCTCCCGCGATCGGGAGACCTAGCAGGTAAGACATGTCCTACGGTGTTGGGGCCATCTCTCCCCAAGCAAAGTGGAAGGTATGGGTCTCCGGCCTCCATCGATCAACAAGACACATCAACAAAGCCCTGTCGAAAGGAAAATGTCTAGACCTGACCTCCATGTCATGAGGTTCCTCGTCCTCACCAAGGAGTTGGTAGTCCACGTCAGTGCCCTCCACCATCCGTGCTAGGGAGAGTAGACCCGCCCATCCCAACCTATAAAATTGCACGCATATTACATATCACAATGACTTGCTTACATGGGGTCTCGCGTAGATGCACCTATCGATCCATGCTGGGTGAATCCTCAACGCCACACGGGGGGTCCGGGTCCTGAAGACCGGACTGAACTCGTCGTCGGCAATCTTCTTCGCTCGGTGCTTATTGTCCACCCGCGCATCGAGCAACTCGAAGTCCGTCATACCTGCATGAATGTTGAACGAACATAACATGTTGCACATGTCAAGCAATACTGCATATCATGAAAAACTTGAATGCATGAAAACGGTACAAGTTACAATAACGATGCAACAAAAAAATTCAATTACATAATAGCCCGAACCAAAAAGGCTCACATTACAAGTTCACTATAATTATTACAAACAAGTTCAAACATAGTACAAAAGTTCAAACATAATACTAATAGTACAAATCATTATTTAAATATATCATTTTGAAGCCTTGTTCTCACTCCGTGAAGCCATGATGTCCACGCCCTTGTCTGCCCCCAGCAAAAGGGGCTGCCAATGTACTTGCAGTGGGATCACCTCCCGTTTGGTCCTTTAACTTGGGACAATTTTTCTTCCGATGGCCATAAGCAGCACAATGCAAGCACTGCCTTGTAAGCCCCCAACCTCTGACTCATCCATGTCGTTACAAATTTGACGAACTCTACACCGCCTCTTGTTGTCATGAAGTAGGCTCTAGTGCGGTATGAATTCCCTCTGATCGTCCTCTACCTTGGTGAAGTTGTCGATAGAACGGAATCCAGTTATCTCACCACTCCATGTTGCAAGGATGGCCTCCTTTAAATAATATGGTGACATGAAGTAGGTAGAGTCCATACCAATTAGGCCACACGCGGCGAGCACATGTGAGCATGGCTTGTGTAGAAGAAAAGGCTTGTTGCATGTGTACCTACAAGTTGAAATGTCTTCACACCCGAAAGTAACCTCAAACGTCCAAACCTCATTTGCGGTTCCAAAACCTGTCTTATCCCGTAGTCGAACTTCGTACCTATGTTGCAGGTTGCCAACTCTTATGACGATGTGCATCTTCCCTTTTGCTATCTTCTGCTCCATGTACTGCATGACCGTCGCGCTGAAAGGAGTTTCAGTGTAGGTGCTCATGTGCAATGCAGCTATCTGATACCTCTCTTGGAAGTACCTAATTGTCCCATGAAGTATGCCCTCCACGATAGCAACTAAGGGTAAATCGTGTTGTCCACGGAGTACCCAATTGTAAACCTCCGCCAGGTTGGTTGTCATGATTCCGTACCTTGCCGTGAATGTCAAAGAGCAATGACCATCTCTCCTTCGGCTCATTCTCGATCCACTCGGAGAAGTTCTTGATTCGTCCACCCTTCTTCCTCCTAATGCCGGGTGGGTCAATACTCGGTAGAGCGCAAAGTTCTTTCGGCTCCTCATCTGCTGGTACTGGCATTGCCGCGGCTTTCTTTCTCTGTTGAGTTAACTCTATTTTCGTGAAGTCATCAAGTGACGATGGCATAGCACCCGGGTATTGTCAAGGAGGACAAAGCTGGCCCTCCGGACATAGGATGGGTCGGGCCGACTACTCGGAGTCCGACTTCTACACGGAGGCGCCTCCTCGACTTGGAGTACAAGACAGGGATAAGTACCTGCTCGGCAACCCCGGATTCAATTGTAACTAACTAGGAAATCAATCTGTAAACCGATCCGGACTCTTGTAACCCTACCCCGGTCCTCTATATAAGGTCTGGTAGGGGCCCTCCGATCGGTCAGTTCTCATAAGTTCTGATAGGTTCTCAGATCCGCTTTCACGTAGACTCATAAGCTCTTGTGTTCTCGTACACATATAGCCTAGCAACCTGGAGATCTATTCTCGAGGTCTTGCAGCACTCAGGATACAAGCAATACCAGCCACCAAACACAGGACGTAGGGTATTACCTCTTCTTGAGGGTTTGAACCTGCCTAAACTTTGTCTCCCGTGTGCACCCATCTAGATCTGCTATGCTCACGCTGCCCTATATTCAATACTGCTGGATCCAAACACCAATAGTGTCACGCCCCGAATTTTCGGAACCTAAAAATTAGGGCCAACAAAAACTTTTACTAAATAATGTGAACTAAAGTGCACCCGATTAAAACGTTGCACCAAATCATTCTAACCCTAAAATAAAATCAGGCTAAGACCTCCCGCCTTCGATTCCCTTCCTTTCCCTAATCGGTTTAAACCTGGACCAACATATACAGCTGGGTACCCATGCGACACCTGGTAAGATTTATACATATATATACATCCCGAACCTTTTCCGAATGACACGACCTTCTGCCACCCACTTCGCCAAGTCATTTCGTGAGCATGTGCAAATACATGCTGCCCTTGGATACCTGCACGCATGCTAAACCCTAAGGCAAGGATAAGGTAGCATCTGCGTTATATGTGCCGATACATCTGCGGCACCCTGCGGTAGCTTAGCCCAAGCCGAGGTAGGGAAGTTTCGAGAGTCTCCGTAGCTGCCCCATGCCCTGCCACCCTCCGAAACCCCGGTGCCACGCACCGATTTCCACCTACCGATTTAACCGAACCTCCTCTAGAAAACCTAATGCGACAGCACCGTGCAACAGGACGTCTGCAGCCGCGGCACCTTGTCGACAAATGGTCCCGAGTCAAGATGAAGAGGCATCCAAGAGTTTCCGTGCCTTGCGTCGCCCTGCCGCGCTCCGAAACCCTAGATCCGAGCCCCGATTTCTCCTCTTCCAATTTAAATCTAATTTGCACCACCTTTTCTCTCTCCTAGAAAATATATACCTATACATTACCTCTGCTGCAAACCTGTGTATATATGCGAGTATACCGGCGATACTCCCCCAAACCCTAGCCCGCACCCTCTTGTATCTATTCTAACTTCTTTACCACCACATATACGCAGAACCCTTCTCGACGAATCGCTCGAAACCCTAATTCCGAGCTTCCGATTCCTTTTATTCTTTTTTAAAGCCTAATTCCTTCTTGAACCCTAACTCGTTGCTAGCTCTGCCACAACCCTAAGCATATACATACGGGCCGACCGGCAATACTTTCCCAAGTCCAATCTCCCATAACTTCCTGCCATTATCCTGGCCCCGTCGCCACTTTATAATTTTTAGATGTATGTGGGTATTTACCCCTGGAAATTCCAACTCAAATATCCGTTCAAGCTGACCAAATTCCAACCCTCCTAAATCCTCCAATTTTTTGTGGAACATCTTCAACATTTTATTGATCTACTTTTCCCAAAAGTATGCCACGACCGCTGTATATTTTTCTCTCTCTCGAAAAATTCTCCATGGACCAGTCAATACAGCACCCCTGTTACTCTCTATTCATCTTCTCTGCCATTCTGTGAGCACTATCTTACTTTTGCTAAAGCCACCCAAGGTGTACCAACCGACCTCCCTCCTGCCAATGCACTGTTGCACACTGCCAAACCTCCTGTTTCTCTTGAACACGTTGCCCTGCAGCTCCACCCTCTACGCATGTCCAGCTCACAGCCAACTCCATCACCATGCCACTCCTCTCAAAATATCTGAGCTCGCCCCAATTCTCTTCCCCGAGCTCCACGAACCTGAGTAGCTCAATCCAGCTTCTCACTCCCCTAAAAATGTTATGAAATCAAACAGCGCTTAGCTTCAGTAGAGCATTAAAACCCGAAATGTTATGTTTCGAAAAAAAAAGAAAGAAAAAAATGAAACCCTAAGGTCCCCACATTCCTTGGTATGAAGTATTTACCCTATACCACTTTAAAATCATGCTACCCCGAGTTTTTCGCCTAAGTTCAAAACAAGATAATATCCTCCGAGCCCAACCTAAATATAAAGAAACCAAAATAATCGTAGGTGGCACTAATTTGATATTGATCGAGTAAACTAGGGTTCCCGGTTCTAAAAGAAACCCTTATTTCATGTGAGATAGAATCGTCCTCGCCTCCTTAAAATCCCTAGTAAACATTTAAATCCAGGTCACGTATTCTGAGAGTTTATGAATGCATGTTGGCTCTTAATTGGTTCTCCCTCACATCATTGATTTATTCGCCGTTCTTCCGACGTGTAGATACCGACGTTAGGGAGATATCGTACGAAGGAATTCGGACAGCTGTCGAATCGGATTCAAGGCCAAGCCCCGGACGATATTGCCAGGCAAGCATTCCCACCTTGACCATGTTGAAATCCTATATTTGTGACGTTAATTATTTTGTTTATGAAATTGCATGCTATGTGGGTAAAATCGTTATTTTATGTAGAACTAGTTATTCCTATTAGCTGCACGGCTTAGGCCCGATGAACCCTATCCTTGTAACCCTAGTATTAAGTGCTGATCATTGAACGATCGGCAATTTTAGTTAGGAGTATAGGCGATAGCCCCGCTTAGCCCTGCTGTAGTAAAAACTAAGTTTTATCGATGCGATGGGATTGGGATCAAAACCCTCGGTGTGTAAATGCATACCGAGGTGCCATTTACAAAGGAATGTTTATTAAAAACCCTGAATGAGATGATGGAGGATTTGGATTCGGGCAGGAATGCTAAGGGAGTTGGAGGTGGTAGAGTAGCCGGTTGCTACTTGAATCAGAAAAGGGTAGGGAGCCGGTTGCGACCTGAGTCCTGGAACGGCAGGGTGGCCGGTTGCTACCTGAGGTGATGGTTGGACATGGAGTCTTGCTCGAATCGGTTAAGGACCAAACCTAAGTGCCGCTGAATCAGTTCCACCACCGTACGTCCACATGTCCTTTATGGGAAGGACTTGATTCGGTACCTCGTCTAACGCTGGAGCTCGGAACCGTGGGAAGTTAGGGAGAAGTGCTAGAGGATCCCGGATCCCTAGAGGATCTCCACGGGATTGCGTAGGGGGAAAGCTCTTCGTGGGTCTCACAGCGTTGTGGGGGTAAAGCTCAGTAGAGTCCTACATAGTACGTGGAACATGGTCCGACACAAAGGGGGAGAGTCCCATTCCTGTCATTCGGGATGCGGAAGTTGGGTTATCCTCCTAGCGAGTCCGGCTCTAGCGTGATGCGAAACGTCTCGTTGTAATATCCCTGTCAGTATACGTCGCGAAGTATACCCAGGGTGACTTACATCTTGTGGGTAAAGCCGTACCACCTCTGCAGAGGGTTAAAAACTATTCGAATAGCCGCGTCCTCGGTCATGGACATGAACTGGTAAGGCCACACACTGGTTAGACTGAGTTTTGTTTGTGAAAGCTGGGAAATGGGATTAAGGATGTGGGCATGATGTGTCCACAGGGAGCAGTTTAAGCTACAGTCTGGTAGCGAGGAACTGCGGAAGAGAAAACCTAGCCCGGACCGCGAGGCGGTAGCGCGGGTAGGTTGTAAAGATTGTTCGAGGTGGTAGATGGAGCTACCGGCCTCTAATTGACAACTGTTCTGCTGGATTATCTAGCACCGAGTGCTGTCTCGACAGAGGCGAATTTGATTTCGAAAATGCTCTTGAATCTACTATTCTGTATTTCGAACAGGAACTTACATTTCCGCACAACTTACAACTTAGGGTAGAGCTTTTTCTTGATCTATTCCCTGCATGAAATATCGCCGTATATTTCCTCCTGTGGGAATAGCTTGCGAGTACATTCCATGTACTCACCTGGCTTGTTGATTTGGCCAGACGAAGGAGAAAGCAATATCCAAGGATAAGATTACTATCGCGAAAGCTAGGGCATAACCCCAGTCAGTTGCCTGTCGGGTATGGTATACTGATGGGCCACATCTCCGCTGGATTTCCGCTGCAAGTTCCTAGCCGTTGGGCTTCAGGTATCAGACTACCGACCTTAACGGTCTATTTAATTGTTTACGCATGTATGACAATGATATATAGGTTAACTCGTGTGTATTGGCTACTGATCCAGGGACCGATACAGTGATCACGAGGGAGTATCCGGCTTAAAATCCGGGTACGCCAAATAGCTGGCGCGCCAGGTAGGGGCTATGCGCATAGATCCATCCGGACAGATCTAGATGTGTTTCTTCAACAACTACGGTGACTTTGTTCCGGGTAGCATCATGAGATTTGATTCCCTGGACGTTGTCCCTGATCTAGGACAGCTTCTCCAATTCGAAAAGCTGGACTTTATCGCTGACAAGCTCGGCAAGCTTCACCTCTGTGACTCGGCTTCCTGCCGATCAACGGAGGCTTCATCACCATCTTCACTCGGACTCACCCCTGAGTCCACGCCTTCGGCTCCTCTCCCCAAGGACGAGTTTGAGCCGAAGTCGGATTTGCTGTTTGAACACGGGTTCTCACCTGTCGAGTAGGGATCCCGACTGGTTGGCGTAATCGAGTCCCTCCTACCCATCCTTGAGTATGACTCGGACGGCTTTGAGAGCTCGGGAAGCCACCATCCTTCTCGGGAGGTCTTCATGGCTAACCCTAACGTGCTGGTCCACAACGACGACCAACCCATCCCCATCGAAGATCAGACTCCTGAGCAACTAGCAGCCACTCAGCTCCGCCTTCTTGCTAAGGAGGAGACACTGGCCGAGCAGCAAACTGTGCTGGCTCGTCAGCGTGAAGAAAGAGAATGCAATGAGGACATGTGGGATCGTGGACGCCAGGTCCACAATGCACTCCGCATGGATGAAAGCGACGGCGTCCCGATATTTCCGCTCCCAGTCACAACATCGTCGCCGCCACGGTGGCGGCACGTGCCATCAATATCCCTAAGGGCACCCCGGGTCATGACGAACTCCGACGGCTCCGGATCCTAATGGAGGAAATGGCCCTCCAATAGGTCAAGATCGCCTGGGACCGCGCAGGTTCCTCTGCGAGTGTCAGGAGCCCGCGTTTTTCCCCTCCAGGGAACCCGCAAGCTACAGAGGATCGCCGGGCCAATCCTGAACCTCATCACCCCGTCGGATCGGTTCGCAGCCGCCTCGGACCGGACCGTGATGCACGGAGTACTATTGATGCAAGAAACCGCACCCGTCGCGGTGTGGACAAAAACGCTCACCCTGCCGGGCCGGTGCGTAACCGACTCGGACCAGATCACGTTGCGTTGGACACCCTCGATGCCGGACGCAATGCTCGTCAGGACGCGGGGAGGGAAACTGCAACGGCCACCACGGTGACAGTGGCGATCGCAGCGCTGCTACCATGGCCGCTCTCCGACTCCTTCCGGCACGGCCTATGTAGGTCCGAAGGCGTTTGGTTCCCGCATCTGCAACGTCGTCTTCCCGCCGCGATTCTGGGTCACCGGTATCAACAAATACACGGGCGAGACTCAGCCAGATATCTGGCTGGCCGATTACCATACGGTGTGCAGAACCAATGGTGGCAACGACTACGTTGCAATTCATTACCTGCCGCTGTTTTTAGCTGACTGGGCTCGAGCTTGGCTTACCAGCCTGCCTCAGGGCTGTGTCCAGTCATGGACTGACCTTGAGACTCTCTTCATGAACAACTTCCAGGGCACCTACAACAGGCTCGGGAATACGTGGGACCTCCACAGTTGTACTCAAGAGGCAAGTGAAACCCTCAGAGAGTACACCCAGCGCTTCTCCAAAAAGAAAAATTCTCTGCTGGAAGTCCGAGAGGAAGACGTCATCACTGCCTTCTCCAAGGGTGTTCAAAGCACCGATCTCATCCACAAAATCGCAAGTAAGAATCCCCAAACTACGCGCGAGCTCTTCGATATTGCAAACAACTTCGCGATTCGTGAAGAAGCTGTTCGCAGTGCGACCAAAGACGACAAGGGGAAGGGCAAGGCTCCTGAGTCTCCCAAACCAAGAGACCGCCTCAGGTCACCCAAGAAAAAACACCAGAAGCGCAAGAGTGGAGACCTCGTTGTGGCTACCGAGCGCGCTTCACAGCGCTGACCTCAGTGCGGCAACGCCACTTTTGAGGAGATGATAAGCCAGCCGTGTCACTTCCACGGGCCAAAGTCCAACCATATCACACGTGATTGCAATCTCTTAAAGAATTTGAACAAACCGTTTGCCCCTAGCTAGAACAAGAAGGATCCTCCCCCGGACGAGGGCGACGAATTTAAAGGAGACTGCATGCCTTATGATCTTCGGCAGCCCAAACGGCTACGAATCCAAGTGTCGCCAGAAGCTCACGGACCGCGAAGTCAATGCGATCGAGCCAGCAGTACCCTAACACCTGCGATGGTCCGAGTCATAATCTCATTCGACCGCTCGGATCATCCCGACTACATACCTCATCCTGGAAGGTTTCCCTTGGTGGTAGACCCAATTATACGTGGCGTCTGACTCACCAAGGTCCTCATGGACGGAGGGAGCGGTTTGAACATCCTTTACGTCAAGACTCTAGATGACATGAAGGTCCCCCGCTTAGAAATCAAACCCACCGGTGCACCCTTCCATGGGGTTGTACCAGGCAAGATGGCAAGTCCACTCGGGCAGATCAACTTGCCCGTCACTTTCGGTACTCCTGATAACTTTTAGATCGAGACCCTCACCTTCGAGGTCATTGACTTCCTGGGCTCATATCACGCCATCTTGGGGCATCCTTGCTACACCAAATTCATGGTTGTTCCCAGCTATGTCTACCTGAAGCTCAATATGCCAGGTCCCCACGGGATAATAATGGTGCAAAGCAGTTTCCAGCATGCTTACACGTGTGACTTGGAAAACTGCAACCTTGCCGTGCCAAATCGCTTCAGCCATGCTTGACAGCCTCAAGTCGGCCGTGGTAGAGGAAGCACCCCCGACCAAAAAACCTTTAGCAGCGACATCATTCCAGTCGGTGCGGGACACCAAGACGATCCAGCTCGATCTGGAAGACTCCTCCAAAACGACGCAGATTGGGACTGCGCTCAGCGACAAATAGGAAAACACGCTCGTCAGCTTCTTTTGCGACAATCGAGATATCTTTGTATGGACATCCTCTGACATGCTGGGCCCGAGGGAGGCCATCAAGCACTCTTTAAACGTTCGACCGGACGCTAAACCGGTCAAGCAGCGTCTACGCCGTTTCGCTGAGGATAGGCGTATAGCATAGGAGAAGAGATAGCCAAGCTTCTGTCAGCTGGTTTTATCAAAGAAGTGTATCATCCCGATTGGTTAGCAAATCCAGTTCTTGTTCGCAAAAAGAATGGAAAATAGAGGATGTGCGTTGATTACACGAGTCTCAACAAAGCATGTCCCAAAGATCCTTTTACACTACCTCGCATCGACCAGGTGATTGACTCCACGGCCGGCTGTGAAGATTTATGTTTTCTCAACGCCTACTCGGGCTACCGTCAGATCAAGATGAAGGAGGAGGACGAGATCAAGACAGTGGCACTGATGCGTTGAGGTTAGTGGCCCTGTGTCAAAAGTTTTGCACAAGTGTGAAACTGGTTTTGTGCTTGCACTCTGTAGTGCTAGCAGTAGAAAACCCTAGGGGTTAGAGTCACCGGTGTGACACAGCTATGTCACAGGTGGTCTAGCACTCTGTGACTCAGGTACATCTCTGTACCAGGGGAGAGCTTGTAAACGCTAAGGGACCTACACTGCGATGGCTTGTCTGCTGAGTCGGAGGGCTGTCGGAGGTTCTCTCCTTATTAGGTTTCAGAGAGTGTTGTATGCTGGGGGCATGTCGTGTGTCAGGACCAGGCTGAGTATTGCTGCTACATCAGTTAAGGGTTCACCTGTGTCAGCCTCCGGTGACACAGGTGTCGGTCTGCCCGAGCCAGTTATAGGTTGGGCGTAGTGTGTAGCTGTGTCACCGGTGGTTCACTTAATCCTACGTGGCAACAGTGTAACGGTCGGGTTCCTGCGAACCCTATATATAGGGGACCAGGGGAGGTCTTAGATCTCAACCAATCAACCTTTGCCAATCCAGTGAATCATATTCAACCGTTGCAAAGCCTCTTCCCACCGAACAAAAGCCAAAGTTTTCTAAGTGTCAGTTCGGGTGAGTTAGAGTTCTTGAGCAAAGAGCATTGGTTCCTCCAAGAGTTGTTGCTGCTCAATCTGTTACTCTTGGAGTGTCTACTCCTAGACGGGTGTAGGAGTCGCTGGTATCACCCAAGCTTGTGTGGGCTGAACCAGACGTTTGTGAAGATGAATCGAAGTCTACCTGCTGCAAGCAAAAGGACTTCCACAAGCAAAGAAAGAGGCCTGAACGTCAGGTACTCGGAGAACAAGCATGATTTGGTGCTGGCGATCTCTTCGGAGTAGCCTCTCCAACGGAGACGTACCACTCTGTGAAGAGCTGGGAACTTCGGTGAAAAACACACTGTCTCCTTGAGTACTTTACTGTATTGTCTTTAGCTTCCTGCTTGCTTGCTTGCTTGTGGGATCTTAGACTTATTCTGTTCATCTGTTATAGATCTCCTTTATACCTGTGTTTCATTAGCTGTGTCTCAGTTGCTATATATCTTATCTCACACCTGAGTCAGTTACCTGTTACAGAGGCACATTGATTGCTCATCATTTACTAAGTCCTTAGAACATCTGTGTTAGGCACCTGTGTGATAGTTGCATGCTAATTTACACACTATCTGTTGCCTGTGTCACTCACCTATTACACAGCTAGCTAGCCCTGGTTCTTGTTTAAGGCTTAACCTATTCAATCAAATTAAAAGATGTAATTTTTGTTAGCCTCCTATTCACCCCCCTCTAGTCGGCACCTTCGGTCCTTTCACAAGTTTGATGGCCTCGAAATCACGCATGTCCTCCACCGAGACAACGAAGCTGCAAACGCGCTCGCCAAGCAGGGGTCCAGTCGGGATGTCGTCCCGACTGAAGTTTTCCTACAGGAGTTGCATGCCCCCTCTATCAATGCGGAGATGGCGCCCGAGATCATCGAGCCACACCCAGAAGAATCTGATAGCATTTAGCAGACGCCCCATGAGGTTCTGGTTATCATTCCCGACTGGACAACGCCCTTCCTCGACTACCTCCTGCAGGATACACTCCCGCAGGATTAGACCGAGGCACAGCGCCTTGCAAGGTGTGCCAAGGCCTACGTCGTCATCGAAGGTGACTTGTACAAGAAGAGCATATCCGGAATCCTCCAGCGATGCATACCTCAAGAACAGGGGAAGCAATTACTGCACGATATTCACTCGGGAGTTTGCGGGCATCACGCGGCGCCGAAGTCATTAGTCAGCAAAGCCTTCTGACAAGGATTTTACTGGCCGACTACCATCTCCGATGCTGAGCACATTGTGCGCACTTGCGAGGGATGCCAGTACTTCGCCCGATAGACACACTTGCTGGCTCAGGCACTTCAGCCTATCCCGATCACTTGGCCTTTTGCCGTATGGGGTCTGGACATGGTTGGTCCCCTCAAGAAGGCTCCTAGGACTACACATATCTCTTCGTCGCCATCGACAAGTTCACCAAGTGGATTGAAGCCAAGCCAGTTGCTACAATCACTGCCGAGCGGGCCGTCGAATTCTCTTGGAAATTGTATACCAGTTCGGCGTCCCCAATAGCATCATCACGGACAATGGTACTCAATTCACCGTCAGCGTCTTTCTCTGATTTTGCGATGACTATAACATTGGCCTCAATTTCACCTCAGTGGCACACCCCCGTACAAACGGATAGGTTGAACGATCCAATGGTCTAATTATGCAAGGCATCAAACCTCGGATCTTTCAGCACTTGAAGACATACGCGGGTAAATGGGCAGCCGAGTTGCCCTCGGTACTCTGGAGCCTACGGACTACTCCCAACTGGTCAACCGCTTACACACCTTTCTGCATGGTCTTCGGAGCCGAAGCCGTGTTGCCGACTGACCTGGACCACGGGTCTCCACGCATCCGTGCTTACACCGAGACCGAGGCGGAGGAAGCAAGATATGATGCTATTGACCAGCTCAAAGAAGCACGCAAAGTCGCTTTCCTTCGGTCGGCAAAGTACCAGCAGGGCCTACGACGCTATCACAGCCGGCATGTACGTGGCTGCTCGTTTAACGTTGGCGACTTGGTTCTATGCCGAGTCCAATCCAACAAAGACAAGCACAAGCTCTCCCCACCATGGGAGGGTCCGTACATGGTCACCGAAGTACTACGCCTGGGGGCTTACCGACTGAAGGACAACGACGACAATATCATCACCAAGCATGGAACATTGAACAGCTACGTCGCTTCTATGTTTAAGTTTATACTTACATTTTTTCAAAAATAAAAAGAATGGACAATTGAATAAATTATTCTTTGCTCCATCCGAGTCAGTTTCGGGGTTCCCGACGCGCCCACTATGCATGTTCACAGTGGTGCATAACGGACACTCGGGGGCTACACCACACCGAGTGTGCTCAGCCGCACTCGGACTTTCCTCTTTCAAAAAATTATTTTAGTACTGTGTACAAGGCTCGGCGTTCACCCTTTGTCTTCGATCGCCGGTCTACGCCACAACCCTGCGCTACACGGGAAACAGCTCACGGCTATTCTCTATGCAATGGGGGCTACGACGGATCGGCAAAGGCACACACAAAGAGTTAACCTACACACAAACAGATATTTTTGAACGAGATTAGCAAACATCGGACAATGATAATCCAAAAAATATGCATAACCAAAGTACACTCGGATTTCCTGAGTACTTCACATGCATATCCAAACAGTTCAAATATTTTCTCCTACTACTACAGGCTGGCGCGTTCGGCCAAGGAGTCTGCGGTCGGAAGAACTTCGAGGATCAATGCTGGGACGTCTTCTTCGGGGACGTCGACAGCGAGCCCATCCTCGATCTCCTTCATGTCAATCGCCGGATAGTGGGACTTAGCCACCACGAGCACAAACTCGACTCCGGCCTGGGTGTGCTCCTTCATCAATGCCTTTATTTCATCAGGCGCTCACCGAAGTCATTCCACGACCGCCTCCATCTGGTCCGGAGTCGGATCGTCCTCCCACAACGTGTCGTAGACCTTCCGATTGGCCACCTTCAAGGACTCGACTGTCTCATTGATCTTGCCAACGCGTACCTAGAAGGCTGTACGGACAAGGCAAATATGTCAACGAGGCACCTCAGCAAATTTTCTCAACTGCACAAGACCCGGGTCAAAAACTTACCGGCGGTGAAATCTGCAGCTCTCTTGTTTGCCGCCTTGACGGCCTCCAGAGCCCTCCTCAAGCTACCGTCGAGGACGGATGCCTCTTTCTCCATCTACTCGACGCGAGCCTTCGTCGCCCTAAGCTCTTCCTGAAGTTTGGAGGCCTTCTCCTCCATAGAGGTGAGCTGCCCGACACGAGCTCCCATCGCTTCGAGCTCCTCCTTCAATTTGGACGCCTCGTCCTCGGTAGCTATAGAAGATAAGTCAACATGGCAAACACAAAAACGACTAAAGAGACTCGGCTTCCTTAACCCGAGCCCGGGCGGCCTCTTGGGAGGTGCCCCTCTTCAGGGCTACAATCTCAACCCCTCTCGCGCGGGCTACTTCCTGCGTCACCTGGAGAGTACCCTTCAAGTTATCCCACTCGGCCTTGCGTTGGCCGAGTCGCTCGAAGGCGGGGAGCTGCTCCTGAAGGAACTCGGTCTTCTCTTTAGACCGTCTGGTTAGTCTCTGCAAGAAACAACAGAGGGGGTTAGCTATTCAGATCAAATGCACGCTACTCGAGAAAAATGTTAAGACCCTCCGCTCGGCTCCACAAACCGAGTGGAGGTTCGGGGGCTACCCCCATTGGGTGCACTGATCGTGCCCCCAATGTGAAACCAACAACCCAAGAAGAACCTCCGCCCGACTGTTCCAGTCAGCCGGAGGCTCGGGGCTACACCCAATGGGTACACTGATCGTGCCCCCAGAGTGAAATCTACGGAATAAATGAAGACCCTCCGTCCGATTATTCTAGTCAGCCGGAGGCTCGGGAGCTACACCCTCGGGGTGCACTGATTGTGCCCCTAGAGTGAAATCTACAGAACAAACACCGAACCTTCGCCCGACTACTCCAGTCAGCCGAGGCTCAGGGGCTACTCCCCAGTGGGGGGGGACCATCGGTGCACTCACAAGCAAAAACCAGAAAAATAGAAGCAAAAATGCAAGGGCGAAAGCCTTACCTGCATCAACGGCCATAGTTTGCCACTCATCAGGTTGGCGCTCTCCTTCGCCACCTTCAATAGCGCCAGGAGCGTCTCTTCGAGCTGGGCAGCGATGTCCATCGCCTCGCCCCATTCCTCTGCCTGCCGGACGTCGTCGATCTCCCGGAGGACTTTACTCGGCCTCGAAGGGTCCATCTGTCGGACCCGTAGCGGCTGGATCGCCAGCTAGGAGCCTGGCAGGGGAGGCGGCACACACTCGATCTCTACCTCTTCTACCAGCATCGCCAGGTTTCCCTGGTGGTCTGGTGGGACGGTTCCCACCCGACTCGGGCTCGTCTGCTACAACGCGACTGGAGCCTGGGTTCCGGCGCTGGGCTCTTCCGGCTGAGGAGCAGAAGACGGGACTAGAGGTGTGACATCCTGTCGGGGAGAAGGCCATGAGGAAGGAGTCACCGCCGCCCTCGGAGGAGATGAGGGTCGGACACCCGGCTCCAAATCATCTCCGCCCTGGCCGGACCCCTGGGCACTAGGCGTGCTCTTGGAGAGATCCACTGGTTTACTCGGCCTACGGATACATCCGGGTCAGGATTTTCATCTACAACAAAGCAAAAAGGGCAGAAGACACACAGTCGGGGGCATACCTAACGCCCTGGGGGATGGGATGTGTCTCCTGCGCCTCGAGGCCGACTGCCCCGGCGAGGCGGTTGTCAAAGCTGGCGGTGCCGAAGAATTGCCTTATCCCCCGAAGGCGGCGTCGGCGGTCCTTTTCCCCTTTCGACTAGGGGGGACCTCATCCCCAGCCATTTGAGGATTTTCCTTGGCAGCAGTAGCCGGTACCGTCGGGTCAGGACAGGCAGACGAGTTGCCCTGCCCTCCCGAGGAAGCGTCGGTGACGGGCCTCCTCTTTCGCTTCATGACGAGGGGGACGTTATCGTCCTCGTCCTGAATGTCTCCTGAAGGAACTGCTGCACTCGGCGGAGGGGCGCTGAACCCCCTGGCGCCAGATGTCCCTCCCCTTGATGATCCGGCGCCGGTGGTGGGGGAGCCGGCGGTGGCTGCCCATCTCCGGAGACGTCGGCATACTATGGCTGGTTCCAGACTTCGTTCTCCGGGAGAGGAGTGTGGAACAGAAGCCGAAGAGATCCTGTGAGGTCGGGGTGCACAGACGCAGTCCGAGTATGACTCGCCTACGGCACAAACTACAAATCACAAAGTCGGAGGAGTGTTTGTTCACCTGGTTCGGGGAGTTGGGGCGGCTGAAGGCGTCGGATGGCTGGTAGTGTCCAGGACCGTTCCCTAGACCAGCAGCCTCTCGACTCAGCGCCATGCTTCAGCCGACTCCCGAGTCACATCCAGATGATTGGTGTATTCAAACATCGGGTGGACCCTCAGCTTCGCGGGCTAGATCCGGCGGCAAATGAAGGTGGCGACGATGCTGACCCCAGTAACCCCAGACTGAAGGACTTGGGCGAGGTGCGCCTAAAGAACTTCGACGGCGGGCTGCTCCCAATCCTGGGGAAGCTCGGTCCAGCTCGCCTTGATCTCTAGCGGTTGACCCTCAAATCCTGGGAGTGACGGCTCGAGATTGGAGCAATAGAACCACTCTGATTGACACCCCTGGTTCGATGATTGGAAGGGGATCACGAGGTAGTTCTTGCCAACTCCTCTTCTCAGCTGGAACCCGGCGCCCTCCACCACCGCTGGGTTGCTTCTGCTCGGCTGAGGCTTCACAATGAACATTTGCGTCCAGAGTGCGAAATGTGATGCGATCCCGAGGTAGCACTCGCACAACGTGATGAAGCACGCCACGTGGAGCATCCCATTCGGGTTAAGGTTATGCAATTCCAACCCGTAGAAGTAGAGCAAACCTCGCAGAAAGGGATGCGTCGGGATGGAGAAGCTGTGGTGGAAGAAGGGGGCGTGGACGACGACCTCCCCCGTGTTGGGAGTGGGGAAGTCTTCCTCGCCGGCGGCGCGCCATTCGACCAGCTCTTTCGGTGGAAGCACTCCTGCCTCCACCATGGCGTTGAGTCGGGCCTCTATCGCCGTGGATTTTGACCAGGGCACCATCGGGTCAGCGGAAGAGACCCTGTCACCGAGGGTCGCTCACACTAGCGTGTCTTCTTCCTCCTCGAATGGATCTGCTTCCCAGATGGAGGTGGGCATCCAGCGGCGGCAAAACGGATCTAGGGTTTTTTCCGATCCCCAACCTAGATTTGGCCGGCGGAGATGAGGGATCAAATACGCGACGGAGTAGCGAGGCGAACTCTGCGTCGTGGCAACGCGGTGCAAGGGCGGCTGCAGATTGGACTCAATGTGCGGCGGCGTTCTCGATTTAGTGGGGCGCGGAGAAGACGAAACAACTGTTGGGCACAGAGGAGGCAAGGTACGAAGTGAAACAAGTAAATGACCCGCGCGATTCCCTCTGGGCTTATGAAGCAAAGACAGCCTAGCGGTGCAGTTTTCCCGCCTTCTCAGGCGCAGCGTTACCGTTTTCCGTAGTGCGACTTTTCCGCTTCCACAGGCGCGACCTTTCCGCTTCCGCAGCGTGGCGTTTCCGTTTCCGGATTCCGCGTGACCAGGGTTTCAACGGTTACCCCTCCGGGGATAACGGCCGTTTTGAATACACCCCAAAAAAAGCGACTATAACGTGCCTTTAACGGGTCACTAGTTAGTTGCCGAGTAACTCGGAACTGAACGTTATGGTTTTGATAGGTTTCGGTGGTTGGCCCCCAAGAGAATACAATCAATTGAATACACCCGAGTGAAGGGTAGTTGTGGTGCGCCTTCAGCAGGCCTCTAGTCGGATACCGAGCAATTCGAAGCCACCGGTTTCTCCACCCGGACATTCCGGAGACTTTACCCTGCAATCTCCGGGATCTGAAATTTCTGGATTCAGTGGAACGTCCGGGCATTAGGCTCCGCCACTCGGGACCGAAGCGCTATAGATTGTGTTCTGGTTTTGACGTGAATTTCGAGGACGTTCCCCCAGAGGGACACTAGCTAGACCCGGGCCACTCGGGAAACCAGATGTCATTCAGGAATTCAGTCAGGATTCATGGTATGTCCCCCGCTGGGCTATCAGCCGGTCCCCATCCACTGAAAATGACTGGATACCACTAGAATTTACCCGTTATTAGCTCACCTGCCATGATATTCCTGCCCTACGGGTGAATATTACTCGGCTTATTATCTCTACTCTGCAGGAGTTCTATGAGTCTCTCACAATCTTCCTGCGGGCAACAAAAAGGCGTGTCCAAGCAGATGCTACTCGAAAAAAAGGAAGAAAGCAAAGGTACTCGGCTTGGGTGTTACCATGACAAACTGCAGCCAGATCATGAAGGACTCGGGGGCTACTAACGATGGCATAGCACCCGGGTATCGTCAAGGAGGACAAAGCCGGCTCTCCGGACACAGGATGGGTCGGGCCGACTACTCGGAGTCCGACTTCTACACAGGGGCGCCTCATTGACTTGGAGTACAAGACAAGGATAAGTACCTACCCGACAACCCCGGATTCAGTTGTAACTAACTAGGAAATCAATCTGTAAACCGATCCGAACTCTTATAACCCTACCCCGGTCGCCTATATAAGGTCGGGTAGGGGCTCTCCGATCGGTAAGTTCTCATAAGTTCTGATAGGTTCTCAGATCCGCTTTCACGTAGACTCATAAGCTCTCGTGTTCTCGTACACATATAGCCTAGCAACCTGGAGATCTATTCTCAAGGTCTTGTGGCACTCGGGATACAAGCAATACCAGCCACCAAACACAGGACGTAGGGTATTACCTCTTCTTGAGGGCTTGAACCTGCCTAAACTTTGTCTCCCGTGTGCAACCATCTAGATCTACTATGCTCACGCTGCCCTATATTCAATATTGCCAGATCCAAACACCGACATCAAGCTTAGCCCATAGTTTTTGGGATTTCTTTAGCTGATTTTTCTTGTATAGCCTCTTGAAGAGATTCATAAGACGCTTGTTTCTGAACTGCCGGTAGAAATTAGCCCCCTAGATGGCGAATGCACCATCGGCTTTGCATATCAGCCCAGGGTTCGAGCTCATCTGCTCCGGGGTTTGCTAGAGTCTTCACAGCCTTCAATATACCGGGATCATGAAGTATGCACACGTTGGGTCTGTTTTTTACTATACCTCACTTCAGTCTTCTGAAGAACCACATCCAGCTTGCATAGTTCTCGCCTTCAACAAATGCAAAAGCTAGTGGAAGAATTTGGTTGTTACCGTCCACTCCAATAGCAGTAAGGATTTGGCCCCTATACTTGCCTGTCAAGAATGTACCATCAATGCATAGCACAGGTCGACAATGGTTGAATGCTTGAATGCATGCCCCGAAGGAGGAAAAAGCCCAGTTCATCTCTTTAAATCCCGATGACTCTGATGGCAAAGTGTACTTGATGTCGACGTATGTGCCCGGGTTCCTGGCTTATAGTGTCCATAGCAGGTAAGGGAGGTTGTGATATGAATCTTTGAAATTCCCAAATCGAATCTCCATGGCCTTCTGTTAGCCCGCCATGCCTTTCCATAGCTGATTGAGAACTGGTACTTGTTCTTTATTGCTACTTGAATATGCTTCGCTCCCATATCCTTCTTCTCCACTATCTCGTCAAACATCAGTATTGCAATTAGGCTTGAAGTGATGTTATGATGCTATGCGAGGACGTTGGATCGAACACAGTTATGAGGCACTACTTTACTAACAATCCAATTCACTTCGTACTTCGGAACGTGAGCATGAACAGAGCAAGGACAACCATTACTGCTACACTTTGCGGTGCACTGGGTCAGGGTAGACACTTGAACAAAAAATGTTCTTTGCGTGGACATACCCTGAAGAGCAACTGTATCTTTCAATTCGAGCTTGTCGCGATACATGGTGCCATGTTTTATCTCATTCCTTCTGAACTCCCAGGATGACTCATGCCCATCTGTCACACGCATTCCACCCAATAGTTCTTGGTTCCACCCGCTAGGAATTTGATGATCAGAAGTCTCCTCGTCCTCACCACTATCTTCATCATCGACCTCCTCGTCTTCATCTTGCACAATGCCCGCTATGTCTTCCTGCTCCATAGCCTCGACCAACTCTTCAAATTCCTTAGCTTCATCTGCCCACCCAGTAGGACCATGGTTAGATCTCAATCCTCCCGGAATCACTGCTTCAGAATGATCATCCGCTCCATATTGTCTTACCCCTTGGCTGATGAATTGATGTGACCTTCTTCATACTTTCTACAAAGATACCCCATTGGATCCTTCACAACAGCCTGTACCAAAGCAACCGGCTCATCCTTACGACCGCTGCAGACCTTAAGCCAAGAACTCCACTCCTTCGTTCTTTCAACAGACATCAAATCCCAGCACTTGGACCTTAAGGACATTGTAAACACTGCTTGAATGCTAACAATATACTTATCCGTATCAAGACCAAAACTATGGGTGAACCAGTCTTTAGCTTCTCTAATGTTCAGCGACTCGAGATTTTCCAGAGACAATACAATGTAACTAAATGCACTAAGATCAACTCCAGACGAGTTTGTCCTCACTCCAGGACCATAGAAAATCTTGAATCTCACTATACCAGACATTCCTGTTATCCGTAACATCATTTCATAAAATTTACAATGAGATGCTACACCTATGTCAAGATGTAGGAGACTCCTAATATATAGTTACATACATTGAACTGATCTATAATAACAAAACTAGGTTTACAACTATTTCTTAAGTATGTAGTCCACTTCTATTATTTATGTACGATTTTTCTAGTTCTGTATAACTATTTCTAAAATCTTCAACTATATGATCAAATTGTGAACTATGTGATCATAGATGGAATTCAGCTTCCGGAACTCCGCAGGTAAATTATTCTAACACCTTATATACCTAACATACTAATACTTTTTCTAACACTAAGCTAACATGCTAATACTAAGCTACACAAGATAAAAATATGTAATTATTGTATTCAAACTAACTAATAAGCTAAATCGATAATTTTTTTCAAATTAGGGTTTACCTAAACGATGCAAAAAAAACCCGCGACGCTGCTTCTCTTCTTCCTCTTTCTCTTCTCTTCCTCTCCTCTTCTTCCTCCTTCTCTTCTCTTCCTATCCTCTTCTTCCTCCTTCTCTCTCTTCCTCTCCTCTCTCTCCTCAGCCCGCGCCACAACTGCACTGCCATCCCATGGCCTCGCCCTTGCCGACGCCTCACCGCGTCGCCACCCCATGGCCGCGCTGCCGGCCCCCAGCCTCACCTCGCCTAGCCGGCCGCCACCCCCACCTTGCCGCGTCCCCCGGCCCCAGGCCTCGCCTCGCCTAGCCGCGCCGCCACTCGCCTCCCGTGTGCGTGTGTGCTGGCGGGCTCGAGTCAGGCTAGTAAATGCCGATATGCCCAAGTCGGCCTGCGATTTGCCAACTAGCTGAGCAAGTCGGCCACTAGATTGCCGACTAGCTGAGCAAGTTGGCAGGTTGCTAGGGTTGTCGGCCAGCCATGGGCCGACCTGGACCATTTCGTTCGATCAGAGGCTGACCCATGCCGTAGTCGGCTCTTGGTTTGCCGATTGCCTTATATCGGCAGCTAGGCAGCCGACCAGGCCTTATTTTTGAATTTTGTTGATTTCGTGTTCTACCTCTATGATTTATAGGAAAAATATTTTAAAAAAAATCCTGATTTGACTGTATACAAGGACAACTCCTAAGGCATGCCATTACAAATAATTTTCACATTTTTCTCCATTCATAATTGGAGAACTGCAGCCCATGCTTGTCTCAACTTTGAGTAAGGATGGAAATGGATCGAATATGGATTGTGTTCGGATGTTACTCAATGCAAATACAAATTGGATGTGTACTTAATTCGGTCGGATACAAATATCCTACAATTTTCTTGAAAAATATGCCAAAATGAGCTTCATCAAATGAAAAATTAGAGGTCAGTTTGATGTCCGCTTCGTCGAGATGATCAAAATGGATATCTAGTTTGCTCAAATAGGAGGTCGAATGGCAAAGTTACAGGTTCCAAAAGAATTCCACTTCGAATCCGGATATTATTCGTATTCATATTCAATTCAATCAATAGTACCACATCCGTATCCGTAAAAATAATTTGGATACTATCCATGTCAATATCCATTTTTGATTCGGATGCCGATTTTGCTGTTTTATCGGATATGAGTAACCGGATATACGGTTTATGCCATTTTTCATCTTTGACTTTGAGTGCGCCTTTCTACATTATGAGGTTTACCTAGGTTGTTTTCTTGATGCTCCAAACCTATGTTGCATATGGACTGTAGTCCTTTCGACTTGTTTTGGATATGTTAAACTTGTTGTAAATATTGCGGTTTTAGCACATATTCTAGATGAATTCTAGAATAATTATGAACGAAAGAACATAATATAAAAAATAATAAAATAACTGAAGCATCAAATAAATGTCTAAGAGATCATTTGTATTACTCTAGGCATTTAACAGGATGCCATGCTTAATAATAATAATTAGTTTGTTAAAAAAATTAGCATAAAGGATAAATGTATTTGATATTGTTGCTCCTAGATGTCGGGCTGCACATGCGAGAAGAAAGGCCTCCAGCCACAAAAGGCCTAGTCTTATAATCAATTATGTGTGACAATTACTAAGTATTAGGCTAGGTTTAGATCTCAATTAAGAAAAGTGCTTCTATGCTCTTTTAAAAGTTTTTTGTATAGATCTCAAAGAATCCATGGGTGAATAGTAAAAGGCATATTAGTCAAATTAGTTTGAACCCGAATCCCGTGTCCAGCCTGGTCCAGACCCGCTCGCTGGTTCTCTTCTCCACGACTCACCCTACGGGATTTGGGCCCAAACTAATTTGACTAATATGCTTTTTGCTATTCATCCATGGATGCTTTGAGATCTGTGTAAAAAATTTTTATAAGAGCATAAAACACTTCTCCTCAATTAATAATTCTTAGCCATTTCAATACGCAAATAACAAGATTAACGCAATCATATGAACCGGACAGAACTGTATAACAATCTAAAAGTGTCAGACAATAGTAATTAATTAATCTGAGCAAGCATATGAACTGCGTTAAGATTTGATTAAAGCCTAGCCTAAGCTCTCTATTGTGACACAATCTCATTATGACCACAATCCTCACTGGCAATCCTTATGACCACAAATTACCATGCAAGTCTCCGAATACTAGCGCTAATTAAATCAATGAGATAAACAATCACTAGTATGGCTCACTTAGATGGTAAACAACAAAATTGAGATTTACTCACTGACGATGGCACTTGAAGCTAATGAGAAGCCAGTCTTCAATCACTTGTCCTAGAAAACCTATCACCGCCGTTATGCCACGACATAATGCCACACCACCATGCATTGGGCTAAGCAAGACACAGGTTTGAGGCACAGCTGCACAATTACAAACTGGAATAAGCCACGAGCACAAGCAACTACAATCAAAATCGATATTTGGCACTCAAGGAAACCAGATCCAGTCACCGATGGGTCTAAAATCCAGCACAACCCACAGCACCAAAAACAAAGAGGTGCTTGTCGCCATCAAAGTGGCGAGCTCGTTAGAGCAATGCCGCGGGGCACAAGTTGAGCTGTGCTGTCGGCTCCTTAAAGCCTCTTGCACATGCTAAGCACCTTGACAATGCTAGAGAGGCAGCGCAGAGCACCCTGACGTTGCCAGAGAAGCACTGTCCCACAACAGTAAAACTGACCCCACCTCATGCTTGTGCTTGTGGGTGAGAGGAATAGAGGAGAGATTTTCCTGCTGGGCCTTAGAGAGAGGAGCTCAGTATTTAGAGAAGGGGCAGAAGATCGTAGCCTAAACGGCCTGACGAGCCTGGTACATGACTGCGACCAAGTCTCTGCCGCCACTGATCAGCTAGGAACCAAAAGGAAGTACCTTCTTACCCCTATATGATGAAAAGCATTTTCGAAATTGTGGAAATTCTCAAGAAAAAGCATTCACATTACAACAATACCAATTTTGTTGTTATTGAACTAACATGATTTCTGTCATAATGGTAGAATGGTTAGATCATTGTGGCTGACCAGCATAGCCTCCCCTGTGCTGACAACTTAGTCCTTTGCAGCTGTTTCTGTTTTCAGTGGGCACTATGAAACATGTTATTTCGTTCCATACAATGAACCAGCAAGCAATACTTACATCACTTGCACTGCTATGCTACGTGCACGTGCTTTATCCAGTATGGGGAAACATTTTAGCCTATTCGGACCTGGGACGTTACAATTAATATGGTTTCTATCGGTCACTGTATCAGTATTGTTTAAGTGATACCGATACAGTGTAGTTTCCATTTCTTGGGCTGGAGTATATTAGCCTGTAAGTATTTCACGTCATGCCAGCCAATATATCAGCTTGGTACTGGCGATACGTTCTAGCCAAGGAAAATTAGATGCATTTCATATTTCTATGTAATAATAGCTAAATAAAGATATACAACTAGTGTGTAATCTCCATGAGATACCCTTTCTTATATTTATAATAGGTAAATTTAGTCTAAACATAAATGGAAATTTTGATCCATATCACAGCCAAAGGTGCAAGTATCGCAAGAAATACCACTTACCGTGTCACTGACATGTGGGCTCAGGCCCACTTGTCATTTGTCATGACAATTGTTATGCTGTTGAACTCAATTCTTTTGAGTGAATCTTCTGATTAATCAAAAATGACTTGAAATTAGATAAGTTAGGTAAATATGATTGAAGATCTAAAAAAATATATGATAGAATAAAGTATGACTGATATATTGCTTAATACCTGATATTCAATATACTGAGCTCAATCCTACATCCGAATTAGTTTGCTACAGCATATCATGTTGTACGTAAACACATGCTGGTAGCCCCTCATGTGGTGTATTGGCTGGTGCAGATATTTCATCTAACCTGTGACTACATGTGATCTAGCCTAAAATACTGCTGACTATATTCTGCATTGCTATTGCAGGATAGCCAAATCTATTAATGACGCTATGCAGCTTTCACATACCTATGGGTTTCAGCAATTTATTTTGGACATACTGTTGTTCTGTTTGTGTCAAGTATTATCAAGATACTGACTGATTGTATTTTGGAAGATCGGGGCTTGCCAAGTATCTCTAGTAATGAAAATGACAATATGTATGCTATTGGAGTAAACAAACACACGTATTTTGATTGCAAGGGGAGTTCACTTGACAGGAGAGATGTGCATCATGAACACCTAAGGAGAAAGAACACACCTATTACTCTAGAAGTTGTTCAGAAAGATCACTGCTAACAAAACTCGTCTGTCTATCTTAACACGTATGCGGCAGCATCCTTGTTTCCGTCTTTTTTTTTGTTGCAAATTCTGTCAGTTAGAATTTTGTACATCTCCAACTGCATACTCCTTACCTAAAATTAGATTTCACTGATTCATCTCAATACAATTATGTAGTTCGAGTTTTCGCAATTTGCCACTTAAAAAATTTTAGGATGAAATTTGATCTTGTTTTAAATCATGATCTCAGATGGTTACTTGATGCCAAAATCATTTTTTGGAAGTTGATTCAGTCTTGTAATCATGTTATATTGTTTCCAGATGTGTCAGTTTTTCAGCTTGACTGATGTCAGCATTAATGCTACGGCTTCTTTTACATAGCTTCCTTTAGGAAACTGGTTTTCTTGTCATCACATCACGACCGCTTGATGTGCACATGCAAATCTATACCATGTTTGCGAAGTTTTAGAATGTAAAAATGTATTAATAGTTTGTGACACATAATTTCTCTGAATTTGGACCATTCGAATATATTATGATTTAATTTGATAAAATCTGCAAAACATTCATTTCTGGAGTTTCAGATTGTTTGGAACATTTTCCCCTATTACCTGATTGTTATTTAACTATTTAAGTGTTTCATGTGTTTGCCTTTTATGCTGATCGAAAATGTCCTTTCCTTTCTGGATGTGCTAGGGTCGACCTGAAAATTTCAAAAGTTTGCTTCAGAGGCTTCAGCTTATTGTCGCCCTTAATCACAGAATCATGTATCTGCAAATACTCTGCTCGATAACTTGATGATGAATATACAGAAGGTTATAAGGACAGGTTATCAATTAGACAGGAGTAGGCTATTGAGAGTTCTTGTTAGTACACAGCCTTGCAGTTCAGCTGCATGTAATATTTTTTGGGGTCAGAAAGGGCTCTTGTTGGATTCCCTTTGACATGTTTATGGAGAACGCAATGGATGGAAGACATCTTCGTGCCATATCATCAATCGAAGCTCTCACAGGTGCTTGAATATATGCATTTCATAACGGTGATAACTTGTTCTTGCATTTTCAATTATTGATAATACCATTGTACAACCTTATCTAGACTTGAGATCTTTGGTTGGTACAGAACTCTCCAGGACACTCAAGTGCTTAATCGTGCAACCTGGCAAGAGACCTTTCAAGCTCTATGGATCTCAGCTTTGCGGCTTATACAACGAGTTGAGATAACTTCAATCAACATTATTTTACTTTACTAAAAAATGTAAAGGCTAGAGTATTTGCTTTAATATGATTTTGCATCTTTTTACTAGGACCCAAGTACCCTGGAAGGACCATTTCCCCATCTTGATTCTCGACTATGCATGTTGTTAGCTATTGTTCCTTTGTCTATTGCTCCCACTCTGAAGGAAGAGGCTGACAACCTTGAACCGGGAATGGTGTCTGTTAGAAGAGAAGAATTAGTCTCTTCTCTCCAGGTTCTGGGACAATTTTTTTGGTCTTCTTTCACCTCCTCCCGCAGCTGTACATGCAGCAAATAGTGTAGCTATGAAAGCAGCAGCTGTTGTATCTAATTTGAAGGCTGGGAGAGAGAACATTCACAATTCCTCCAAAGATAGTTTCTCTATCAAAGCAGGTTATTTGTAACAGATATTTCAACATTTAGTATATTTTGCTTATGTAGTTTCTTCTTAGTAAACAGTGAAATTGATCTCGTAATTATGCTTCAATTGCAGTGGGAATATGCTACATCTTATTGTGGAGGCTTGTATAGCAAGGAATTTAGTTGATACATCTGTTTATTTCTGGCCTGGATATGTTGATCCAGTTAAAGACTTCTCTCCTGTCCATCAATCCCCGTGGCCGTGGCCAGCCTTCATGGAAGGGTCTCCACTTATGGGCCTTAAGGATGCCCTCATGGTTACACCTGCTTCCAGGTGATGTATCATGGCAATTACTATAAATTCAATTCAGCAAGTACCTTTTGGATTTATATGTTTGTAATAGCGTGACTCATGGTATTGTTCCTATTTCATTTTCTTAGTTTATCAGAGTTGGCGAAATTGCACTCATTTGCAGTAAGTGGGTCAGAAGAGGAAAAGTTGGCATCTTCTAAGATTCTGTGTGGGGCATCCTTTCTTCGTGGTTGGAACATTCAGGCATGATACGATTTGAAATAACTATATAGCAGCAGCAAGAAATAATACTTACAAAATGGTCTCGATTTGACATTCTTCAGTATGAAAAGATTTGTCTCCTATGTGCTACTTTTAAAATGGTTCGTTGTGCCTCCTTTTGCTCTTTAGGAACATGTTGTCCCAAATGGTGCTTAAGTTGCTGTCGACATTGCTGCCCCCCAGATTCTGGATCAGATGGCTGCTATATACATCACATGCCTATCCTGCATGTTCTCATATCTGGATTTCTTCTATTGACATCGTTCATATTCTCTCAATGTATGGCTTGGTAAGAAAAACATTCTTCTAATGGACCTGCTGACATGTGTTGGATTTGAGAATTATATTTCACATTGATGCAGCAATTTTCTCTGTACTGGATTGTATCTAATATATACTCATGGGCAACAACACTTCTTGTTTATATGTAGGTGGAGATATCAAAATATATACCATTGTCCTAATGACATTATGCTTTTCAGGTTCCGCAAGTAGCTGCCATTTTAATGCCTCTATGTGAAATATTTGGATCCTTACCTACATCTGATCATAGGAGTTTGCAGTTTTGAAGAGGCTTCTGTGTACTCAGTATTCTCAAGTGCTTTCCTGTCCCTTCTTCGCTTGTTGAAATTTCATAGGTCCCCTATCGAGAATGCTCTATCAGGACGTGGAGTCTCTGTTTTGGGGGCTCAATTTAGATTATCTCCTGCTGCTACGCAATAGTCGTTTTGCTTTGAAAAATCCATCTAATGTTTGTAGATCAAGCACACTTCAGTTAGATCCATTATTTCAAAAACCAGTGTACATTGATTCGTTTCCAAAGCTAAGGGCATGGTACTTGCAGGCTTGCATAGCCTCTACTCTCTAGTGGTTACAACATGAAAAGCATGCTCCAAGTTGCGAACAAGATACTGAAAATTATTTGCCGTAATATGACAAAAGGTGGCATCCTGGCTGCCAGTCTCCAAGCAACATCAAATTCCAGTATGAGTGGCTCACAAGTAGGTGTACAAGATGTCTGCCAAGGCCCACCTGTTTACTGCATGGGAAGTTCTGGAAGCTGTTCCTTTTGTTCTTGAGACTGTCTTAACTGCTTGTGCACATGGGAGGCTTTCGTCTCGTGATTTGATTACAGGTTATACTTCTTTATTCTTACAAGTCTTCAGTTTATAATCATGATACTTTAAATCTTAACTATTGTTCAGCAAACTAACAAATCCTTACGTATCTGCACAATTTATAATTGCCTCCAATTCGGAGAATTAACTTTTTTCTTCTGTCACTACATAATCCCAGAAATTTGCCATCGTGAAAGCTTGAATCAAATGCCTTAAGAAAAGAAAAAAGGAGCTTATCTGTCATTTTAAAATTGCTTATATATTTTCAGGACTTATATTAGTGTAAACTAGTTTGCGAATGCCTACCCTGAATTCTGGATGATCAAACGGTAAACACATAAAAAGTGGCTTTAAAACTTTTCTCTTTGTGTTTCTTCAATGTTGTCTGTAGTTGATGTAATAGATGGCATATGAAAGTTATGTGTTTTTTCATGTGAACATATAGTTTGTGAAGGTATACATGTTTAGTGTACATGTTGTGCCATCCAGTACATCAACTCTAGTTTGCATAATCCAGATATTTGATTCAAGCTTTCACGATGGCAAATATCTGGGATTTAAAAACATAACTTGCATATGCCATCCAATACATCAACTCTAGTTTGCATATGCTAGCTGTTTAATGTATACATGTTTTTTTGTCGTGAAAACCATTACTTGTGGGCTAAGTGCTCCAATTTCAGAAGTTCAGGTGGTAAGATATATGGTTTTGTAGTTCAGGGGGTTAAGTGGGTTTTGTTCCCAAAGTTTAGTGGGTCATATGGAGCTTCTCTTATTATAAATGGTGGTTAAATATATTGTGCCCTTGTAAAAGAAGAACTCATTTCCCAGTGTCTGCAAGTACTTTTGTGTTGATCAATCTGAAAGATGCCAATGGTATGTTTAACTATCCATTTATCCCTGCATATTTACTACCATATACAATCACACACCACTGCAGGTCTGAGAGATCTTGTTGATTTCTTGCCTGCTTCACTTGCTGCTATTGTCAGCTACTTTTCAGCAGAAATTACTCGTGGCATATGGAAGCCAGTTATGTTGAATGGTACTGACTGGCCCAGTCCAGGTGCAACTCTTCTGGCAGTTGAAGCTGACATAAAGAAAGTTCTTGCCTCTGCAGGTGTTCATATCAATATCTCTCCACAATCACTTATGTCAGTGCCTCTTAATGCAAATAGTTCTTTCTGGTTGCTACATACGTGCTACTTTTGTTGATTGATGATTTGACATTCTTTTCATTGTCTCCTCAATGGTTCACGCTTTGGCATTGTTTTCTTGATTGATGCTTGTTATTTCCATTTTTTCATGTCACGTAATGAATGGTTGCTCAATGTTGAGTTTTTACTCACTTGACCTTAATGCGCATTCTGGGAGGCAGATACAAACCATGTATACATTAAACAGCTGCCATAAACTAAGATTACTGATCGAGCTAATAGTATCTGATCACAAAAATTGTGTTCAACAACCAATCGTTAGTTGCTACATCAATTGCTAGGTTGAATTTAACATTTTAAGCTGACAGTATTGATAAATGTTAACATTAGTTGCATTATAATGGAACCTTTGGAAGAAACGGAATAGATGATTTTTCAAAAATCAGGACATTGATGCCATTCAGATCGTTTATCGAAATGATGCCATCAGGGAAAAGGAAAAAAAGGAAGCAGGAGCTCTGCTAAATTTCATTAAAGAAATAGCGTTATGTACATACTGCCATGGCAGTTAAAAATAAAGCAAAACCAATTACATTTGGTCTGTTACAACCGCCGCGCCGTAGCATGCTGCAAGCTCTCTCACACCATGCTCCCATTCACACATCTTCCTGGATCTTGAGGACGATATTTATCAAACAAGTTTATCTTTTTCTGACACAAGAGGCTCAGCCCTAGGGTCGTCGGGCACCGTTATTGGTTGTTAAAAGCCAGCTTTCCTCTGATTAGACCTCCTGCTGTTGTCTCCACCTCAAGTCTTTCTTTTGTGCAACTATGTAACATTTCACCCCCTTTATTGCGTTGGCATAGCTCTCGCTTTTGTTTTCAAAAAAGTTTCATTATGATAATGTATGGATAATAAAGAAGCCCCCAATCATTAACTGATTGCCCGGTCAATTAAAAAAATCATTGACTGATTGAATTTAACTTAGATGTGGTAGTTTTATTATGCGCGTGCGTGCTTGTTTGTGCTACATGCGCGGCCACTTTAGTACGGACTATACTGTTCACTTGGTATTCGACGTGGTTACTGCTCACGCATGGTTTGTTTCCTTGGTTATAGATTAGATTGATTTGGTTAGTTTGGATGCCTATCTTCGGTCAGTTTGTTCTTTAAGTTAGAGATTATTTCTTAGGGGTCAAGTCAAGTCATCCCTTTATAATGGATAGCGTTGCATCTTTAATCAATCACAAGATGAAGTAAGCAAATTCTCTTAGTCGCCCTTGACCAGCTATTCTAAACATTCCCTAATTGGTGTCCTCATTGACTTAGCGCCATTGTACTTCAAGTCTTCCCTATCCGACCTTTCTCTAACAGATGTTTTACATGATTATAATTCAATGTATTTCCTGTTTAAAATTCTAAATATTGTTTTTATACTTGGAACTTTGGATAAAAATTCATCGTATAAAATGGTTTAATTTTGATATTGAACTTGGGTTTCCGTATGGTTCTTAAGTCCAACTGTAAATTATCTTATGCTTTCTATTTGATATTTTAGGAAACTTACATCATAGACTCATGTAGCTCTATGTTTATGCCTACTCCAACCTGTACTTTAGTAATTATACACAGCACAGCACTTGCAACAATGAGTTAGTCTATTAGGTATAGATTCAACTTATCTCACTATCCTCTTCAATGCTGTATTTTTCCTCGTGAATGTCAAGTGGGTGGTGTACCTGCAGTAGAATGTCAGCAGCATATTGTCTTTAACATATGGCTTTGATGTGGAAAATTTATCTTGAACCTAAGTAGAAGCATTGATTCTAGAAGATCTGATGCTCTTTTAATGTAAGCCTCATATGATGGAACTGCTAATGGTCACTTAATCCCTCTTCAGGATCAGTGATGCCAATGCTTCCATTACCAGTAGCAGCTCTTATCAGCTTATCAATAACTGTTAAGATGGAGGAATTTAATCACTTACAAGGAATCATTGGCCAAGGAGTGGAAATTTGTGCTACATCGAGTTCATGGCCTAGCATGCCAATCGTAGGGGCACTGTGGTCACAGAAAGTTCGACGGTGGCATGATTTTATTATCCTGACATGTTCTGAGTCCCCTTTTACCCGGGATAACAAGGCAGTGGCTCAACTTATCAGGAGTTGCTTCTCATCTTCCTTGGGCCTTTGGTTAATGGAGGGTCTTGCTTTGTAGCGAACAGAGGAGTCACTAGTCTGATGGGGGCAGGCTCCCGTGAAAGAGGTCCGCCTTTCTGTATCACCTGGATTTCTTTACATGCGGTCTTGCCGGACGTTTGTGACGATGATTTTGTATGTGAAGAGATCTTCAAGGTTGTCATTGAGAGCCATGCGTTAGCGAATGAATGTAGTTCTGATAGACCTCGGCTGAGGTCAGGTCGGTTGCCGCTATCTTCTGGATCATCCTCAGTAGAGCAGATAGCGTCACTTGCAGCTACTATGCTTTGTCATGCTGGTGGTGTGAAGTTGGTCCGTCTCCTCTACGAGCGGATTCTGCCGACTTTGCTGCTTTCAGCTGGAGAAACGAAGCTGGGTTCCGCTGGACCGGGTGTGCAGCCTATTCGAAGGATTTGCTTTGGCGTATGTTCTCCTCTTGTCTGGGCCCAGTATCTGGGGAGTTAGAGAAATGTCCCCAGTTTACGCTTCAGTATACACATCGAAGAGGGAACGGGTTGTTGGCAGGCACTTGGAGTTCATGGCCAAGGTAATGGAGGGGAACATCGACCTTGGCTGTGGCCAGGCCACATTGAGGGCATATGTTCTCTGTTTCGTGGGTTTGCTGGTCACTTCGTGCTGACATGGATCCCTGAGTGAAGGATTTTGACAGAAGTTACATTGGACATTGGCAGAAGAGGTGGCAGTCCTATCTAAACAGTCAGTCAGACTGTTTGGATCCCTTGGTATATGAACTGCGCCTGTAAATTCGATATTGCATCTGACATGAACCTAGCTGCTGGTCTGACTATCCAATCTCTTATTGTTTGTCCCAGTTTAGGTATCTTTTCTAGTCGATTAGCATGCTTGAATGAAATATTATTGAAAAGTTACTTCTCTTTTGATTTCAAAGGTCAGCCTATCGTAGCGTTGTGGTTTAGGTCAATTGACTAAGGGCACACCTCTGAGGCCATCACAGAATATGTACTTGAGGTCAGGGGCGGAGCCAGGAATTGGATATGAGAGGGGCTGAACTAAAAAAAAGTTAACTAAGAAAAATATACGTGATTTAATACGTGTTTT
Organism: Stipa capillata; assembly: GCA_019208055.1. Lineage (NCBI taxonomy): Eukaryota > Viridiplantae > Streptophyta > Magnoliopsida > Poales > Poaceae > Stipa > Stipa capillata. Next base: position 222,185 of record JAGXJF010000694.1, on the reverse strand, counting down.
CTTATAGCGCCTGCTAAGATTGAAGGATAAATCAAGCAATCGAAAAGCTAATCAGATCACCGCTTTGTTTTTTCACATAATAAGAAAAAAATACAATCTAATGATATGCATCACATACAAGCAGAATATATTATACTCCGTCTAGTCCATTTATAAGACATATCAGTATTATCTTAATTATGTTTGAAAGTACATCTAGTCCAATTTATAAGTCGTATAGCTTCTGTTGGGGAAGGGGTCCCCGCGCTACCCGGTTCCGACATTTTCTATACTTAAAGGAGATCAGCGCCGTACCAACCTCGCCACAACGCCAAGACCGCTCGATGCCGGCTCCGCGACAACCCCAACCTCGCCACGACGCCAAGACCGCGCGATGCCGACTCCGCGGCGACTCCAACTTCGTCGCGGTACCAAGACCGCTCAACGCCAGGACCGTGACGGCAACTAGCCCGTGCGTGACAGGTGGGACCCACGGGATATTTCTGGAATATTCCCGAAGGAAAAGTCCTACGCGCCCCCAGGGGCGTTAGTGCATTTAGGGGTATAATTGTAAAACGTCTGAGGGCATTCCTGTAATCTCCCCTACCCCTCCATTTTCCCTATAAATAGAGGGACACCCCTCCCATTTGGGGGGATCCAGAAATTCCGAAATCACTAGTTGGCTTGCTCCTCCTCTCCTCCGGTTTGCGACATCGCAGCGGGTTCGAGTGTCCTCGCGCCGTGCGACCCGCGTGCACGACTGCGGTGTCTCCGCGACGTAGTTTCCCGGGCAACCCTCGTAGGTCCATGTAGCCATACGGGGGTGCCACAAGTTCACTGTCTAGCCTCGTTGCTACGACAGTTGGCGCCGTCTGTGGGAAGCTAGCAAGAAGCCGTGTGACGAAGACTGCAGTCGCCGCCGGGAGCGCGAAGACGCCATCGTCAACCTGCAGGACGATCGAACCATGCCGCCTAAGAAGCGAGGAGGAACGAAGCGGAAGGCCACGGCCACCGCCGCAACGGGCACGAAAGCATCGACCTGAAGTGCGGTACGCGCAGGCGTCGCAGTGTCCAGCTCGGTGCTCCATCGCGGTGTCGACCTCAGCATCTCCATTGCGGTGTCTCTGCGCGGTGTCGACATCGGCACTCCATCACGGAGTCGACCTCGCCCCTCCGTTGCGGTGTCGACCTCTACACTGCGCTGTGGCGTCAACCTCGCCCCTCCGTCGTGGTGTTGACCTCTGCACTCCGTCATGACGTCGGGCTCAACACTCTGTCGCGGTGTCGACCGCTCGGTGCTCTGTCGCGACACCGACCTCGACAGCATGTCACGGCTCGACTTCGGCACTCCGTCACGCCATCGATACCGCTCGACATGTGGCTGCCCACCCGCTGGCTTGTTCCTTTGGTGCCGAAACTTGGGAATAGCACACAAGGGGCTCATCTTTAGCATCGTCACCCAAAACCTCCTCGTGTGCGCCGGGAAGCCACGTCTCCCCCACACGAGTCGAGCAACAAACCTCCTCGTGTGCATCGGGAAGCCACGTCTCCCCCACACGAGTCGAGCAACAAACCTCCTCGTGTGTGCCGGGAAGCCCCATCTCTCCCGCACGAGTCGAGTGAAAAGCCTCCTTACGTTGGCCGGGAAGAACCATCTCCCCCGCGTGAGTCGAGCACTTGAACCTCCTCGTGCGCGCCGGGAAGCCCCATCTCTCCCGCATGAGTTGAGCAAAAAGCCTCCTCACGTTGGCCGGGAAGAACCATCTCCCCTGCGTGAGTCGAGCACTTGAACCTCCTCGTGTGCGCCGGGAAGCCCCATCTCTCCCGCACGAGTTGAGCAAGAAGCCTCCTCACGTTGGCCGGGAAGAACCATCTCCCCCGCGTGAGTCGAGCACTTGAATCTCCTCGTGTGCGCTGGGAAGCCCCGTCTCCCCCGCATGAGTCGAGCGCAAAGCTTCCTCGCGTTGGCTGGGAGCAACTCCCCCACGTGAGCCGAGCACCCAAACCTCCTCGTGTGCGCCGGGATGCAGCCCGTCCCCCACGCGAGTCGAGTAAAAGGCCTCCTCGCATTGGCTGGGAAGAAACATCTCCCCCACGTGAGTCGAGTATTGTCGCTCCCCGCATGAGCCGTCTTGCAAGCCAAGAAAGGCCCGATGCACACGTCGCCGTGCGCCTATCTCTAAGTATTTTGCTTCTTTTTTGGGCAAGGACCCGGTACGCATGTTGCCGCGTGTTAATCCCTTCTTGCAGTGAGTACCTAACTATTTGATACAGGAAGAAAAGCTTAAGGCTAGAAGGCGACTACTCGCGCTACCCGCCACGCCGAGGGACGCGAAGTTTTTTTCGATTAGAAGGCCAGGTACGCGGTACCATTCTCAACATCGCAAGGGGACTATGCCACCATGCAAGGTACCAAGTACCACACGCGACATCGCAAGGGACTACGCCACCATGCAAGGTACCAAGTACCACGCACGACATCGCAAGGGACTACGCCACCGGGGTACCCACGGGCAAGCAGCGATGCCGCGGCATCGACTCCTCGATGCTCCATCGCAGCGTCTGCGTCGACCTTGCCGCTCTGTCGAGGCATCGAGCCCGGCGCTCCGTCGCGACGTCAACCTCGGCGCTCCATTGTGGCGCTCCGTCACGGCGTCTCCGTCAAGCTTGGAGCTCCGTCGCAGCGTCTGCGTCGACCTTGCCGCTCTGTCGCGGCATCGAGCCCGGCGCTCCTTCGCGGCGTGCAGCTTGGCACTCCGTCGCGGCGTCGACCTCGGCGCTCCACTATGGCGCTCCGTCGCAGCGTCTGCGTCGACCTTGCCGCTCTGTCGCGGCATCGAGCCCGGCGCTCCTTCGCGGCGTCGACCTCGGCGCTTCGTCGCGGCTACGTCGGCCCAGCCGCTCTGTCGCGGCATCAAGCCAGGTGCTCCGTCGCGGCGTTGACCCCGGCGCTCCGTCGTGGCATCTCCATCGCGGCATCAACCCCGGTGTTTGTCGCGGCATCGACCCTGGCGCTCCGTCGTGGCATCTACATCGCGGCATTGACCCCGGCGCTCCGTCGCGGCATCTCCATCGCGGCGTCTCCGTCGTGGCACCTCCGTCGCGGCTGCATCGACCTTGCCGCTCCGTCGTGGCATCCCCAACGAGGCATTGACCCCGGCGCTCCATCGCGGCGTCAACCTCGGCGCTCCGTCGCGGTATCTCCATCACGGCGTCTCCATCATGGCACCTCCGTCACGGCATCGACCCCGGCGCTCCGTCGCGGCGTTGACCTCGGCGCTCCGTCGCGGCGTCGACCTCACCGCTCCGTCGCGGCATCTCCATCGCGGCGTCTCCGTCGTGGCACCTCCATCGCGGCGTCTCCGTCGTGGCGCTCCATCGCTGCGGTGACCTCGGTGCTCCGTTGTAGCGTCTCCATCAACCTTGGCGCTCCGTCGCGGCGTCGACCTCGGCACTCCGTCGCGGCGCTCCCTCGCAGCGGCGACCGTCGCGCGCTCCGTCATGGCATCTCCGTCGCGGCGCTCCATCACAGCGGCGACTGTGGCGCTACGTCGCGGCATCTCCGTCGTGGCGCTCCATCGCTGCGGTGACCTCGGTTGCTCCGTCGTAGCGTCTCCATCAACCGCGGTGCTCCGTCACGACGTCGACCTCGGCACTCCGTCGCACGCTCCGTTGTGGCATCTCCGTCGCGGCGCTCCATCGCAGCGGCGACCTTGGCGCTCCGTCGCGGCGCTCCGTCGTGGCGCTCCATCGCAGCGGCAGCGACCTCGGCGCTCCGTCGCAGCGTCTCGGTCAACCTCGGCACTCCGTCGCGGTGCTCCGTCGTGGCGCTCCATCGCTGCGGTGACCTCGGTGCTCCGTCGTAGCGTCTCCATCAACCGTGGTGCTCCGTCGCGGCGTCGACCTCGGCACTCCGTCGCGGCGCTCCATCGCAGCGGCGACCTTGGCGCTCCGTCGCGGCGCTCCGTCGTGGCGCTCCATCGCAGCGGCGACCTCGGCGCTCCGTCGCAGCGTCTCCGTCAACCATGGCGCTCCGTCGCGGCGTCGACCTCGGTGCTCCGTCGCGGCATCTCCGTCGTGGCACTCCATCGCGGCGTTGACTCAGCACTCCACCGCGGCATCGCCCTCGCCGCTCCGTCATCGTGGGGGCCAGTGACGCCTAGTCGCTCCGCAACCTCGAAGAGGAAGGTCGCCCGTGTCACGCCGCTCCTTGCGCCCTGAGCAGGAAGCCTCGCCAGCGCGCCCTCCACGTCCCCCCGGAGTGTCACGGGGGTCTTGAGTGAACGGGACCACGGTCGATGCGACGCGGTCGCTGCGACGGGTCCCGTCACTATCTCCTCGCCAAGCGCGCGCTCCGCGTCACCCCGGAATGTCACGGGGGTCTTGAGCAAACGGGACCACGATCGATGCGACGCGGTCGCTGCGATGGGTCCCGCCGCTATCTTCTCACCGAGCGAGCTCAACGGTCGTGAACTGGGCAGGCGTAGAAGCTGCCCAACCTGTGATGTTCCTGTGTGAGAAATAAAACAAGCGCAGCGGTATGAGTCATCCAGCGGAACGCCTCGCGCCCGACCAAGGCGTGTGCGAGCACGACATTACCGTGGCATGTGCGAGTGTTATATCGTCAATCAAGCCAATAGGAGGTAAAACGACGAGAGTACGACGTGTGTAAGCATGGTATTGACGACTCTCTGACATTCGAATCAACTCTTACAAACATGGTGGAAAACAGACAAAAGCGACAAGCGACTACGCGTGCGACGACCACGCATACATCGAATCTACCTCATGCATTGCAATAAAAAAAAGAGCTTATACAGTAGCAGTCCATCTCGTATAGACAATATCATCAAACGCCGCGCAGACTGTGCAGACTGTAACCGTTTCATTCTTCTACGCATACGAGTATCTCGTACAATGGAAAAGCAATAACGTCCAGCGAACACACGAACACACGAGATTGCACCCGTATCCAGCAAACACATAGTCATGACCCACAGCTTATTTCCTAGAGAACGCGGAGACACCTACAAAAAAAAGATCCGATTGTCACCCTTGAAGCGGAGTCTGTTGACGGCGGCACGGCGAGCGCAGCGGCGGCAGCTGCGCGGTAGGCACAGCGGTGGCGACGCAGCAAACGCGGCTCCAGCTGGCGGAGCAGCGGCGGCCCTAGCGCGCGGCAGCACCAGGCGGCCGCACGGCGTGGCCCGAAGCGGCGACGGCCTATCCGAGAAGAGGCGCGGCGACGTCCCGACCACAACAGCAGCGGCGCTTGGCCCACTCGAGTAAAGGAGGTGCGGTGGTGGTCCGAGGCGCGGCGGTGGCCTGGCCGCAGCCGATGGCCGAGCGGCGGCAGGCAACCGGGCCGGAGGCGACCGAGGTGGCCGGCGATGCGCACCGGGGCCACGGGCGGTCGGGAGGCGGCCGGCGCACCGTGGAGAAGCAAGGGAGGCGGCCGGCGTCGCGGTTCCCCACAGGGCGGCGGCCGGTGGCGTCGGGGGACCCCGCAAGGCGGCGGCGGGCGGCGCCGGGGCACCCCGCAAGGCGGCGGCGGGCGGCGCCGGGGCTCCCCGCAAGGCGGCGGCGCGGCGCCCGGCTCGGAGAAGCAAGGAGCGGCGGCGGCGCTGTGAAGAGCGAGGGAGGCGGCCGGCGTCGCGGCTCCCCACGGGGGCGGCGGCCGGCGGCGTCGGGGGACCCCGCAAGGCGGCGGCGGGCGCGCCGGGGCACCCCGCAAGGCGGCGGCGGGCGGCGCCGGGGCTCCCCGCAAGGCGGCGGCGCGGCGCCCGGCTCGGAGAAGCAAGGAGCGGCGGCGGCGCTGTGAAGAGCGAGGGAGGCGGCCGGCGTCGCGGCTCCCCACGGGGCGGCGGCCGGCGGCGTCGGGGGACCCCGCAAGGCGGCGGCGGGCGACGTCGGGGCACCCCGCAAGGCGGCGGCAGGCGGCGCCGGGGCTCCCCGCAAGGCGCGGCGCGGCGCCCGGCTCGGAGAAGCAAGGAGCGGCGGCGGCGCTGTGAAGAAGTGAGAAAGGGGAGAGAGAGGAGGATGCGGCGGCGCTGTGGAGAAATGAGAAAGGGGAGAGAGAGGAGGGTGCGGCGGGTTGGGGAGTTGCTTTTATGGGGCACCTCTCAACCCTAGCGGCAGCAAGGGCCAAAGCCCAATCCGGCCCAGGGAGGAGGAGCTTGCACCGGCCGGTTGGAGCACAGAAAAGGAAAAAAGAAAAAGGAAAGAAAAGAAAGAAGAGAAAAGAAAAGAGAAAAAAAAGAGAAGAAAAAAAAATGGATTTTACCCCGGCTTGGACTCGGAGGATTTTCTCTAAGTCTCTGAACTTACCGCGAGATCCCTGGAATTCGTGTTCCGCAAACCTGGAAACGTCGCAACAACCCTGTGCTCGTCAGTCCGGCCAGCGCGCCGACCCCGCTAGGATCGGTGCGCCGGTCCGGACGGGCACTGAATGACCGTCCGCACCGGCGAGGGACTACTGTTGGGGAAGGGGTCCCCGCGCTACCCGGTTCCGACATTTTCTATACTTAAAGGAGATCAGCGCCGTACCAACCTCGCCACAACGCCAAGACCGCTCGATGCCGGCTCCGCGACAACCCCAACCTCGCCACGACGCCAAGACCGCGCGATGCCGACTCCGCGGCGACTCCAACTTCGTCGCGGTACCAAGACCACTCAACGCCAGGACCGTGACGGCAACTAGCCCGTGCGTGACAGGTGGGACCCACGGGATATTTCTGGAATATTCCCGAAGGAAAAGTCCTACGCGCCCCCAGGGGCGTTAGTGCATTTAGGGGTATAATTGTAAAACGCCTGAGGGCATTCCTGTAATCTCCCCTACCCCTCCATTTTCCCTATAAATAGAGGGACAACCCCTCCCATTTGGGGGGATCCAGAAATTCCGAAATCACTAGTTGGCTTGCTCCTCCTCTCCTCCGGTTTGCGACATCGCAGCGGGTTCGAGTGTCCTCGCGCCGTGCGACCCGCGTGCGCGACTGCGGTGTCTCCGCGACGTAGTTTCCTGGGCAACCCTCGTAGGTCCATGTAGCCATACGGGGGTGCCACAAGTTCACTGTCTAGCCTCGTTGCTAGGACAGCTTCCTAGCTATATTTGAAAATATAAGGCATCGCGAGCCAAAATATCTAAGTATGTTGCATAGATTTACACCGATATTCGATGCATTTGTATCTTCTATCTCGTTAGCATGTATTACTTTCATATATTTTCTTACATACAATAAGCAAATTAAAAATACCTAAAACTACCTTAGACACAAGAGAAACATACACGGGACTCCTAAAGTGGCTGCCATTTTTCACTATCCTAGTACATAGCATTATGTCATCTCATATTCTTACTAAATATCATCCACTAACGTGGACGTTGGCACCTTATCCCATACACAAATAGCTAATCCCTATAGCTACTAATCTATCACATATTTTTTCCATTAAGTTAATTAGTCACTTGTATTTGTTGTTATTGATTGATTCCCATTCCCTACTAGTACTAGCACCTACACAACCATAGGGGGGCCAGGCCCCTACCTGGCCCCCCCCTTCTCTCTGCCCCTGCTTGAGGTTATTACAGAATTCAAAATATGCGATAAAAATATGTGCCATGGCTCTCGACTATGGATGTTCTCAAACTGAAGCTACAATCGTATGTTAAAATGGTTTCGTTATCCACTAGAGGCGTATAATGGCATCCTCAACCTCATTGTAGCGCCAATGTGAACATATTATACACGATGATATTACTCTCATTGCAGCTTCATCGCTCGATTCAGCATTGAGGAGTATTGCAGAGCAGGTTGAGGTAGATCTCTTTTTGTTTTGAAAATGAGGTAGATCTATTATATCTCTATTCGTCAAATGTAATGCTGGAACTGCCATAGTTGTTTCCACGGTATTAATTTATCGACATTTTAGGAGGAAATTAAAAATTTATCTGGTATTTTCTATCATACTTTTTGTTTAGTAATTGAGTAGCTTTGGACCATTCGTTTCTTTGATTGAAAACATGGTTTCAAAGAAATCGGCGAAGCCTTAGAGTAATTTTTTTTTCTGAAGCTTCCGACTAACTTTTTTGACGATGAGTTTCCCCCGAGTTTTCGATTTGTATCCTGATGGCAGCTCAGGGTGAAGATGGACAAATGCTTCGATGCACCAAGGATGAAGTGGTTCAGTTATTTCCATCGTGTGGAAGAAGCTAAAATGCCTGGCTTGTGGTTCTTCGAGCCCGCTTGGTTTGAGGCAAATTATTGACAACCCAAAAGAATTGACCCTCAATGCCCACAAGAATTTGGCAAGGATTGTTCCTTATTGGCCTTACAGGCCCGACAACAACATCAACTCTGAGAATCCAGATATCACACATGTAAGGCTTACTTTTTACTTTTAGTAATGAAAGATATAACTTTTTGGTCTTTGCATCCTAAATTTATTAGAGTTTTTACCATAGTCACCGGAAGGTGCAGTAGATGGCTAGCAACAAAATACAAAGATCTGAAACTTAACAATTACATATCCGATTATGCGGCCACCACTCAAACCGGGATGTAAATGCACTAACAACCGACTCCCATCACTGAGAGCCACCAATCATCATCTCCTGATCCTGGTGTCACTGTAGCAAAGATCACAGTCGCACCTAATTAATACATAAGTAGATAACCTATAAGGGATTAGAGAGTGTTTCTTGTCAAACACAATATTATTTCTGCATAGCCCAATCAACCAAGAAAGAATAGCCCATCCTACATAAATTAACGAGCATAAAGACCTATCAATCTTTGAAAGCCAATTCCCAAAAACATGAGACATACTTAGGGGGAGAAATATTAAATACTATGAGGATTGAATGCCATATAAAACGAGCAAATGGACAATTGAAGAAAAGGTACTGAATAGTCTCTTCATTACAGAAACAATACTATTTAATATCCTGTCACTTATGTTTAGATATGTTATCTTTAGTAAGAATCACCCCTTTACTTAAGTACCAAAGTAATTTTTGTATCATGAGGGAAACCCGTAAATGCCATAAATGCTTACACCGAAACGGAATCTGTTTATCACCTAGTGCCCTATATGTGGAGTGAATTGAAATCTACCTAAAAATATCATGTTCTAGTACTATGTGAAAAGATGCTACCTGCTGGATTAGGTCATTCCATTCGACAAGCTTAGGCCCAATTAGAGCTCTCCTAAATGAAACATTAAGCAGGATCGAGCTCATTACTTCCGTAACAATATCATGCTTTGTGAGTGATGTTGTACAAACGCGGATGATAGATACCAAAGCAGAGTACTACATTCAAGTGTCATACCAGAATCAAAGCTTCGTGCCCCTTTTGGCTTGAACAGAGCCAAATTGGAAGAAAAGTTCATGCAAGACTTATGACAAGGTAGAAACATTATGTCACTACACACTTTTCCTCCAAAGATATCTATGTGGCTATTGTAATTATGCTGAACTGAATTTATTTTTCATCATTTTCCTCCTCTTTGTCATTTCTCTCCTCCATCTTCCTCTTTTCCTTTTTCCTCTCTCTTTTTTCATTTCTTTTTTGAGAACAATAGAGCTCCTTCTTTTCTTTGCCCATCTTCTTTTTCTTAATTCCCTCCTCTTTTCTTTCCCCTCAGTCCCGTGGTTCCCTCCAACAGTCCCACTTTAAGCACTCTCGTCGCCATCACCGCTACTCATGTTGCCGTGGCCTTCACCTTCCCCGGCATTACCGTGGCCTCCTCGTGCTCACGCTCGCGCCGGGCGTACGGCCTCTCTGTCGTTGCTGACTGGACTCGGATCGGAACAGCATGGAAGCAACCGCGCATGCCACTGGGCCTTCCTCGGACTCACCGGCACGGCGCACCATGACCGTGTCAAAGCTGTCATTTATTATTACTGCTACATCATAGGGCTGGTATTAAACGTGAGAAAGCTCATCGGAACAACAGTCCACGAACCACTTGTGAGTTCCGAGTCGCACACAAGAAACCAACTTTTGTGTTCCGATGTTCGATCGATATGTTTCCGGGGCTCTCACTGTCGAGAATCTCCTCGACTGGGACCTGTAATCAACCAGATTTGACGAATGGCTGAACCAGTATCAGTTCACATGTGGTAGTTGACGCAAAATCTCCCAGGGAAATGCCATCTACGCGTCTCTCTCGGTCTCTCCCGCGCTGTTTGGAGGCGTCCGTGGAGAGTCGCCTTGTGTAGTTCCAAGGTAGAACCAGTGAAGTAGGTGGCACAACCGGTAGTATATTGCCCAATTGGGACTTTTTTTCAAGGGGGAGAGAGAGAGACTTCATCTATGACATTTGTGCAAAAATAGTTTTTTTTGGGAAGCATGAATTTTGCTGCTCTTTCGGCCTTTGCAATAAAAGAGAGCCCAACCCAATCAAACGGACATAAAGTGAACAAAAGCATTAGATGTCTCAAAAATCACCCAAGCGTCTACCGGTGCTCCAACTGCTAGAAGAGAATAATGCCATCATGACTACCTCCAAGCGCTTGCTCCTCTATACCATGCTCTCATTGAAGTCCAACTTCTTACAAGGACGTGTAAGATCTCATAAACTACCACACCTGAAGATTACCTGATTTGAATGGTAAGAGTAATTTTTAAATTAAAAATAACATCATTTCTTTAAAACCAAATAGATCAACACGAAGCCACTATCCCAACAAGAATTTGTGATTGAAGACCCCACCCCACCCCATGCAGTCAATGTCCTATCAAACATGAAATGCTAGATGATGGAGTCAGATTAAAAGCAATATGTGCTATGCGCCAAGTTAAAACGGCTATCAAGCAGTCAAAAAATAAGTGTTGGATTGACTCATCCTTATCACAGAAACAACAAGATTTACTCCTACAGTAGTTCCGTCGAATTAGATTATCTTTAGTGAAGATTACCCTCTTCCTAGATACCACATAAATATTTTGGTCTTCAAGGGGGTTTTGAGTTTCCATTATGTTTGTACCAAAATTGGCAATGGGAGTTCATTAAAATCTGATACATTAACTGCACTGAGAATTGCCCATTGCGGTGTAAAGATTGAGAAATTTTTTCTTGAGTGGGCTAGAACGAAATCATTGACACATGGTTGAGCAGGTCATTCCATGCATCTAACTTTGGCTCAATTATAGCTTCGTGAAAACTTTAAATTCAGAGGACTTGTGGATAGCACATTTGATATAGTAGTATGCTTCTTCTTTGCCACATTATAGATTAGTATGGTGTATTGTGACATGGGTCCTCCCAGAATTGAATTTGATTACCATCACGAAGGTGAAATCTTCTTAGTCGACAGCACCTACCCTGACGACAGTATGGCTCTGATACCAAGCCTGTGACGTACCCGGTTTTAAAGCCAGATAAACCCTTGTGTTTACTGTACCGGTCCTATGATCAGTAGCCGGTACACACAAGTTTACTTGTATATCAAGGTCATACATGCACTTATTAGGAAATGCAATATAAACAATCTTAGAGATCGAATAATTATACCTTTAGCCCAACGGCTAATAATCTTGCAGCGAAAAATCGAGCGGTGATGTGGCCTATCAGTATGTCATACCCGAAAGGCAACTGACTGGGGTTCGCCCTAGCTTTCACGGATATCGTCGTTGTTTTCGAGCTGTCGACCTTCTGTCTGGCCAAATCAACAAGCCAGGTGAGTACATTGAATGTACTCGCAAGCACCCCGCCAGGGAGTTTATCACGGATATGAGCATGCAAGGGAATTATCAAGAAATTGGCTCTATCCTAGGTTTCATATTGTGTGAGAAAGTAAGTATTCGAAATATGTAAATAGATATTAAAGCAGTTTTAGCAAAACATCTCGACGCAGCGAGATAAGGTACCTGCTTGAATCACTCCACCCGTTACAACGGGGAGATCATCTTTGTGCTTTCTGTTACAACGGTAAAGCGTGGTAATCGCCTGGTTCCTCAGGGAGACACAACTCACCTCGTACTTACGGGGATATCAATGAAAACACAGTAATCACCCGATTCCTCAGGGAGACATAGCTCACCTGGCACCTACGGGGATACTAGGGTTTGCCCGAGTCCACAGGGAAATCCCTTCTTCACTTTCCCAACACAACGGGAAATTGGCATGTCGCCCTGCGAACACGGCGGATCGCGTCCTTAATCCCATAACCCATTTTTGACTTTGAAAGTCAGTCTACTTTAGTGTGGCCTAACCAAGTTCTTCCTTGACCGTAGACACGGCTATTCGAATAGTTTTAAACCCTCTGCAGAGGTGGTACGGCTTTACCCACACGATGTAGGTCATCCTGGGAGTACTTTGCAAGTATACTGATAGGGCTATTACAACGAGACTCTTCGCCAGTGTGAACCCAGCCATGAACCCGCCAGAAGGACATGTCCCAAACCTAGCTTGAGTCAGTATCATCGCTTGCAAGGAGGTTGGTGTTCCAACTTTGTGGCGAACAAGCCATCGCTTTCCCGCGGAAACTTTTCTCTACAGAGGACATAGCCTCATCTGCATGCTACACACTGCCTACAGGTTCATGCTAGTCTAGGCCGAGTACTATGTCAAGTCCTTCCTATAAAGGACATGTGGACGTACGGTAAGACCTGGCCAAACGGCACTAAAGATCGGTCCTTATGTGATCCGAGAGAGACTCCACACCACTCCTGTAAACGGGCAGCAAGAACCACGCCGGGCCTTACCTCGTTCTTTAAACAAGCTCCCTGCTCTCACCCTTCATTACCGACCCGGATGAAAATCTTCTCCATTTTCATTTTTGGTTTCACAAAAACTATTTATGGTAAAACATACCAACCCATGGCTATGCTATCTTCATACACCTCTGGACACGATGGTCCGTTTCTCAAAAGTTCACCACATGAAATATGGGGTGTTATCACCTTTTTATTTTTAAAACCCTAATTTCACTACGGCAGGGCTAAGCATGTATATATGTATATACTCTACCCTAAGTTTTTCCGATAACATTCTCAGAATACATATTCCTTAGGGCTACAAGGGTTTCGGGGTCGGACTAGGGTTTTCTACACATCGGTATAACTATGCTATATAAAATAACGATGATAAAACATACCATGCATGTTTCGTAAACAATATAATATTTTGTAAACATAGGTTTCAACATGATCAAGGGTGGAGAGCTTGCCTAGCGTTATCGGCTGAATCTCGGTCGCAAACTTGGTACGACAACATCGGGAATCCTGCGCGTGAGGTACCGCCGCATCGCAACTACACGTCGAGAAAAACAGCGAATCACCAACGGTGCGAGGAAGAACCAGTCAAGAATCAACATACACGCAAGAGACGATGAAAACTAGGTATCGAACTTAGAAGCATAATTAGGGTTCTCAACACGATGTGATGGAAATACTCACCACATGAACTGAGGCTTTTGTATATTGAAGACTAGGGTTCCTGTGTTTACGAGCTTATTACGTTTAAATACTACAATGCACTTATTTTAGCTTGTTATAAAGCACGCTTGGTGTTTCTAGGGCTTCACGAAGCTGCAACCTTCGCATGGGCTTTTAGGTTCTCAAACTCTTATTAAGATGAGGACAAGTCCAGAGGGTGCTTAGGTTTGCGAAAAGGGTTCGCAAAGGATCTGGACCAACAAAAAGAATGGGTTAAAGCTCTAGTTTAATATTTAGGGTTTTTGGACACATTTATGTGATTATGGTTCTTCAAGACTATGGACCTTTCATTACTTAGGCATCTCTTAGCTCTCTAAATCTAGCTACGACCAGAGGGAATAAATCAAGTTAAGAAGCTTTGGGAAGACACACGAAAAACTTGCTAGAGCAAGGCTAACCTGTATATGCAAATATTTGTATGGTCCTGCATTAAAAATTTACATTGCATCCCTTTTCATTTTTTTCCTCACTATTTTTTTTGTAAAAATTTGTGTTGTAACATTATCTGGACGAAGAAAGGTTTTGCTTGGAGTTTACTTAAAAGGATAGACATGCATATGACATGTATGAGGAGGTTTTGCTAATAATCGAATTTCAAAGGACTTGGAGATCTTGTCCTTTGCACTGGAGGAAAAGAAAGAAAAGCAAAAAGGAATTAAGAGGAGGGAAGTGCTCTAGCTGCACGGTAGCTCAGCTGTGGGGAAAAGAAGTACTACAGGGACTGAGAAAGGCTTGTGGTAGCAGGAGCGGCAGAGCAAGGCGGCCGCGGCAGGAAAAAGGTAGCTGCGGCAGCGCTTTTGAGCTGCCGCGGTAGGGGCAAGGGACGGCGGCAGAGAGGAGGGTTTGCCGCGGCAGAGGAAATATTGCCACGGTACTGCCGTGGCGGGGGAGGAGCCGCATGGTGGGAGCTAGAGCTGGTGTAGGGCAAAGCCGCGGTGGAGGAATTGCTGCCGCGGTGGGGAAAACTGTTGCGCGGCGCTGCCGCGGTTGAGGAGGATGAGCGCAGTTCTGTCATGGAGAAGAGGGGCTGCCGCGGCAGGTCGAGCGGCCGTGCCGAGTGGGGTGGACGGCTGCAGCGGTGCGGGAAAGAAGGCCGGCCGTGGGGCGAAGGGACGGAGCGGCGGTAGCCCCCTTGCCGCGGGTGGAGGAGGATCTGCCGCTGCCGGGGTGGGCGCTGCCGTGGTGAGGCGCTGCCGTGGCAGGGGCTAGCAACGGTGGTAGCAGCCACGAGTAGCCGCGGCGGCGAGTTGCTGAGTACGGCGCTAGGCAACAGAGGAGAGGGAAGAAAATCAGTAGCTCGGCATGGAATCAAAAGGGAAAAAGAGGAGGCTTGAGTGGAGAGGAGACTCGGGACTGTGCTGTAGGGAGAAGAAGGCAGCTCGGCCAGTCAAAAAGCTGAGAAAAGGAAGAGGATTTGGAGCTGCTCGAGTTGCAAACCAGGTGAGCTTGGAATGAAATGGTGAAGAGAAGTAGGTGGAGTTCTCGGGTGAGCTTGCTTGTGCTATTTGGGAGCTCGAAAATGGAGGGGAGAAACAGCAGAGCCATAGATCTCGGGTAGGAACTTGTAGAGGAAGGAGGAGGGAGTGGAAGCTCGGCCAGCTTGAAGCAAGGAAAAGAAGGAGGCTAGGGAGAGGACGGCGAGTAAAGGAGCACGGGATTGACTGGCTTTGGCGTGTGGCATTGGGGAAGAGGATGGAGTAAGGCAAAGAAGAGAGAGTTAAGGTGAGTCAACTGGTTAGCTCCGTTTGGTGCTGGGGAGAGAAGAGCCCGGTCACCATGGAAGCATGGGGAGGAGAGGGGACGGTTGGGTACGGGAGTAATGCAAACAATAGGGGAGTGAGTAAATGGAGGCAGGGAATTGATCAGCTAGGCACATGGCGTTGGCAGGAAAAGTGCTACAAGTTTTTTGGTAAGATGGGCAGATGGGAAAGGTGAGTAAAAGAGGTAGGTGTTGCATGCATCATGCTATAGTAATAGGTACTTGTTGCTGTTAGCCCAACAGTGCATGTGCAAAGTAGCATTCCAACCAGGTAGGGGAGAGAAAGAGCTAGGGGCATGTGTGATCTTGGGGGAGCTTTGGGGCAAAGGGAGTTGGTTGCTTGCGGAGATGGTGCAGAGCAAGGAAAATAGGGCTCATTGTCATTGTTGTGAAGATACAGGAAATTTGACACGGCATGGTTGGCCCATGTGCAGAAATAAAAGGGGTTGGCATGGTAAAGAGACTGTGCCTTGGGAATACATGTAGTTCCAAAATCTGATTAAAACCTTTATGTTTGGAGTTGTTCAAATTTTGTAGGTAGGGTGGTTGAACATTCCTGGAAATTCATAACTGAGTTAAGACATGTGAGATTATCCTAGAAGGATTCTATTGAGATTTTTCTAAGAAAAGTAGTATGGGTTGTAGTTCAAGCCTCAATAGTTGATTCAACTCGGACGTGAAATGGTTTGAAATATTTGCCACGGGGACCTCAAGATATTTTATATGCTAGAAAAGGGACTCGGGATATTTCTGGAGTTTTGATAGGTCTCATGGCGTTGGATAAGTATGGCGAACGGTAAATAGGGCTTTGACTATAGTAAAATGATAAATGGATAGATGGCGAAAGGGTAAATGGTTATTTGGCAGAAATGTAATAGGATGAACATTTATCTCCCATCATGGTAACATGGTAGAGGTGGAAAGGTATTCGTATGACGTGTGTAAGTAAAGGGAGAGAAACCATGGTTGTTATGGTTTTACCAAGAAAATTTAAATTAGGGTGTGAAGTGTATGTGTCCACATACACTTGAAGATTTTTGCATATATGGGGTTTGCACGTGGATGGAATAGACATGCGAGGTTACGGTGAGTTGGAGTTTGCATGATGCCACTGGTATATGCATATATATGCAGGGGATTGTAGCAGAGTTGAACAACGAACTAGGGTTTTGATCCACCACTTGGGAAGAAGGGGTTAGGGTTTGCATATGTGTGTATACCGGAAAGCAGTATATATGGGCACATACTCGTGGTAGGACATGGCGGAGTAGATGGTGGAATTTCAAGTCGTTCGAAAGAGATTTAGGACGGGTATATGTTTCAATTTTGCAGAAGTACCATGTGGGCACTTTGCGGCAGATGTGGGTTTAGGTTGCACCGGCTAGATAGAAGGGGAAAGGATGCTGAGGATGGTTCGTGGCGGAAGGTAGGGATGAATGGCCCCGCATGGAGACAAGGTGTAAGGCAAGGTTTTGAACACCTTGCCGGACAAGAGATTCGATAAAACAGAGTTTGAGGAATTAGGAACAGAGGGGAAAGATTTTGGTTGCCTTGCTTTAGGGTTTAGGAGGAACATGATTTGAGCACAAGTTTTAAACTGGCGTATTTTAATCAGCATTCTTATCAAAAATTTTGTTGGCCCTAAATTTTTAGGTTTCGGAAAAATCAGGGTGTTACAGCCTTCTTCGTCAATCGGGCAGAGTCCGCTAGTTTGGAGCTCCATTTCTTAGCGTCCTTCCCTTTTCGGTGTCTTGATGCCAAAGGGAGAGTGATCTTAGAAGCTCATTTTTGGGAGTTTTGGGTAGTTAGCAGTGCTTGAGTTACAAGAGTTGGTTCTTCTTGATGCTTCTTGTATGTCTTATAAACTCTAAACTTTGGTGACATGGATGCTTATCATTTGCTACTCGATAGGTTGTATGCTTTTCTTCATAATATCCAATATTCCATGACATGCTTTTGCCATGATCACATTATTGTGCATAGTTCTTTACCTCTTGTGCTTAATTGAAAACTCATCCACAAATCCTAAGATATAGGAGAAGCTCTTCACACTTTAAGCTCAACATCTATATTGCATTCGAACGCAATTTCATATAATGCACATCTTTAGGGGGAGCACACTCTATATGATAGAACCCAAAAAAAACATACATCCGAGAATGTGTTTTGCCCATCTCCGTTGTGGATCCTTTGAAATCTTGGAACGTCCAAGTGCGATGTTGTAACCTGCGGGCATCTTTTCTGACCATGTCTTGCCAAGGCTATTCTTAATCCTAGATGGTCTAGGTTCAAGTCGGAACCTCCAACATTCATTTTTGTAGGCTGTGCTCTGAAATTCAGAAACTCCGAGTTCTTGCCAGACGTGTCGAGATCTATTTCTAGACAGACAATATAGTCGTTGTTTTCAAATGTCAAAATCTCCGAGTTCCATCTCGGAAGTTCTGAGTTTTGCACAATTTTTTCAAACAGCTAGTTCTTGAGGGGTTGGCTATAAATATCCCCAAGCCTCTTTGGATAATAGAACTCTTTGCCAAATCTTCTCTCTACTCTCTTGAGTGCTACTTCACATTTCCTCAAGCCTAAGTTGTCATTCTTATGAGGACATCTTTGAGAGAGATTGAGCCATAGTTAAGCATCAAGCAAGAGTTCATCTCCAAGCAGAACTGATGGAAGCCTATTACACTTCGAGATTGGTTCAAGGATTGTGAAATGCCCAAGAAGTTTGTGAGGGTTCAGAGCTTACGTACCGCGAGGTGAAGAGTTGCCACAAGAGAAAATAAGCTTGTATTGACAAGCTTCTTGAGGAAAGAGCACTATCCGGTGCCGGCTTTGATCGTTGGATCAACCTTCCTCCTAGGAGATGTAGAGCCTTACCAAAGGCTTAAACTTCGACAACAAATCCTTGCGTCTCGCACTTGGTTGTTTTCCTTGCACTCCTACATATTCATTTTCCTATTTGTCTTGATCACTAACATGCTAAGTTTTGCTTAGGACTGCTTATTGTTTAAGAATGTTTGTGTAGAAAGTAATTTTAGGTCATAATTTTGTTAATCTCCTATTCACCCTCCTTCTATTCGATACCCTAGATCCTTTCAAATACCTAGTAGGATCCCTGATTACCCGCAAGTGTAGGAGAACAATTGTAGAAATTTTCAGTGAGAAAGATTGTCAAACCTGCAGGGAAGCATCGATTGGATCACTTGGTTCAGATCTGAAATCACAAGAAAATAAATGAAACGTGATAGTTGAGCTACATGACTACCTTTCTCAAATAGCCATGCAACTCAATAATGCAATGTGGGAATTAAACATGCAATTACTTGACCCAAGATGCAATTTCTATTTTTGAAATAAATAAAAACAGCAAGCTACCTATTTCTAAACATGCTAATGGAGGTGTTCTAATGGTGGAAACTGAGGCATGAGTATGTAGGTTCGCTGATAGCAATTCTCATGTAATAAACGGGGATTATATGATATGCAAAGTACCATTATGAGTTTGCAAAATTTTATAGGGGAGGCTAATATTACTTGCAATAGATAGATAAACCATTTCTCCAACCACCCTTTAGGCATACATTAAGGCATGAACCGAATCAATATTAATAAATTCACTAAACAAGAGAATTACACACGATTGACTGCTTTACCCCATCTCCCGTGCTTCTACTCATGGAACACCAAATGTCATGTGTGGCCAATTCACAAACAATTAATCTATTAAAATATAGCATGCATCCAACTAATCTCAAACACATAATTGATTACACCAAAGATGGATGATAATCATAAACATAAGATTGATGACTCCAAAGATGGATGGCCATTACAGTAATCATGAGAATGCTACATAGTTACTACCACACACCTTGTAGCCTCGATGGGAGTACCTCAAATCATGAATGACACCAAGAATGAATAGTAGATTGAACTCGTAACTTGAGAAAATACTGAGATACAAACCAATCCAATGTTGATGTTGTAGACGAAGTAAAAGGAGACCTAATATATAGGTGGTGATGGTGGAGAAAACTACGGATCCCAGCGGTGTTTTTGATCTATCTTGAAGCCTTCTGTCTTCTCTGTGATGCTTTGTTCCTCTTTTGTTCGCGAAACTCCGTGAGGGTTATTTAAGGGTTGAAACAGATCTACTCGCTATGAGGCAACGGTGGCTGAGGCTGTGTAGGCCTAGGCGGCAGGAGGGGTTGGCACCCTCTATCACTTGGGCCTACCTGAAAGTGCATCTAGGCCACCTAAGTGGGTTTTGATGATTGACGACAAGCGATTAAGGGATAATGTGTTTATTGAGGATATGAATAGGTATTAGTCCATACGATGAGTTTCAACGGGCATTGGTGACCCTAAAGTGAAGAAAAGAAGACGGCATCGTAACTATTGTCTTATGCTCATGGTGTCACATTTTGTTGAGTAATAGGTGTGCCATACTATTAAGCAGAGTGCACCGTAAATGCTAGTTGATATTCGTAGTGTTCTTGAGATCAGTAGTCTAATCTTGGTGACAGACACTTATCTACACGAACATGAGAGTCCTTTTAATTAGGCAACATTAGAAGTTCCAGTTGGAATATTGGAAGTTCTGATAGGTTTGGGAGTTCTAGAGTAGCCTTGGTTTTGAGATCTCTAGAAAAATTGGAAGGTCTGATTTTGGACTGGAAGTTCTGATGTCGCCGGAAGTTCCAAAGTCACCCCTATTTTATGGGTTCTGAAAAAACCGTAAGTTTTGGAATATCGGATGTTTTGATAGTTTCAGAACCTCCGGATTCTCCCTTATATTAAAGTCTCTGGAAAAATTGGAAGTTCTGATATTCACATCAGAAGTTACGATATTCCCTTAGTGTTGTGCAGTGGGTGGTCTATGAAGTAGCCGAGTTCTGATGTTGACATCGGATGTTCCGATGTGGGTTTTTCAGTGCATAACGGCTAGTTTTGAGAAGGGTTATTTAGTGCTCTCCTGTCCCATCCACCACTAACTTTTGACTCATTTGCATCCTGCTCACATTGAAGAGCTCTCTCCTCTCCTCTCTCAAGCTCAAGTTCATCCTTTGTAGAGAAAAGAAAGAAAGAGGGATTCGGAGAGTTTTAGTGCTACATGATAGATTGAAGATCTCTTGAGCACTAGGTTCACCTCCAAATATCTTCAGTTGCTCACGAGCAACCGATCGTTTGTGGTGCGCCGTGAGAAGTTTGTGAAGGTCGGGATTCACCTCTGAAAGGAAAGAATCACCAAGAGAAAGTTGAGGAGATGCAAGGGCATCCTCGAGGGATAAAGGCTTGAAAGGAAGCCGGCTCTTGATCATGAGTGATCGAGCTCCCCGAACGGAGACGTATGATTCCCTAAAAAATCCAAACTCTGGCAACAAACAACTCATGTCCTTTCGGTTATTTTTTCCACACTTATATTCCACAAGTTTGATTTTTCATATACTCTATACTTGTTTGGGTGATATATTCGTGTTAGTCATATTCATATTGTTCTTGTTCTAGATAGTATTTAATTCCGCATAAGTGCAAGAATAGTTTAAAATTGGTTGAAATTGTTTAGTCGCCTATTCATCCCCTCCCCTCTAGGCTGACATCTTGATCCTTTACTACCACCCCGCCTTACATGGCCCTCCGCTTGCTGTCTCCTTTCACATGAAGTATCCCTCTCCGGAAGGTTCCTGAATACGCTCGGATTTTTGATTTTTGTGGCGCTTTTCCTGCGTATAGAAAATACAGAGAGAAATCGATAGACTAACCATTTATAATTATCCAAAAAATGATTAAAATATATAGTGGAAATATAACGATAAGGCATCATTAAACTCAAAAGGAAGAGATATGTTTTGATGAATCAATCCCCCCATCCCTCGACTATTCCAGAAGGTGCCTTTCATAGTTTAAATTTGAGGGGTTTTCTTCGAGATGTCGGTTTATTCGAAATAATAGAGTATTGTGTTATAGGGGGTTTACTTTTGATCTTTAAGGCCTCTTCCTGTACAGGAGAGTCTCTGTTTTCAAATTCCTCCTGTAAATGACTACATAAGTTATTGAGTTTTGCCACATCTAGGCACTCACGAAGTTCATTAAGGGTGTTGGACTGTAAAACTCCCTTCCCCTTAATGTTAGACAACTTGGCCATCCGATCTACTTTGACAGACTTAAGATGACCAATTGATTGTTTAATTTGAACACTCAATGTACTCATGGACACTCCCACATGAAAAATAGTGGCTGGAATGTGGTCATCTTGAAATATCTAAAATGTTTGTACCTTGCGATAGAGGCATGCCTATAGTGTCCTTCGAATTCTCTTGGCTTTCAGCTTGGCCCGCTCCATGGTATTTAGGTCCACATTTGTCTGCCCACATAGCCTATCACTGGAGTGGGGTGGTCTAGGTGATGGAGTCCCCCACTTGGTCGGTTTCAACCTGTGTGTAGCTATGAACTGTGCCAAGTCCGTGGAGAAATCTGCCCGTCCTAACCAGGAGTCATTTAGGATGACCACTGCAGCTGCATAGCAGCTCTTGCAGCTGCCGCGGTGGTGGCTACCTTGTTAGTGTCACCCGTGATAGCTTCCGTGGTTGCCACGGTGTCTATTGCTATGGCGGCAGCAGCCGCCGCCGCGTCGTGCACCGCCACTGAGTCCGGTGACGCAGTCCCCTGGCAACCCCCCGCGACACACTTGGCTGCCTGAGGAGTGTACGCCAACCCTGCCTCAGCATGCACCGCAAGGTCACCCGCATGGTCAGTTGTTACCACGGTTTCCAGCCCTGCCACGACTGTCACAACATTAGTCGTGCGCTATAGGGCTACTGCAACAACTGTTGCCACTATTTCTAGCCCTGCCATAGCTGGTGCGACAACCTCTGCTGCTGTCACCACCCTTGTTGCAGCAGTCGTGGCAGAGTTTGATGCAATAGCTACCGCCCTCGCATCATGCTCTCCTGTGCGACCACTGCAGTCTCATCACAACCCGTGTAGCTGCTGCCGTGGCAAATTCCATAGTGCCTTGGGGAGGCACCAGGACTTGCCACATCACCACCTCTATCATGTAGGGTGCCGTCTCGGTGCCATCACCATCACCGGTGACACATGCAGTAGCCAGGGGTAGAATGGCTGCCGTGGGTGCTTGCTGGTCTTAGTGCTGCACCATGCTCAGTTGTACGGTGATAGACCCACCTTTTCGGCAGTGCCAGACATGCCTACCTTAGAGGAATAGTCATTTTTTTTGTTATTTCGCCTCACGATCTTTCATGTTAGTGTCACTATCTCCATCCCAATGTTTGTCCTCCTTATTGAGTAGGTCATCATCATCCATCGCATTAAATCCTACGGCTTCTCAACTTTGAAGTAAATATGATAAACTTTGCGACCCACCACGATCTCCATGGTGTGAGTAGGAATGAGTTTGACATCAAGGACCGCCCTTGCGTGCATACAATTCCCCAGCAGTGAGTAGACATCATATACACTACCGTTGTTATCCCTAAGATCGACCCGATGGCATAAAGACTCAGGTGATCTCGGATCTCATATGGTACCCCATACATGTCAACCCATACCTTTACAATATCGGCTTTGGCCTCGACTGTCCGAACCAATTCCTCAATCTGCTAGACAGTCCCGTGTACCTTGGCCCGGAACTCACCTATTGTTTGCATCTGAAAGAACTCAACCTCAGATGGAAACTGAGCAATGAACCCCCCTTTCACTGCTCAATAATGTCCCAAGTGTTTGGCACCGGAATGATTCGCCATAATTCAGCCTCTACTTGATCACAGTTCATGGTGCCTTACATAGGCTTGCCACCGGTTTCGGCAACCAAAAATTTGGGCAATTTGGTGCCAAGTTATCCTCTTTTTCGCAAATGTCACATGGAACTTCAATCAGGCAACCAGCAACATCATGCCCCTTGTCCTTGCAACAGAAGCACTCATAACTACAGAAGAGCACATATCGGACACTTCATCTCAAATGGTTCACAAAAAAGGTCTATGATGAGGCTAATTCAAATGGTTTTTAGAAAAACTGTCACATAGATGGTTTTTGAGAAAGCTCATATGTGATAAGTCATTAGAGACTTTTTAAACCATCTCTTGATGATAAATAATACATCACCGATGGTTTTTAGAGAAAAACCTGTCTGTGATATGGAGGCTATCAAAGTCGGTTTTTCAATTAAACCTGTCTTTTGGCCAGTTAAGGCTCAAATAACAGCCCCTGACAACTGCCCGTATATGACCGTAAAACCTACCATCGAGGGTCTTATCCAGCCGCCCTCTCCCCCCACCCACTACTCTACGTGCAGCCCCTACCCACATCCTCTTTTTCTGCTCCAACAGATGTGGTCATAAGCAACCCTCCTCCCTCCTCCACCCCTCTACCTCCCAACACTCCCCCTCATCCCAACAGATCTAACCATGGCACCCCTCTTCCATCCTCTGGCAGTCGGTGGTGAAGCCGTTCCTCCTCCTCCACCAGTGGCAGAGCCCCTCCTCCTTCCCGAATGCGGCGGTTGGGACTTCACGGAGCCGAGCGTTGCGGTCGGGAAAATGTGGAGCCAAGCACGGTGGCGGGGACGCCACCGAGTAGCTCCTCCTTCTCCGAGCATGGCGGCCAGGGAGATGCGACGTGAAGCGCGGCGGCTGGGCTAGCGCAGCGGCTTCCGTCCCAGATCTAGCCTCCTGTATGCTCCAGTGCTTCAGCACGAGCTTGAGGTGTGCGGCGGCGCCATGGCCTTGGCCTATGCCGCGCGATCTGTGAGCCGCCACCACGGCCACTGGCGAGCTACTGCCTTTCTTTTTGAAACCCTACAAAGATGTCACAAACGAGTGAAGTTCACCCATTTATGATGATAATGTCACATCATAGACCCTTTGTCAAAGACGGGAGGAAAAACTATCTGAGATGACATTTTCCACCCGTCCGTGATAGCTATATTTGCAATATTGATTTCTTCACACGCTCCCACTTACTGGTGACCTTCATCGCTGTGTCGTGCCGCTTCGGCACTTGGTACCCTGGGACGGCCGCGCCTGCCGCAGGTTGCATGCGCTCACGTTGGGCGCTGTCGGGTGCTCTGCCCGCAACTCCAGCAAGTGGTGCAGCCGCATGTCGTGCGGCTAGCAAAGACGAGCTCCGACTGGCAGCCTGCAGCAGCGGCAGGCTGTGTTTCCTAGCCGTGGCATCAACAGCCGGCAGAGGCACAGCCAGTCGCGCACCCTGAGGTGTGCCATGGCGTTGCTTGTGCCGTGGCACCTACTTCTTCCTCATATCTGCAGCTCTTCCTCCCGCACCAGGGAGCTCTCCCGAGCATCCGTGAAAATAGATTTTTGTGGAAGGAAGAAATGTTCTTACATATGTTTGTTTATTTGAGTAGATCTCTACTGATTTGTTTTCGTGCTGTTTTTTTTCTAGCCGGGTAACGAAAATCATCTTTTGTCGAAGAAGAGCTACTGATTTAATGCAGGCATAGAGTCCTCGATGAGACATGTGTAGAATATTGCTGGTGTATTATTCCGCAACATTTTGGCTCCGGGATGAAAAAAGAAATCGAAGGAAATAATTCCGATGTCGAAAATTTACGAATATATGACACATACAAGTGTTTTTGTGTCCTTTGCGGACGTTCAAATTTTCAAGGAAATTTTTATGTGCACCATGTAAAAATAAAATTTAGTGGTCTAAAAATCATCTTTGTCTAACAATGAGCTACCGATTTTGCCTCTAAATTTGTTGCTTTATTTGCACAGGGCAAAGAAAAACTCATTTTCGCATGGAAATTTACAAGTGTATAAACTGATTGAACATCTACATATGTCAGAAAAATTTAGAAAGGTACGCATTTTTTCTTGGAAAGTTGCGACTAATGGTCTTGCTACACAGGTAAATAAAATGCGCAGGGGTATGGCAGCCGATGATTTGTGCCAAATATGTGGGCAGAAAGAAGAGGACACCTGCCATGCTTTACTGAGATGTAGTCATGCGAGTGCGTTATGGCAAGCGATGGAAACTGTTTGGGACCTGCCGACAGAAGACACGCTTCGGATCCAGGGAACGTCATGGATATTATCTTTACTTTGAAACATTGATGAAGATCAGAGGATGCATGTACTAATGATTTTGTGGAGAATTTGGCAGTCCACAACGAGCTCACTCATGACAAGCAGCCGGCTCCCATTGAAACTTCTAAACGGTTTCTCCTCAGCTATGTGGATTTGTTGCTATCGATTCGTCAGTTCCCCACGGCAGATTTCTCTAAAGGTAAGCAGATAGTGATTATTTTGGCCGCTCACTACGGCCTGATGTTCGTGCAGGATATTCGTAGGTGGAATGGCTTAGCTGGTTTCCTCCGCCAGTAGGCTGGACTAAGCTAAACATTGATGGAGCCTATGATACGGGGACCAACTTGGCCGGTGCTGGAATGGTGCTGCGAGATAACATGGGTACGGTTGTGTTTGCCACCTGCCGCTCCTTGAGGAACTGTACGATCGCCTTAGATGCAGAGTTGGCGGCATGCTGTGAAGGCCTTGCTTTGGCACACCAATGGACAAGTAGACCCAAACTGATGGAGTCGGATTGTGCGGAAGCTGTCGCGATGCTCTCCTCCATGTGTCCAAACTGGTTTATTTTTTCTTATAGGATTCAAGAGACGAAAGAGTTAATGCATGGTGATAGAGATGTTAAACTGCAAAAGGTTTCTAGAGACCAGAATAGAGTGAGTCATGAGCTTGCAGCCCTGGGTAAACTTACAGGCCTAACGACCTGTTGGTTAGGTAGTTGCCCAGCTGACATTAAGCCGATTGTCCCTCGTGATTATATCCATTCTGGTTGAGTAATATCATCTCTCTTTTTCGTAAGAAAAGAAAATTTTAGAATTTCTTGATCTTAAGAAATTATTTTTTCACCCGGGAGCATGTGCTCTCGTGTGCACCTTTCAATATCCAATAGACACCTCTCCTTCTAGAAGAAGCCTATTTCTCTGTGTACGAAACCGAAAGAAGGAAAAACGTATTCATCAGGAAAAGAATATCCGATGGAATCCAATCAATTTGATGGGAGAGATAAATAACAAAACTACAAATGACTGGACCCGCTTCGATACCATGTCAAACTGTGAATATGCATGCAACGATAGTTTGATCATATTGCTCGAGACTTCGGGGCGTATATATATAGTACATGCGTGACTGGGAGTATAGGTTGTTCTACAAAGATAAGCATAATCATATTGGGTAAAATCCCAGCAATATTGCTTGAGACTCAGAGGCCTACATAAATAGTACATGCATTACGTGGAGTACAAGTTAATCTTCTAGAGATAAGCACAATCATATTGAACATAATCCTGACAGAATCTATCCTATCTCCGTAGAGGCTGGCACTCTAACAAGGTCACTCGGTACCTGTCTGAACCATTTGCACTCTTATGCGCAACTGAGGCCAGGATCATGGGCTTCTTTGGTCAGTGCGCGCTTACCTAACTGTGCTAAAACTAGGTCAGGCAAAGTGTCTGGAATGAAATATCCCCTTCCCCGCCACGCCCCACCCTACCCGACCCCAACCCCCTAAAAAGGGTAGGAGGAGAAAATAGTATGTTTCGCAAATTCGCAATGCGGTGGCACTTGAAACACGTTTCTTCTGCCACATTTGGACAAATCGCTCTAACCGTCGACATTTTCACCAAAGCAGCAAAAGAACACCACCACAGCATCACAGCAGCATATCATAATTTGGATAAGAAGCATATCAATGGCTTGAAATATCCGAAGCTAGAGCACTGCTGTAATTAGCAAAACGCCTTGTAAGCATCCGCCACTTGTCCGCCTGCCCCGTCGGCTCATACGCACGTGCGCTGACCTCACTGCCATACAACGTCGGAACAACAGGCACGTATGAAAAAAATCGACACCATCTTAACAAAAAGTCCCCAAAGTCAATAATCACGGCTTTGTTGACAGTTCATATTTCCTTATCATGCCTCCCGGACCGCCGCTTTGTGTGTCCCTGCGTGGAGCGTCGGCTGATCTCCGTACTGCCGCTGCTAACTTGTTTGGTAAAGCAGGAGAAGTCGTTGTCACAGATCTTGGAGAAGACGTACGTCCAGTACGTCCATGTGGCTACTCGAGGTATGGAAGTAGCCTACTTACTTGTAGCCCTGTAATCATCTGGAAGTCATGTTCAGCTAAATTCCGTTGAATTCGGTTGAAAATTTGTCGATTAATTGGACCGCGTGTTTATAGGTCGTTTTCGCATTGAATTTGGTATGGGAAGTGTTCAACTTTGCGATCTGCAGATATTTATTACTGATGTGCTGTTGTCGCTGTTGTGAAATAGTTCAAGGAGTGTTCTGGAAGATTTCGTCTTCTCCGGTTGGTCCTCTCATTTACATGTGGGTTCATGTCTGAATGCCAGTGAGAGAATTAAGTGGCGAAAATATAGATTTAACGCCAATACATAGTAATATGCAAACGTTCCCCCGCGTCTATTTGGTTATTACTTGTATTTCTTGTTAGCATCCGATACTTTATTTGATTAAATAAGATGACAACACGTTAGAGTCGCTGACATCGCTGCGTTAAACATACAAAACGCTGCTCATATATTCACAACCGCCTGGAGTATAAACGAACCCGCTCTACATACAAACTACGTCATATGTCTTATCGCTAAACACAATCAATTTGGAGGAACCAGAACAAAGTCTCCACATCCTGACCTAGTGGGCATATGCATCTCGAGTTAGTGGGTCACTAAAATTCAGGAGAGGAAAAGCTAGGGACTGAGTCTCCACATCCTAGCCCAGTCGAATAATGCATTGCAGCTAGTGGATCACTCAACATTACTGATCACACTTAACGAACATGAAGACGAAAACGACACTTAACAAACATGAAGACAAAAACAAAACTAGTGCTCTACGGCTGCCCTATATACTTTTAAAGCAACATGCATGGTATATAGAACACAATTAAAAACTTGTATATCACAACAACCACTAAAGAAACAATTACAAGATACTTATTTCATATCCTATACACGGGGTAATACTTATCTTACACATAACTCAACTCGAAGGTCGATCAAGATACAATATAAGTAACTGTTGAGCAGTGGAAACACATAAAATTATCTGAGATGGTAGCCACTACGTCTCACAAAAGCCAAATAAAACTCACGTAAGTTCCAACCAAGCAAACGATGCAACTTGATATCATTTCCAACGTTTTTAATGTCTTGGTATTCACCTACACTTACATTCTAGTGAGTACTTTCGTACTCGCAAGATGCTTTTTTTATGCTAATTCCTAATTTACATAAGTATTTCATAAGACAGAAGTAAATGACTACACAAGTAATTTATTTCCAAGGTAGCATGTCATAATATGAGCATAATAGAAATATATTTACCAACATGTATTCAACACAATCATCAATCCTTAGATCTAAACATCAAATTTTAGATCAGCACCCCAAGGTTGAACTATCAAAAACTCATCCATTTATTTCATCAAGCCCCGACTTGTAATGTCACTACTACAGATAGCATTTAACGGGACGCCCCTTGTACAGACGGCAACCGGGAGACGTTTGTACAATTCTTATCACAGACGGCTCCCAACACCAACCGTCTGCACAAATCACGACCAAGGATGGGGAAAACGCGGGACGGCACAATACAGACAGTTCCCACACGGAACCGTCTGCACAAATAGTATAGACGGTCCCAGTTGGGAGCCGTCTGCACTAAACCGTATAGTACAAACGGCTCCCACACGGAACCGTCTGCACAAATAGTACAGACGGTCCCAGTTGGGAGCCGTCTGCACTAATCCATACAGTACAGACGGTCCCAGTTGGGAGCCGTCTGCACTAACGCATACAGTACAGATGGTCCCAGTTGGGAACCGTCTGCGTTATTTGTGCGGACGGTTCCCTACTTGGAGCCGTCTGCACTAAAGCTCACTCCCTCACTCCCACTCCCAGCCGAGCTTCGTGTCCTGCGGAACCTCGAGCCGCCCGCAAGCGCCGCCGCCGACCGGAGCTCGTGCCGCCCGCCGCCGACCTCCCCAAGCCGCCGCCGCCACCCGCCAACACTCTACCGCCGTCGCCGCCACCCGCCGACGCTCTACCGCCGCCGCCGCCACCGCCAGGCCAGCCCCCGAAGCTTCCCCGCCTCGCCGCCTCCCTCGCCGCCGCCTGCCTCGCCGCGCCGCCTCCCGGTAAGCCGCCGCGCGTCGTCCTCCCTCCTCCGTCCGCCGCCGCTTCCCGCGCCACCGCCGCTTGCCGCCGTGGTCGATCGAGCTCGGCCGGCGTCCCGGCCGATCGACCGCCGGCCCTCAGGGAAAAAAAATAATAATATAAAAAAAAATAATAAAAATAAAAATATGACCAGTGGGACCCACCTGTCAGGGCCTACTATTTTTGAATTTAGTTATTTATTATTTTTACTGAGGAAAAGATCAAAAAGAGTATTTAAATATTTAAATCTTATAAAAATCATAGAAAATTCATTATTAGTCAGAAAAATGCAAACAATATATCAAAATATTCAGAAAAATAAGATCTATGCAATTATGGTATTTTCACTCATGTTTGCATTGTAGAAAAAATAAAATTGACTAAAAACTCAAATTAGGGTTTCCGGAACCGCCGGAGAAATTCGGATCGCGATATTTTCAGCGTCCGGACTCCGATTAAATTGATTACATCCCAAACAATAAGTGTCACAATGGGTCGTTAGTCACATCTGGCCGGATTTGACTACCACTAGTACCATCGGTCTCAACACTCATGCCATAGGTGAAGGAAACGACCCAACACAATTGGCATTGCCGAGTTCACTCAACAAGCACGACCTGATTTGCTAGCATCGATTATCGGCTCTCCCATCTCACTTATTATTTATTACAGTATTGTATAGTCAATTTAAATATCAAACCCACTATTCGTGATCAGCAACCAACTCCTATCATGCTAGGAAATTTCATCCATAAACATAATTATAATTAACCAACTAACATACAAAAGAAGCCACTTGCATAATCATCGTATCAACAAGATACTTGCAAAGTAAATCATGTAATTTACTGAGCTGCATGCTTGCCTTGCTGTTTAACTTCCTGAAACTGAGGAGGATCACTCTTGTAATAAGCCTCATTGTCGAGCTACCGAAAGAAATACTGAAATACCCAGAAAATATGAAAAAGGGGGATAAATATGTGTCAGGAATCAATAGATGAAATTTGATGGATGAAATGCATCTTAGAACATAGAAAATGAAATTATAAAACTAATGCAAGTGGAATCACTCCATTTGAAGTCCTAGATCAAAAGTTATGAATTTTTCATAGATCAAAAGTTATGAATTTTCTAAGTTCTTTGTGTAAATTTTTAGGGTTAATTAGCATAGCAATTAATTCAATTTTTGTGTGCAAAAGTAACATGCATGAAAATTATGCCATGGTATAGTATAGGTTGAACCATGAATTTTTATATAAGATACAACTAAGTTGGTGTTAGTGTGAATATCCTATAATTCTTGCAAGTTTCAGCCGCTATAAGCAATTTCTAGAATTTCCTGATTAAATTTTGAATTTTAAATGAGAAATATATTTTTCACACATAAGCAGCTAGATATTGAGATTGACATGTTGGGCCAAGGGTCAGCCAACTCAAGGATGACTTGGCCCACATGTCATACTTAGAAAATATTTAGATCAGTTAATGCATCTCTGACAACATGGATCCACATGGCAGGTTTGAACTTATTAACGATTAAGTCGGTGGGTCCTACATGTCGGCCTCACATAAAATTAAAAGTGTAGTAATTAGATTTTGAAGTTGTCGCGGGGAAATCGCGGCAATATCCATTTGTAATAGGATTGTCGGGGAAAAGCGTGTATGGAAGATCTAGGCGGTGCACACAAGAACTTTACCCAGGTTCAGGCTCTCCAAGGATGGAGATAATACCCTACTCCTGCTGAATATGCTTAATGATCTTGCGTGAGAGGAATTACAAGGGGTTGAAGATGAAGCTAGAACTCGAGACCAGCCAGCCCCTTCTGCATGGGGGCTCGGCTATATATATAGGCTTGAACACTGGCCGACTTGGCCACTCGGCTAGCTACAGTAACTGCCTAAATTAACTGAGACATTTACACGCTGTAACCGTCCGAGTAACGGCAGTCTTCATGCCGGTTGAAACGTATGCCTTGATGAGTCGTAACGCCTGTCTTGATGGCACCCGGACGTTGCACTGCTGCAGGCCTTTCTTGGGCCTTCGTCCGAGTGGGCCTACCCAAGCTTGTTGGGCCGACTCGGGGCTCTGGGCCTACCCGGATGGGCTCCCCTCGTCAGTAGCCCCCGAGTGCTTCGAGGTCTCGACACGGATGCCGACTGACGAGCAGGTTGTGCATGCCCGAGTCGCTGGTGGAGAGACCTTGATGGACTCCCCTGATACCTGAAAAAAAGGTTAGATTGTGCTAAGTGTTAGGAACTCGGTGATACCCGTACTTTCCGACTGGGGGAAACCGGCTTGTGGCCTTCCGGGAGGCGTATCATGAATTTCGAGTCGAGTCCGAAATAGCGTCAGGCATATCCGAGTGAACGGTTGCCATCTTGTGCCCGCGAGGGGGAACGCCTTCGACCTTCAGCTTCGAAACCGAGCCCTCGAACTCCGGCATTGAACCCCGAATGAATGAGCCACGTTGCGCCGCTGTGGCATCCGGCTCTGATTCGGAGATCATGTTGTTCCGCTGTGGATGCCGGGTTCGTCCTTAGCATGGGTGTTGCCGAGTGACCTGCAAACCCTGTTGGGCCGGTCATCAGCACCCTTTTGCAGAGTCAGTCTGCTTCCGAGTTTGGCGGCTTGTACGCCTCGGAACTGTTTGATGGAGTCGGAATGACCCGTGACGTGTCACAGTGGCCAAGCCGACTGTTGAGTCGATACCCGAGCACCGTTCGACTCAGGTTGAGTCGGACTCGGTTGAAGCCGACTGGGGTCACGGCATTGTCTTGTCCGGGACGTCGCATCAACATTTAATGCGCGCAGCCGGTTGAACAGAGCGCCCGCAGCGCCATGATTTCGCCTCGAGTCCCGCTTGAAGCGTGCCCGAGACATCCGCTGTTGCTCTGATTTCGCGCGCTATCCGAGGCGACAGTTCATCATGACTGCGCTCGAATCACGCGGGAAGCGCGCGCGGGACGGAGGCTGACGTAATGTGAGCCGGTCACGTCGCCTGGGATGTCGCGTCGTGGCGAAAAAGGCGCCCGAATCCCGCGGGGTTTCGCGCGCGGGACAGCGGTTACCGAGGCGGTTTCCCGCCACGTCGGATGCACGACCGCCAGCGGTTGGACTTCCTCAGCTATAAAAGGGGCGCGGAGTAACCGCGGTTTTCACTTTTGCCTTCGTCTTCCTCGCGCCCAAAGCTCTTGCCTCCGAAGCTCCGCCACCGCGCACTTAAGAGAAAGCTCGCTCGCCACCGCCACCCATCAGCCGGCGACCATGTCTCGCGCCGCCAGCAAGGGCAAGAAGGCCGCTGCCCCTGCCTCCGCCACCGCCGCCGACGGATGGAAGAAGGGGGATTGGCTTCCCTTCGGTCATCACCGACGAGCTTCTCGTCGGGTTCGCCAGCGAAGGCTTGCTGCCGCCGCGCACCATCGTCAACTGGCGGGCGCCGTACAAAGAAGTTAAGCCCGCTCCACACGAACATGAACGGGTGATACTTGCTCCGTTCATGGAGCGAGGGCTTAAGCTGCCACCACATGACTTCCTGCGTGGACTTCTGTTCTTCTACGGTCTGCAGCTTCACCATTTGAGTCCCAATGGCATTCTGCACATCGCGTGCTTCATCACGCTGTGCGAGTGCTACTTGGGGACTCATCCGCATTGGGGATTGTGGAAGAAAGTCTTCACAGTCAAGGCCCAACCAATCAAGGCCGGCGACCGACTGTCCGTTTGCGGAGGAGTCAGCATTCAGGTCAAGGCCGGCGCCGGGTACTTCAAGATGCAATTTCCGGATACCATTCGGAAATGGCAAGACGGGTGGTTCTACTGCCCGGATGAGCGTACTCCGACTGGCCACGAGGGACTCCCCCCATACAACGAAGATCCTCCTGTGTGGCTGAAGCGCTGGAGCACCAAGCCGTCGAACGAAGAAATACCTGAAGTCGACCGACTCCTGAAGAGGATCGCAAGACTCCAGGAGAAAGGACTCACAGGCCCTGACATCATCGCCACCTGGCTGATTCGGCGCATCCAGCCCCTTCAAGCCCGGGCGCACCCGATGTGGGAGTACTCGGGCAACCATGACCCAACGAGGGTTTCATCCGAGGACCTTTCGGACGACAACTTCTTGGAAATCTTGAAGAGTCTGACGAAAGAACGAACTGGGCTCACTCGGGCGCCCAAAGTGCTTCCATTTTCGCGTGTCAACCCGGCACCGGATGTAAGTAACTTGTATTCCGAGTCGGGCTCTTGAAATTTGTTGCCTGCTTGCTTCTTCTAACAGTGTTTCGACGCTGCAGAACTATCGTGACTTCAATTCGATGCCGCCTCTCCCTGAGCAAGACTCGGCTTCGGCAGCGCTGGAAAACGCCGAAGTCGAGGAGGAAGCCCCCGAGGGCGGCATCCAAATCGACTCGGATTCCGAGTCCGGAGGGTCGTACGAACTCGCCAAGCGAGGCCGCGACGACGGCGCATCCGGATCTCAGGCCCCGGAAGCTGGGACGGAACCGACTCGCACGGAGCCGGCTGCCAAGCGGATCCGAGTAGCCGCTACCGGCCCCACTACGCAGGCTCCGGCTCCTGCACGAGCCGCAGCTGCTAGTCGGGGGGACGCCGGCTCCAGCTCCTGCCCGAGTCGCGCCTCCCAGCCGAGTGGTGCAGGTTACTGCTCCTGCCACCAAGCCGAGTGTGCCTCAATCGGCACTCGCCGGTTCCCCCGGAGGTCCGCCCGCCCCGGGGAAACCAAAAAAGAAAACAATTCCCACTACGACCAGGTACGAGTCCCGCCTCATGCCCTAGTCGCAGTAAGTTTAGAAGGTACTAAACTCGTTTTCTTCCTTTGTTTTGCAGAGTTCAGAAGAAGCTCTCCGATAAAGGAGACGCTTCATCCGGTACACCAGCGGCTCCGACTCCAGCCCTGCCTCCAGTGTCGGCTCCAGCACCGACTCCGGCTGCGGTCGAGTCCAACGCCCCGGCTGCAACCAACCCCAGCGCGCCGGCTCCGACCATTTCCGCGATGGAAACGGAGTCGGCCACGGCTGCCGGGTCCGGCGCACCACCGGCTGCAGCCGTGCCTCCGGCTGCAGCGCTTCAGCCGAGTTCTTCTACGCCCCAGCCTGCTGCAGCTGGGGAGGAGGTCCTGGACCCGGATGTGCGCGCGGGGTCTGCCGAAGCTTCGGCGGAGGACCCTCAACGTCAACCAACCCCCGTCAGCGAGGAGATAACGGAGCCGGCAGCTGTAGCCGGAGCCGAGTCCTCCGAGCCGGCGGGCGAGACCGGAGGCCACGTCACCGAGTTGCCTCCAACGACCGAGTCACGTCAGCCTCCGGCTCCGACCCCCTCGACTCAAGAGCTGGCGCTGGCGTCGTCAAGAGGCCTCGTCCCAGCGCTGCTGCTGCCGGGTTGCAGCGCGGGGGACTTGGCCACCGCCGAAGAAGCCACGAACCGCGTCGCCGCCCTCAGCTCCAAGCTCCGGGATTTCGCCGACGCGGCTAAGTCCTTGGCGGACTCGGCCGAGGTTCTGGAGACCTCCGTCGGGGTAAGTTGTCTTCTAGTTTTGTTTATTTTCCAACACTGGGAGCACGTTCAGTGCACCCAGTGGGTGTAGCCCCCGAGTCTCTAGCCGACTGATTGAGTCGGCTTGAGACTTATGAATTCGGGTGAAATTGACGAAGTTTCTTCTTTTCCAGGCGGCCATCCGACTCGGCGGAAATGGCCAGGTCCTTATGGAGAGGAATGCCTCCTTGGAGAAGGCATGGGAGGAGGAGAAGGCCAAGAGTCGGCATCTCGAAGAAAAGCTCGCCGCCCTCGGAAGTAAGCGTCCGAGTCTTCAACTCCTTTGACTTTAAATTTTCTGCCCTTTTCTGACCTTCTTGAATCGGCAGACGTTGAAGCCGAAAATGCCCGACTTCGGGAAGAGCTGAAAGGCGCAATCCCGCGAGTCAAAGTCGTAGAGATGCTCGACGCCAAGGCAGCCGAGTTGGATACCGAGTTGCGGGAAGCACGCAACTTGAAGAAGAGTGCCGCTTTGCTGCAAACGGAGCATGACAAGCTGTCGGCGCAGTACAAGAAGGCGCAGGCATCAAATTCCGAGTTGCAGGGTCAGGTCAACGACTTTTCCCGGCTGATGGACGAGTTGCAGAGGCGACACGACGCGGCCGTCGTCGACTGGGAAAAGCGCGAGAGGGATCTCATTGGCGAACTCAAAAAAGCCAATGAGACTTTACTCGGTAAGCCCCCGAGTCCTTTTGCTTCTTTCTTTTTGCATGCTTCCTTGTCCATCCCCTTAGCAATAATCTGTACTCAGATGCTTGCCCAGAGTTGGAGGAGCGAGCGAAGCAAGCGGCGCTCCGGCTCCGTGCGCTCTCCGACCCGGCGAGGTCGGTCCTCGACGTACTCTGGACACCCGAGATGATGTCCGAGTGTGTCGTGACCTTGGAAGACCGACTCCTCCAGGTCAAAGATTTGGTGCAGAGCATGAAGTCGGCTGCCCAAGGGCTTTGCACCAAGCTCTGGCCCGGAGAAGAACCGGGTTCCAGCATCTTTGCCCTCGCCGACAAACTCTCGCTTGGCCCAGCGGAGGTTGAAGAGTGGAAGGAGTCGGCCGCCCGCTCGGGAGCCGGCATGGCGCTAGCAATGGTGCTGGCCCATCACCCGGACGCAGATGTTGACAACATCTCCGCGGGCGCCCCCGTCAATGAGGAAGGCCAGTCGGTTGACCCCATGGAGCTCCTTCCCCGAGTCCGCGCCGCCGCCAGCCGGATCGCCAGCTTCACTGACCTGGAGGAGCGCATAGAAGCGACTCCAGAGGAATGAAAATCACAATGTAATATCTCTCGGTATGCCGAGTAGGAAATTGTAAAAACTTTTGCAATGAATGAAGATGCTTTTCAATTCATTCTGATTTTTGCTTAAGTTATTTGTACAAGTTATTTGATTCGTCCACAGTTGTTTTTTCCGCCGAGTCGGATCTTTTCGCGCGCAGGCCGACCTTTAGCTTTTGCTCTTGCCAACCGGACAGCCGGGTTGCGACTGTAGTTGGGGACGAAGAGTGGGCCTTAGGTACCGTACACGTTTACTTAGACGCTCGTGTAGAAACAAAGTTAGGAGATTCGAAATAACTTGTACCGAGTGATGATTCACCCAGTGGGTTTGTGGTGACTTCCGGGTGTTGCCCGTAACGAAGCCACTCGGTTATATTAGACGTAGCCCCCGGGGATTGCCCAAAGGGAACTTAGTCGGAAAAAACGAAAATTTTAGATAAACAAAGTGCCTCCCGAGTGCCGCTCGAAGGAAACAAATGTTTATTTATAATGAAAGAAAGAACTATTTTGAAGTACAAAGTTTAAGTGTAGAAGGGACGCAGCTGTGCAATGTTCCACGTCCTTTCCGTAATTGCGCCAGTTGCCGGGTCCTCCAGTCGGTACGCGCCGTTGTGAAGCACCTGGTTGACGATGAACGGTCCTTCCCAAGGCGGAGACAATTTGTGCATGCCAGCCTTGTCTTGGATCAGTCGGAGGACCAGATCTCCTTTGTTGAAGACTCGGCCACGAACTTGCCGACTATGGTATCGGCGCAAGTTCTGTTGATAGATGGCCGAGCGCGAGAGGGCGAGTTCCCGCGCTTCTTCTAAGAGATCCAGGTCGTCTTGTCGTGCCGACTCGGCATCCTTTTCCACGTATGCTGCGACTCGCGGAGAGTCGTGGAGGATGTCACTCGGCAGGACGGCTTCAGCTCCGTAAACCATGAAGAACGGCGTGTAGCCAGTCGACCGGTTTGGAGTCGTCCTTAAGCTCCAAAGAACAGATGGGAAGCTCGTCGATCCAGGAGCCGGCAGCGCGTTGCAGCGGGACCAGCAACCGGGGCTTGATGCCTTGGAGAATTAGAGCGTTGGACCGCTCAACTTGGCCGTTGGACTGCGGATGAGCCACGGAGGCATAGTCAATCCGAATCCCATGGTCCCGACAAAATTGGCGGAAGACTTCAGCCGTGAAGTTCTTGCCATTGTCGGTGATGATGTTGTGGGGAATTCCGAATCGGAAAATGACTCCCTTCATGAAGTTGACAGCAGTCGGACCATCAAGCTTCATTATTGGCTTAGCTTCGATCCACTTCGTGAACTTGTCCACGGCCACGAGGAGATGAGTGAAACCTCCCCGAGCTGTTTTTAGCGGACCCACCATGTCGAGTCCCCACACGGTGAAAGGCCATGTGATCGGAATGGTCTTGAGCGCGGTAGCCGGCATGTGTATTTGACGGGCATACCGCTGGCACCCTTCGCAGGTCCGGACGAGTTCTTCCGCATCAGCATGAGCGCTGAGCCAGAAAAAACCGTGTCGGAAGGCTTTGGCGACCAAGGATCTTGACGAAGCATGGTGACCGCAGAGTCCCGAATGGACTTCTTCGAGCAATGTTCGACCTTCTTCTGGCGAAATGCAGCGCTGGAAAATTCCAGTGGTGCTGCGCTTGTAAAGCTCGCCATTGATGATGGTGTATGCTCGAGCCCGGCACACGATGCGGCGTGCCTCAGTCGGATCCTCAGGCAGTTCCTTGCGCAAAAGGTACGCCAAGAACGGCTGAGTCCAAAGAGGAATATCCGCCAAGACTTCTTCTTGAGTCGGTTGAGCCGGATCAGGTTGTGACGACCCGGCTTCCGACAAGTCGGTTGCCGACTCCGACTTGACGGATGGTTGGTACAGCTGCTGAA
The DNA here is from genome assembly GCA_019208055.1 of Stipa capillata. NCBI lineage: Eukaryota > Viridiplantae > Streptophyta > Magnoliopsida > Poales > Poaceae > Stipa > Stipa capillata. The sequence goes on along the minus strand of JAGXJF010000694.1, from coordinate 184,068 downwards.
GGAAAACTCCGGGTGGGACTTTTTCCCTAGCAGAGCCAATCCTGGCAAGGGAGTCGGCGGCTTCATTGTCTGCTCGACGAACGTGGTGAAGCTCGAGGCCGTCGAAGTGTCCTTCCAGTCGGCGTACAGCGGCACAGTATGCCGCCATGGTGGGGTCCTTGGTGTCCCAAGCCTTCATTACTTGCTGCACCACGAGATCCGAGTCGCCGCGACAAAGGAGTCGGCGAATGCCGAGTGAAACTGCAATGCGCAAGCCATGCAGTAACGCCTCGTATTCTGCGACGTTGTTCGAGGCGGCAAAGTGGATCTGCAGCACGTAGTGCAACTTGTCGCCTTTGGGGGAGATCAGCACGACTCCAGCCCCCTGTGCCTGCGAGCATCTTCGAGCCGTCGAAGTACATGACCCAGTGCTCAAGGGGCACCTGAGTCGGAAGGGTCTGACTCTCGGTCCACTCGACGATGAAGTCTGCAAGAGCTTGTGACTTGATGGCCTTGCGGGGCTCGTAGCTGATGTCATGCGGCATGAGCTCTATCGCCCACTTAGTGACTCGGCCCGTGGCATCCCGATTGTTGATGATATCAGACAACGGGGCGTGACTGACCACGGTGACCGAGTGGGCTTGGAAGTAGTGCACCAACTTCCGAGTCGCCAGGAACACGCCGTAGACGAGCTTCTGGTAGTGCGGGTAGCGCTGCTTTGACTCGGAAAGGACTTCACTGACATAGTAGACGGGTCGCTGCACCTTCTGTACTCGGCCTTCTTCAGCGCGCTCCACCACTAGAACAATGCTAACCACTTGATTTGTGGCTGCGATGTAAAGCAGCATGGGTTCTCCCTCCATGGGCGCAGCGAGAACCGGAGGTGTTGACAGAAGGCGCTTGAGATCTTCGAAGGCCTGCTGAGCTTCACTCGTCCACTCGAAGGAGTCGGACTTCTTGAGAAGTCGGTAAAAAGGCAAGGCCTTCTCACCGAGTCGGGATATGAACCGACTTAGGGCGGCCACGCACCCGGTTAGGCGCTGAACGGCCTTCAGGTCCTTCGGCTTGCCCATCTTGATGATGGCATCAAGCTTGTCCGGGTTCGCTTCGATTCCTCGCTCGGAAACGATGAAGCCGAGTAGCTTGCCAGCCGGGACTCCGAAGACGCACTTCTCCGGGTTGAGCCTCATGTCGTACCTCCTGAGATTGGCGAAGGTTTCAGCCAAGTCGGTCAGGAGGTCCGTTGTCTTCTTTGTCTTTATCACGATATCATCGACATAAGCCTGGACGTTTCTGCCTATCTGGTCGTGTAAACACTTTTGCATACAACGTTGATACGTAGCACCAGCATTTTTCAAACCAAAAGGCATCGTGATGTAACAAAAAGCCCCAAACGGGGTGATGAAAGAAGTTTTTATTTGATCAGACTCTTTCATTTTGATCTGGTGGTAGCCTGAATAGGCATCCAGAAAACACAAACGTTCGCACCCGGCTGTGGAGTCGACGACTTGATCCACTCGGGGTAAGGCGAAACAGGGTCCTTGGGGCATGCTTTGTTTAAGGACGTGTAGTCCACACACATGCGCCAAGTCTTGTTTTTCTTAAGAACCAGGACCGGGTTTGCTAACCAGTCCGGGTGAAAAACTTCCTTGATGAACCCGGCTGCGAGGAGTCGGGCGATTTCTTCTCCGATTGCCTTGCGCCGGTCTTCAGCGAAGCGACGGAGAGACTGCTTCACCGGCTTTGCATCCTTGGCGACGTTGAGGGAGTGCTCGGCGAACTTCCTTGGAACACCCGGCATGTCAGAAGGCTTCCATGCGAAGATGTTCCAATTCTTACGAAGGAAGTCGACGAGCGCGCCTTCCTATTTGGCCTCGAGGTCGGTCCCGATTTGGACCGTCTTGGACGGGTCCTCAGGATGGACCTGGACACGCTTTGTGTCCTTGGCCGACTGGAAGGCGGACTCGGTTGCCGCCTTCTTGCTGGGTGGAGGTTGATCCGAGTCAGCGGACGCCTGGATGTTCTCCAGCTCCTGAGCCGCGATCAGGGATTCGGCAATGTCCGCGCTGGCGATGTCGCACTCGTTAGAGCGCTCAAAATCGCCAGTGATGGTGATGACGCCTTTGGGACCCGGCATCTTCAGCTTTAGATATGTGTAGCATGGCCTAGCCATGAACTTGGCATAAGCCGGTCGGCCGAAGATCGCGTGGTATGCGCTTTTGAAGCCGACTACCTCGAAGGTCAATGTCTCGACCCGGAAGTTGTTTGGCTCGCCAAACACTACTTCCAGGGAGATTTGACCCAGAGGTTTTGCACACTTCCCAGGAACTATTCCGTGGAAGGAAATGTTGCTGGGGCGAAGTTGGGTCTCTAAGACCTGCATCTTCTTCAGGGTGTCCACGAAGATGATGTTTATGCTGGAGCCCCCGTCCATCAGGACCTTGCGGAGTTTGAACCCGCCGACTTGCGGATCCACCACCAGGGGATGCTTGCCGGGTTGAGGGATCTGGGTCCGGGTGGTCAAGTCGGCTGAATCCGACTGGCACCTCGGACCAGTCCAGCCATTGAGGGACAGCCGGCACCGTCGCGTTGACCTCGCGACAGCGCAGCTTCCGACCCCTTTTGGAGTCGGATCCTGGAAAATCATAAGTACCCCCCTTTGAGGGGGATACTGCGCAGCGCCACCGCCTGCGGCGGGGCCTCCTTCCCCACCGTCTTCCGGCTCGGGCTGCTTCTCTTCCCGGAGGCGCTGCAGGAAGCTGCACTCCCGGGTCGAGTGGCCCGCCTGATATTTGGCGGTGCTGTGAAACGAGCAGGGTCCGTCGAGGATCTCCTCGAAGGTAAGCTTTGGCGCCTTGCGCTGTTGCCAAGGGCGCTCTTTCTTTTGGCCGTCATCGCCACGCTGGGGGCGACGCTCGGCTGGCCGCAACCAGGTCGGCTCCACTGACTCCGTCTCCGCCGCCTGCCTTCCGCTTCGGGGGGCGATTATCCGCATGCTTCCGACTTGAGTCGGCAGGGACTTTCCGGCTCGAAGACTCGGCTTTTGCTTTGCCTTTGTCTTCGTACCGCATCGCCTCTTCACCCGTTGCGTATTTGCTGGCGACTTCCATGAGTCGGCCCATGGTCTGTATGTTAGACCGGGCCAACTTATGCTTGAGGAGTTCGTACTTAACTCCCTGGGAAAAGGCCTGGATGGCCTGCATCTCGGTGACATCCTTGATCGAGTTGCGCAGTCGGGTCCAGCGTTGGATGTAATCGCGGACCGACTCGCCCTTCTCCTGGACACAAAGCCACAGGTCTTGGGCATTCCCAGGGCGCTTGTACGTGCCCTCAAAGTTCTTGATGAAGGCCTCTTGGAGGTCCCTCCAGTCGTAGATGCTATCTTCGGGCAGGCTGTTAAGCCATGCCCGAGCCGACCCTTCCAGCATCAGGGGTAGGCTTCGGAGGGCGACACGCTCGTTGCCTCCTCCTATGTTGCAGGCGACCAAGTAGTCGGCAAGCCAAGTTTCTGGCTTGGCTGTGCCATCGTACTTGTCGATGCCGCTGGCGATTCGGAACCGATCCGGGAAAGGCTCGCCCCGAATCCGTCTGCTGAAGCAAAGCGGACCGGTGGATGCAGAGCCACCCGGCTGGTTGAACTCGCCAGCACGTCGTTCGGCCCGCACCCGGGCTGCCCGCCGCCCTTCGATATCGTCGCGAGCATCTCGGGCGTCGTTCGCTCGGTGGGAGCCGGCTTGTCGTCGTTCAGCCAGGAGTCGGTTGATCTCCTGGCGAGCATCAGGTCGGTTTGTGGACCGACTCGGCTGAGACAATCCAACTGTGGCAGGGCGACTTGGAGCCCCCGAAGGCCGACTCCGAGCCCCCTGGGAGACCAGTCGGTGGCTAACCGACTCGGCCTCGTTCTGCTGTTGTTCTACCGCCGTCCTCATCAGAGTGACGACTCGGCGTTGAATTTCTGCCGCGGGACCATCTGCCGGGGGCGGCAGTGAGTCGGCCAGCGCGGCAGCCGCAAAGAGGTTCTGGGCCGGCGTCTGATAAACAGGGACGCCGTCCTGCACTTGCCCGAAAAGAGGGGCCCGAGCAGCCCGGCTCCTCCGGGCAGCCGAAGAAGTTCGCCGGTTTGCGCGGCTGCGCGAACCGTGAGGATCATTCGGTTGCCGTTCTCGCTGCTCGAGTGCCGCCCGCTCCTGGTCAAGGCGTTCTCGTTCAGCGAGGAGGGCTTGCCGGGAGGCTTCCAAGGCCCTCTCGGCCTCCGATTGTCCGCCGATGGGCGTATGCAGATGCTCATGTGCTGCCCTGTCCGCTGCAGCAGACGTTCCCGTGCCGTCGTTTGCGGTGCCGTCCGCCCGACCACATATACCTCTGCGGAGGCGGTGTGGCTGTACGAGCTCTCGTCCTCTTCGGACTCAGAATCCAGAAGGGGAAGGAGAGACTCAGCGCCCACCATGGCGACGAACTGGGAGAGTCCGCCGCTCTTGCCCGGGGCAAGAGGAGATCCAAGCCGGAGCTCAGGGCTCCACTTCCTCCGCGGGGCAAGGACGCGGATCTTGAAGACGTAGTTGACCGAAGATATCGGCGACGAAACGAAGGCTGCCGAAAGTGAACTCCGAGCCTTCGGGATGTGCCATGATCGGCACGTTGCCGGCGACAAAGCTTGCCGTCCGCCGTAGGAGAAGATCCCGCCTGGATCATGACTCCGATGCACGCCTCCCCTACCTGGCGCGCCAACTGTCGCGGGGAAATCGCGGCAATATCCATTTGTAATAGGATTGTCGGGGAAAAGCGTGTATGGAAGATCTAGGCGGTGCACACAAGAACTTTACCCAGGTTCAGGCTCTCCAAGGATGGAGATAATACCCTACTCCTGCTGAATATGCTTAATGATCTTGCGTGAGAGGAATTACAAGGGGTTGAAGATGAAGCTAGAACTCGAGACCAGCCAGCCAGCCCCTTCTGCATGGGGGCTCGGCTATATATATAGGCTTGAACACTGGCCGACTTGGCCACTCGGCTAGCTACAGTAACTGCCTAAATTAACTGAGACATTTACACGCTGTAACCGTCCGAGTAACGGCAGTCTTCATGCCGGTTGAAACGTATGCCTTGATGAGTCGTAACGCCTGTCTTGATGGCACCCGGACGTTGCACTGCTGCAGGCCTTTCTTGGGCCTTCGTCCGAGTGGGCCTACCCAAGCTTGTTGGGCCGACTCGGGGCTCTGGGCCTACCCGGATGGGCTCCCCTCGTCAGAAGTGATCAAGCTCGCATGTCAAGTGCAAATTAGCTACATGATTAACTACTAATCTGGAGGGGTCCACTAGTCAGATTTGTCGGCAACCGCTGGCGAGGCCAAGCACGTGTAGGCGGTGGCACTAAGACGTGCAAATGGCTCGGTGCACCAAAACGAGTGCGGTCAAGTGCCTTCGACTTGCCATTCATTGGTCTATGAACATTGTTCAGTGGACAAGAGGTCCAACGGTTCCCCGGAATGGTGGCACGTTGCTCGCTAATAGCGACCCAAAATAGGGGATGGCCAGCACGAGCAAGGTAGGGGGATGAAAGGGTAGAGAAAGGGCACTTGTACTCAGGAGCTTAGCACGAAGACGTCAACAAGGTCTTCCAAGGCAAAGAAGCCTGGAGTCGATGGGAACGAAGATGACCGGTAGTGGCTGATCAACGGTGATGTGGTTGAGGAGGAAGGCCAGTCCGCGGTGCCATCTACTTTTGGAGAAAAGCTTAACAGTACCTCCATGAGCACTTCAAGGCCCTTAGTAATACCGGATCCCAATTGTAATGTGAGCTCCTCAAAGGCGATGATGTCAGAGTTGAGCTTCCAGACTTCGAAGTCCACTGAGGATGCTAGAAGAAAATGACGGTCAGAGGTGAAATTGGGCACCATGAAGGGAGAACGTAACCACCCGCAAGAGCTAGGACTCACCAAAAAAATGGAAGTTGTCACGGTGGAGCTCGGCTGACGCCGGAGAAGAAGGATGCATTCATCCGATTCCCAAGATGAAAATGCACAATACGGACATGGGTAAGTTCCGGAGGATAGTGCAGAGTGGAACGATGACACACGCAAGCATAACTTATTGTTAAAGCTCTCGGTGCCAAAGGCGTTCTAGGCAGAAGAGCTGAACATCGGCTCCAACTCTTGCACAAGAGAGCGATTTGGTAGGGTAAGCAAGACAAGAGAGAGAGAGAGAGAGATGACGACGAGAATGAGGAAAGGGGGAAAAGAGGATGATGATGGCCACGGCGGCTTCGTTGGTCGCAATGGCTCGCGAGCAACGATGTTCCCCACATGGCAATGTGTAGAAGGTTGTAGACCTTCCCGCATGTCTACTAGCGCAACGGTAGGGCCGATGGCATGCTTAACAGAGCATTTGGCTATCGGCGCCCATCTCTATGCACGATGCGTGTCCTAGCCGAGTGGACATGATGGCCTGATGGCCAGGCCCTACGGGTTAGCAATCGAGCAAGGGTACAATGTGGGGAAAGAAGAAAATGGGTTGAGCCCAAGGTGGAAGGGAATGGGCTTGGCTTAGAGGAAGAGAAAAGGTGGCTTGGCTCTGAGGCTTATGGTGTTTTCTGGGCATGGCGGCACCCAACCCCTTGTCCCGATGTCGTATTAACATTGCATCCCAGTAGAGGCGCTATATCGAGGGAAGAAGGTGACAAGCAATGGTGCATTATCCCTTCTAGCATTTGTTGCACACTCCCTTCACCACTTGTATTCGTGAGGCTTGCTGTAACCTTGTAAAGTCTATGTGCTATACTTTTCCTATGTAATAGGGTGTACTGATCCAATGTGGCTTGCTTGTAATAAGGCGTAGCGGTGCGATGCACCATGCTCCCAAGAAAAAAAACCTAGCGACTGTAATATAGCTAAGATCACCACTATTGCTTAGTTGGTGTTGCTGTCTAATGAGAGTGTTGACGTATGTTTTATCGACATGCGTGTGTCCACATGGGTGTTATTTTGTTTGTTCTTGCCATGTCCCATCCAAACGAAGGGACTTGCCATTTCGTGAGTGGTGCACGCATGATCATGAGATGTTACCACGCGGCTGTCCGCGGTGGTTGTTGGCTTCCAAGGGTGTGGGATGTTCCTTCGCACCCACCCGGAGCAGGTGGTGCACACTCTCATGGCATGTTACCTTGGGACCGTTCGCAACTGTTGTTGGCTTCCTGGGGTGCGGGACATTCCTTCGCATCCGTCTGGAGCAAGTGGCACATGTGTTATCGTGAGATCTTACCACGCGACCGTCTGTGGCGGTTATTGGCTTTTGGAGGTGCGGGATGTTCCTTCACATCCATGTGAAGCGACTGGCATGCATCATCATGGAACGTTACCACGTGACCATCGGTGGCAGTTGTTGGCCTCCTAGGGTGCGGGATCTTCCTTCGCATCTCCCAGAGCGAGTGGCACACACGTCGTTGCGGGATGTTACCACGCGACCGACCACAGCGGTTGTTCGCTTCCAGGGGGTGTGGGATGCTCCTCTGCATCCGTCCAGAGCTAGTGGCGTATGCGTTGTCACGGGATGTTACCATGCGACCATCGTCGTGGTTGAGTTTCCCTTGCACAATGGCCATCATTTCACGCCCGACATGCATTTGCAAATGTGCATAGAGTGCTCATGCACATATTGAGATAGTAGGTGATGACCGCCGAGGCACTCGGGTTTATTACAATACTCAGTGTCAATCGGCACAGTGTTGACTCCATAAATATTACATACGTGAGATGATTAAATGTTGATGCAACAAAAATTTGTTGAATGTGAAGACATTGAAATGTAATGGTTGCTACATTATCCTTGGATATGACAACTGATGCGATGTTGAGTACACACGTAGTATTTACAGAGGTTGTCCATGTTCCAACTGTGCTTGAGGGTTACACCATCGAGGCCGCGGAGGCGAAACGACGACAGGCGGGAGGAGTGGATGACCTAGTAAGGGCCTTCCCTAAGCTTACCATCGGCTTCTGGATTTGGTCTTGCGCTTGAGCAACCAATGCTCATAGATGGTCTTGTTGTATGCTTTCGCCATTGATGCCTGATACCGCTCGATGCTGAGGGCCACTTGTTTCATGTGTCATGTCTGCTCCATCCAGGGATGCTTCGCAATCCTCATCACTTGGTGGGCTAGAGATGCGAAGGGACGTGAGTTTGACTTCCTTGGGCTTGATGACCTCGTCTCTGAATAGCAGCTTGAACGGGCCGTGGCTAGTAGCTCTGCTTGCCGTCCTGTGGGTTGACCATAGCCACTTGCAACTCATCTACCCTGCCTCTGCGGACAACCCAAATAGGTGCATGCGGAGACTTGAAAGAAGTATGTTGTTAGCCCTTTTCATTGCTTCGTTTGCCTTTGCATCAGTGACAGACACGAAGCATATGTTGATGCTGAGGCCGACGTAGAAGTTCTTGAACGTGGTGTCATTGAACTGAGTTCCATTATCCACAGTCAACTCAAAGCGACACGCCAAAACTGCAAATTAGATTTTTCCATACAAACTTTTGGACAGGTGCATAGGTTATCTTTGAGAATGGTTCAACCTTGACCTGCTTGGAGAAGTAATCGACCGTGACAAAGATGAACTTTGCACTGCGGCTCGCCATTTTGAATGACTCGAGGAGGTTGATCACCAAGCGCGTGAGTGGCCAAGAGGATCGAATTGGTTGCAGTTCATGTGCGGGTTTGTCAGTTCCCTTGCGCATACGCTCGAAAAGGGGCATGTCTTCATGAGGCTCTGGGCGTCTCCTAGCGTGGGTTGGTTAGTAAAATTCTTGACGATAGGCCTTGACGACTAAAAACCTCGAAGCAAGATGTGACCCGCAGAGACCTTGGTGTATAGCACGGACCAATTCCATCCCCTCCCCCTTTGAGATACACTTAAGGAATAGGAAACAAACACCTTGCTTGTATAGGAATATATTGTATATGAGGAAGCCCCTGGCGTGCACCCTGAGCCACCTCGCCGTGACAGGGTCTTCAGGCTCAGTCTCATCATGGAGGTAGTTTAGGATGGGCCTCCTCCAGTCTTGCTTGGTGATGATGTTGACTTGTGGTAGGTCCTTCATTGTGGGGATGCACGCGCGAGAGCATCAGCTTCGGTGTTCTCCAACCACGGGATGCTACTATGCTGATTCCTAGAAGTGCTTAATTGAGGCTTGTGCAAGGGCATGGTACTTGACCATCTCCGAGTCTTTGGCTTGGTAGCTTTTGTCCACATGGCCGAATCACACTTGATTATGATGCAACGAGCTCTGGCTATGCATGCCTTGCGTAAGCCAAATAACAATGCTTCATATTTGGCTATGTTGTTGGTGGCCTTGAACTCTAGGCGGGCTAAGTACATGGTCTGGGCTCCTTCCAATGACTGGAGCACCACCCGTACACCCTCACCATCAGTGCACCAGGAGCCGCTGATGTACACAATTCTATGGAGGTTCACTCTCTGCCTGATTCATAGGTCACACGAACGGCACCCACTCTGCTATGAAGTCCGCTAGGACCTATGAATTGATCGTTGTCCTTGGGAGGAACTCAATGGTGAATGGGGCTAGCTCAGTTGTCCATTTGCTGACATGCCCAAAAGCCTCCCTGTTGTGGAGCATTTCACCTATTGGGTATGACGAGGGGACTCGTATGGGATGAGCAAGGAAGTAATGCTGCAACTTGTCCACCTGCTCCCGCACTGCCGCTTGATGATCTGCAGACAACTTGCATTGCCGCTATTTGACGGGGCATGCATCAGGGCTGACCATGAGCCTACGTTTGATGATGCTACGGGGCACACCTGGAAGGTCTTTGTGCACCCGTGCGAAGATGTCATTGTTGGCATAGAGAGCAAACAACAAAGCTTCTTCAACTTCGGGAGGGAGGTTTGCCCCAATGAGCACACTCTTGAGTGGTGCGGCCGGTGAGAGAGGGACTGCCTTGGTCTCGCCATTGGGCTTTCGCTTCGAAAAACAACATCTGAACTCATGTAGCATGGCCTCATTGTTTTCTCCGGTGATTCGTGGTCTAGCATGACCACATCGCGAGACGGCTCAACTTGCCTGTTGATGATGATGATAGGGGTAGGAGCGGTGGGCACCTTCTCACTGATCACCCTTTTGCTTGCCTTAGAGCTTGCTAATCTGCCTGAAGCAGTCCCTTGCGTCTCTTCACATGTGACTCAAACCCGCGGCTTGACATCATGTACATACCAGATGGCGGCCATGTTGTTTTCCTCTATCCTTCATGATAAGTTTTGTTCATCGTGCACCATGCTCATGTCCTCTCATGATGGTATCTTCATGCATAAGAACACATGGTGAGCAATTGCCCTGAACTTGTTGAGAGAGATGCATCCCAGTATGGCATCATACTGGTATGACATGTCCATCACGTAGAAGCGTGTGTTCTTAGTGCACTCGCATGCTCCATCATGGAACGTGATCAACAACCAAATTCTCTCGAGCATCGTGACTACCTCTCTACCAAACCCAAGGAGCGGGATGCCTAGGGATACAAGACCACCCATGGGATGCCCATTCCTTCCGATATGGAGGTGAACAAGATGTCCATGGAGTTTCCCCATCTATGAAGATGCGCCATATCTCGATGTTCAAAATGAGCATCGAGATGATGAGGGCATCATGATGTGTGAGGACGACTCACCCAAGATAGCATCTCAGTTGGAGGATAAGATCCAATATGTTGCCCCCTCTGAGCGTTTGCCTTGCGTTGCCATTTAGACGGGAAGGTATACGCAATCCTGCCAGTGATTGCATGCATGACATGGCACAGTTCGTAGCCGTTCTGAGTTGGCGGCCCGCACGGGGGTGACAATGGTAGCAGGTTCGGAATGGCTTCATGGGGTGCTTGGTCTAGTGCTCATGCCTGTCTGGCGTGTTTTGACATCATTGTCAGAGTTGAATAACCAGGTCACACTCGGCGATCGAGTGGGTGTTCACGTGATATATCTTGCAGCACCGCGCTGGCTGGACTTTGGTGACGTCAACCCTTACTTGGTGATGCCTCGATAGGTTACCCTGTCTTCTTTCGTGTTCACCTTGATGTTCTCCTTCTTGGTGCTCCGGGAGGAAGCACATCAGCTCCCGTCCTCTGGTGTGGTCTCGGTTCCCTCTGCGCCTAGGGCTCGGGTCCTCATTGCACACACGTGCGGTTCGTTTTGGTCCTCCTCAGAGCCAACACGACCCACGGGGACGCGATCTTCGCTCAACACATGGTAGGAGTCCTACTCGCACGTGCAGCCACCACACGCGCTTCTGCCTTCCTCAGCATTTGCCCCTCCACGACGTGGACATACACTTGCATTATGACGTACAACTCCTTGACTTTGTTTGGCCATTTTTTCTCTAGCTTATCCACTAGAACTTCGCTTGTTATGGTCTGCCGAGTGACTTCACATATGGTCTATCCCTTCACTCCCGTCGGTGTTTGCCGTGGAGCAAGTGGCCATTCTCCGGGGTGCTTCGGGCACAGCCCCTTGCTCATGGGTGGCTTCGACTGTATCTTCCACAACTGCCTCAAGTGGGATGACCTCCTCGCCTAGACGCTTGTTGCTGTTGACAGCTCTCCATATAGATGTCTCGACCACCACTATCGTGCGTGTGCATGCCCTTTTCGCGGTCGTTGCACATGTGGCAGGACTGCCCATCTCCTTTCTCTTGGTGCCTTTCTTCTCCTTGGGAGCCATACCTCTTGCGATTAAGTGGTGGTGACCCCTGCTATCCTTCCTGACGTGACGTCTTGCTCAACTCCCACGGACAGCGCCAACTGTCATGAACTAATCAGTCATACAGTAAACTTGAGGCTCCCCCACTTGAGTACTAGATCACTTGGGCATGCATGAGGGATGAACAGGTTGCACGTGGATTACACGTGGATCGTCTCCAACACTCAGCAATATTCCTAATAGGTAATGGATCTTCTGCTTGTTTTATTTCATCCCACAAATGAGGGTTGTTCTCCTACTTATATTCCAGGAGGAGGTGCAAGACGAAGTTACAATTCTGCCTCTAGGCAGTTTATGACTTTATCCCTCGTCCCTTCATATGACCGAGGACTACTCTGTCATTTCCCTCCCACCCTAACAAGCATATGCCTCGGCATCTATTGACGTCTGGTTTGGTGTTCCGTATGCAGGTCCCTCTGCCTTTCATCCACACTCCGAACCTCAGTCAACCTAGACCGCTAATTTGGGGTGACCGTCTTAGCATATCCACATTTTGGACCTCCGTCATGATGGACCTCTTATCAGGGGTGACCATCTTTGTGTGTCCTTGTTCTAGACCTCTATCAAGGGTGACCGTCTTAGATTTTCCTCGCTCTAGACCTCCGTCACCCCGGACCTCCGACAAGGGTGACCGTCTTCACGTGTGCTCGCTCCGGACCTCCTTCACCCTGTACCTCTGTCAGGGGTGACCATCTTCGCATGTCATCATTCTGGACCTCCTTCACCCTATACTTCCGTCAGGGGTGACCGTCTTCGCAAGTCCTTGCTTTGGACTCGATCACCCTGGACCTCCCGCAGGGGTGACCATCTTCGTGTGTTCTCTCTACGGACCTCCATCAGGAGTGACCGTCTTCACGAGTCCTTGCTGTGGACCTCTGTCACCCTGGACCTCCGTCAGGGGTGACCGTCTCTGCGTGTTCTCTCTACGAGCCTCCATCAAGGGTGACCGTCTTCGCGGCGATGTGTGTCAACTCAGGATAGCACAGAAACACCCCACAACAATAATAATCATTGATAAATTCAAACCATCTTCTTTGCCTTAGGTTAGATATGGTTGGGTGAACAAATACTTTAATACTTTGTGGTACGAAATATTTTGCAATGGTTACCGATGAAGTAATGCCGGGATATTTTTAGAGCATGTACTATGGCTGCGAGTTCCAGGTCATGAGTGCGATAATTGAGCTCGTGAGGGCAGACTTGACGTGAGGCTTAAGCTACCACCTTGCCCTCTTGCATGAGAACACATCCAAGACCTTGACGGGAAGTATCAAAATAGATCTTGATATTTTTGTGAATATCCAGAAGGACTAGATTTGGGTGTGGTGGTCAATCTTATCTTGAGTTCTTGAAAACTCTTTTCACATTTAGGAGGCCACACATACCCTTTTTGGATAACTCCATCGTGGGTTTGTCAAGAGAAGAAAATCCCTTCATGAATCGACAGTAATAACCCGCCAATCCAAGAAAACTCTAGATTTGAATGACGGATTTTGCTTGCTTCCTCTCTTGCATGGAATAGACTTTGCTTGGAACCACAACGATAGCCTCTACTAATAGTACATGACCCAAGAGTTCCACTTGCTTCTTCCGGAATTCACATTTTGAAAAAGTTGCATAAAATCAATGCTTGCGGAGTTTTTTTAGCACCAATTGCAAATGTTCACCATGCTCTTGTTGATGGAGAGTATATGAGTATGTCACAGATCATGGAGACTACATGAGTATGTCACTGATCAAGATGATCACAAACTAGTCCAAATGCTACATGAAGACATAATTCATAAGTTGCATGAAGGTGGAAGGAGCATCGGTTAAGCCAAAAGACATGATGGTATACTTGTATGAGCCGTATCGAGTGGTGAAGGCTACTTTTGGAATGTCTTCAGATCTAATTTTCATTTGATGGTAGCCTAATCTGAAATAAATCTTGGAGAAAATCTTGGCTCCAATCAATTGATCAAAGAGATCATCAATCCGAGAAAGAGGGTACTTATTTTTGACCGTAACCTCATTAAGTAGACGATAATCGATGACCATACGGAGGGCGTTGTCCTTCTTCTTCACAAACATAGCCGGATAGCCCCATGGAGAAGAGCTAGGCCTAATATAGCCCATATCTTCCAACTCCTTCAGTTGCTTCTTCATTTTGACCAATCCATTCGGAGGGATCTGATATGGTTGTTTTGACATTTTGAGATAGGAGTGGTTCCGAGTGGAAGTTTGATGACAAACTCCACACCACGGTCGGTGGCATGCCCGACAAATCCTGGGGGAAGACATCCAGAAAGTTAAAAACCACTAGAACCTCTTCAATGGATGGAGCTTGATCACTAAAGACATATAGTTGAGATTTCACGAGCTTCGGAGCAATTTTAACATGTTTGCTATCGGGGTTCATGAGAGAGATAGATCTTTGGGCTTAATCACTTTTCTCCCCATGTTTGGACAGCCAATTCATGGTGAGTAGGACATCATCCGAGAATGATTGGGGTTGCCAATAATTATATTCCATCAGCCTCCATTTTAACATCCCTCGCATTTGAGCTTGGTCCTCTTTTCCTAGCCGGGTGATGGAATTAGAGAAGAATATGGATGGGCTTGAATGTAATGACATGGATCTTAGGAAATTTACTTCATAAGAATGAGTGAGATGCTCTGGAATTGAAAGCATGGTTGCAAGAGCTGAGTGGACCAGAAGAGTACCGAGAATGACTTCCACCCTGTTCTGCGCCTTCTTGGTGAGGTGATTAACTTGCCACGGTCAGCATCCTGAATATTAGTGACATTCTGTACTGGGGTACACTTGTGTTTTTGGGTATTGAGTTTGTACACTGCGTGGACTAGTGCCGAGTTGACCGCAAAGGAAACGCAGGGAATTTAGATGGCTTGAAGTGCTTCCTTGCTGTCCACCAAAGTTCCAGGGCTAGAATTTTGAAATAGGTGGAAGTGGAGAATATCTGGAGCATCTTCATGGTGGCTGCACTTGATCATGGCTATCTATCGAGTGCTAGAGCATCCATACGAAATTTTATTTATTTATTTACAACCCGGTAATTGGATGAATACTGGTACTTGCATTTACTTGGGTATGTAAGGTTGGGGCTCTAACATACTTAAAGGGTGAGACACATCGGGCTCGATTTGAGTAGTGGAGGAAGCTGGAACGAAAGAGGCTCGGATGGATTCTTCCATAACCTTAGCAATGTGAGAAGATGAGGTTGAGATAAACTGTGCAATCGATTTAAACATGTACGGACAGCGAGAGTACATGATCGAATTCATATCCTTTCAGCCACATTATCAAGGAGAAAGAGATTTTAGGACTGCACACAGAGATAGGAACCTAACATAGTTCAAATTGATAACATATGAAGTTTTTACGTGCAACTGCAACTACACCTCCTTGGTACTACAAAGCCTCGGGTGCATGAATTTGCACCCTTCCTTGATAGAGTGGACCGAAGTCTCAGTGCCATTTCCTCTCTTCTTTCCTATGGAGGCAAACTACAATTGGTTAATTCAGTGTTGTCATTTCTGCCCACTTACTACATGTGTGTTCTAGAGCTTCTGCTTGTGGTCATCAAGAGTATTGATTGTGCTCGGTGTCATTGTTTGTGGAGTGGTTCCAAGAACATGGCTACCAAATAGTCTCTGGACGCCTAGGATTTGGTCTGTAAACCTAAGCGAAATTGCAGAACCAAGCTTTACTCACTAAACACCTACATAAGTTCTTCAACAAAATGGATATTCCATGGGCTACACTGCTATGGTAATCTACTATCAGCATGGTAGTCCACAGAGGACAAGCCCTACTGGTTCCTTCTGGTGGAAGACATATTGAAGCTCACTGATACTTTTCATCAAATTGCATCTTGTGAAGTTCGAAGTGGTCAATTTGTGTATGGGAGGACTCCTAGAATGGTCTATGTCTTCGCAGTCAACTTCCTCACATGTTCTCTTTAGATCCTTTGATCTCAGTGGCTACTACGGTGCAATCCAATGGTCTCTAGGCTCTCTTCTTTCTGCCACTTTCTGGGTTGCCTTATAGTGAGTTCCAAGTTGTAAATGCCCTTTTGCATAGCTTGACAATCAGTGCAGAGTTGCTTAATCGTTGGAAATATATATGGGACTCTCACATGTATTCATCCCGCAGATTATACACCCTCTTTTTGCAGAACATTCAGGCTCCGGTGCCCTTCCAATGAAATTGGAAAGCTAAATGCATGCTCAAGCACAAGGTGTTTGCTTGGCTTCTTCTCATGGACAAATTGAATACTTGATCCATGCTGCGGCACAAACAGATGTTCCTCTCCTCTGGGTATAATTGTGTTCTTTGTACTCAGGCATTGGAGAGAACACTCTCCACCTCTTTTTGACATGCCAATTCAACCAAAGATGTTGGAATTATTTGCAAATGAATTGGGGCCCCCCTGCCTCTCCACATGATATGCTTTGTCACACCAAGAAGGATTTTTAGCAACCTTTCTTCATAGACATTTTGATCCTTGCTACCTGGAACATATGGAAGTAGTAGAACGCTGAAGTCTTTGAGAATCAAAGACCATCTTTTGGTCGCTGGCACCAAGTTTTCAAGCTAGACTCCTCTTTGCTTATGCATAGAGTTCAAAAAGAACATCAGCCCCTTCCATCATCATGGCTTAAAACCTTAGTCTAGTTCTGGTTCTTGCTCATTTTTATGTATATATTTCCTATTTGGTAGCTGTTTTGTACATACTCTTAGCCGTGATTAATATACCGTAGGGACCTCCCCTACTGTTAATTTTCAAAAAAAATTACTATGCCTCGGGATGGAAATAACAACATGATATAAACAAATGGATCACAGCCACGAGTACATAAGAGAGGGGTTTCAATTACTAACCATTTACATAGAGATAGGTTTAGCTCGTGCTATAAAAGGAATCCATGGGCTCATACAACAAGTTTTGGAGAGCACGCACGTGCTGAAACTACGGGGAGAAATCCCCTAGTCCATGGTGAATAAAGGTCCCACTCAGGGGGATCGACACTGGCTCGAGGAAGTTGTGTGGTGTCTCCCTCAGATGTGGTCCACGACGGCCACAAGGTGTCCCTAGGGCAGCCATGGCCACATGGCGACGAGACGTGTAGCCAGGCCCCAAAATCATCAGAAACAGGAGGGAGTCTGGACAGTCGGCACCGTGAGGGCGTGTAAACTCCCCATGGGACTGCATCAACTCAGCGGCGGCATGACGAGTGCCGATATGCTTGCTGATGAAGTTGAGTGCATGGTAGAGGCACTGGTGATATTTATCATGGTCGTAAGCGGCAGAGTCGATGAGACGATGCGTGAGAGTAAGCAATAGTGTTGTCTCAACGAGGGCCTTGTTAGGCTCGAGGAGGAACTCCTGCCAGAAGATTACTGAGGTGAGGTTTTCCTGCCCCACATAGTAGTGGAATGGCATTTCCTCCAACTCCATGCACTAGAAACGGAGGTAGCACATGGCGTTGTAGGCTGCCGCCTGCCCGGCTACCTCGTAAGAGCCATCACAACCCTCAAAGAGGAGAGGCTGCTCCAATGGGTAGACGGGGTGGGGTCGGATGAACACCGAAGGGACATAGTCGCTCATGCCAAAGCCATGGTTGTGGTGGTAGATGGTGTACTCCGACATCCAAACATACTCCAAGGTAGAGACCATGCGAAGGACAAGCGGTAGGGCATTCTCTACCCTCTAGCACTGAGGAGTGCCCACCAAAGTGATGTACAGTTCAACCATCTGATATAAGAGATCAGAGAGATAGAACTTAAATCAAAAGAATTAGAGAAGTAAAATTCAGATCTAAGATGGATAGGGAAAAGAAATAAAAATAAATTCTACTTATAATTTTTGCACATCATTTTAGTTTTCACAAATAGATTTTCTTGGAGGCACCGAGAACTAATACTAACATCCACCTGCAAGGTTTGCCCTACGGTCAGTTCGGCTCTGATGCCAAGCTATCAAGACCTGGGATTTAATTCGATTAAATGAGATGGCAACACATTGCAGTCGGTGACCCGTTCCGTTTGGCCTGGGGTCTGAACCAAACCCGCTCTACATAAGAACCACGTCGTATGCCTCACAGTGGTCAATGGCTCTCACTCACCCAGATCTACGTACATCGTTTGACTCATAGCTGGCATAAGACCAAACAACAGTTTACCTCTAAAGTAACCAAAATAAGTTTCGAAGTAGAGAAGTAGTGACCTTCCATGCATCGCTAAACACGATCACCTTGACAAAGTCCCCACACCCTAACCTAGCCAGCATATGCATCTCGAACTAGTGGATCAGTCAACCTCGTGAGAGGAGGAGTCCGGGGCGGAGTCCCTACACCCTAGCCTAGTTCAATGAAGCATCGCCGCTAGTGGTTCACTCAACCTTAGTGCGCACACTAAACAAACACCAAAACAACATTAGTGCTCTATAGCTACACCATATACTTCAAAAGCATACACACATGGTATATGGAGCATCCATTAACAACTTGTATATCACAACAAAACCAAGTAAGAAAGAACTACAAGATACTTAGTTCATATACCATACACGAGGCAGTACTTATCTTACACACAAATTGACTTGAAGGTTGATCAAGATACAATAAGTGATGGTTCAATAGTAGAAACACATAAAAATACCCGAAAAGGCAGCCACTGCCATCTCACAAAAGCCACATAAAACCCACATAAGTTCAAACCAAGCAAAGGATGCAACTAGACGTCGCTCCTAATGTTTTTGTTGTCTTAGTATTCACCTAAACTAGGATCAACTACAACATTTTAATGAATATAATTCCAAAACGTACTTTCATACTTGCAAGATGCTTTTGTTTTATGCTCATACGCAATTTACATAAGCATGGCAAAAGGTAGAAGTAAGTGACTACACAAGTAATTTATTTCCAAGGTAGCATGGCATAACATGAGCATAACAGACATATATTTACCAACATGTATTCAACATAATCATCAAATATCAGATCTAAACATCAAATCTGAGATCAGCACCACAAGGTTAACCATCACAAACTCATCCATTTATTTAATCAAGTCCGTCCCAACTTATAATGTGATGTTGGGATCGGGTAACCACCCGCATCCCAAATGGTAAGTGTCCCGATAGGTCGTTAGTCACATCTAGCTGGATGTGACTACCACCAGTCCCATTGGTTCCAACAATCCTGCATTAGGCAAAGGAAATTACAATGGAATCGGCACCGGCGAGTTCACTCTGCAAGCTTGACCCGGTTTATTATCATCGATTTTCGACTCTTCGATCTCACATATTATTTATTCTAGTATTTTTTAGTTGATTTAAATACCAAAACCAACTGCTCATCATCCACAACCAACTCCCATCATGCTAAAAAAATCATCCATAAAAATAATTAACCTTACTTAACAATATAAAGCATGCCAGTTGCATAATCATCATATCAACAAGATACTTGCAAAGTAAATCATGGAACTCAGTGAGCTGCATGTTCGCCTTACTATTCAACTTCTTGGAACTGAGGAGGATCACCCTATTAATAAGCCTCGTTGTCAGGCGCTACCAAAAAGAAACACCAAAATACCCGGAAACGACAAAAAAGAGGAATAAATCAATGCCAGGAATCCAAAGATGCAATATGACGAATGAAATACATCTTAGAACATAGAGAAGAAAAACTAATGCACCTAGAATCACTCCATTTGGACTCCTAGATCATAAGTTGTGAATTTTCTAAGTTATATATGTAATTTTCCTAGAGTTAACTAACATAGCAATTAATTCAATTTTTTTTATGCAAAAGCAACATGCATGAAAATGATGCCATGGTATAGTACTGGTTAAACCATGAATTTTGATATAAGACACACCTCATCTCAAGTTAGTATGAATTTCCTATGATTTTTGCAAGTTTCAACCTTTTAAAGCAATTTCTGGAATTCCGATTAACTTTCAAATTTTAAACATGAAATACATTTTTCGCACATGTGCAGCTAACCACTGAGATTGACATGTGGGGCCAGGGGTCAGCCATTGACTGGTCAACTGGCCACTGGGCCCACATGTCATAAAGGCTGACAACATGGGTCTATATGGCAGGTTTAAACTTATTAACCGTTAAGTCAGTTGGTCTTGCATGTCGGCCTCACATAAACTTAAACATGTTTTAATTAGATTTTGAAGTAATTGGGTTTGCATGACATGTGCACATTAGCTACACGATTAATTGCCCCTAATCTTGAGGGGCCCCACCAGTCAGATCCACCAGCGGCTAGTCATTAGAGAGGCCGAGATCGTGCATGTGGTGGCATTGAGGCATGCAAATGGCTCGGTGCACCAAAACGAGTGCGCTCAAGAGCGTTTGGCTCCTATAACTGCTGCAAACACGATTTGGTGGTCAGGAGTTAGCCTGGGCATTTAGTTTAACAAAAATTTCAGTTTCAGTTTTTCGGTTTTTTGAAGATTTCGGTTATCCAAAAATAGAAGCCAAAGTATGTTTTAAAATTTTGTAAACCAAAAATTTGGTTAACCAAAAAATTCAGTTTTGGTTTTCCATTTAAACCGAAATACACAGAACACAACAAAATTCAGAAATGCGCCATGAATTAATAGCCCACAATTCCGTATCTTGTCGATGATATTCTTCTTAGGCTTTAATTTTCATCTGATGCTATGGATGAGGGGATAAATTTATTCCAATGTCATAGATTTGCAGTACTTGGACATTCTCCATAGCTCGGGTTAAAACTGCAATTGGTTCTCGCATTTCCTCTGTTGGTAGGTTTATTTGGTTTATTTGATTTATTCAGTTAATCGGGAGCCAAAACCGAACACATTGAAATAAATTCAGTTTTTCAAAAATAGTAACCAAAATAATTTCAGTTCAGTGAAATTAGGGTTAATTCGATTTTTTCAGCTTCTATTCGGTATTTCAGTTTTTATGCCCACCCTGAGGTGTGGTCATGCAAAAATAAATAGTACACACTATAATATCAGATAATAGTTCGGTGCAACGAATGAGAAGAACAAAATGCAACATCAAAGTTGTAACTACAACAAAAAGGGGAAGAGTGTGCTGCAATATCGGAAATCACATGCTGCAATACCATCAAAAACACCGGAAAATCCTCCTATTTCCATCCTACCTTTTTCTAGATCTGAACAATCCTTAGCAATACTCTCGTCAGGTCTCGTCTGGTGTCTTCTCCTAGGGCTTCTCCGGTGTCGGTGCCTGCTCCAATGCCTTTGCCTCTGCCTCCTAGTCCTCCACTCCATCCACCGTGATCAAACAACTGAAATATCTACTGATAATTGTCATGAAAATTTTGGATACTTTATATAATAAGAATGCAACATTACAAGCTGATTTGGCCACCCATCCAATTAACATGAATTTATTTATAATATGTGACTAGATAGATGAATTAGCTAATGAATTTTGTGCATTATGTGATAAGAATGAATTACCTACTGATTTGGTGCACGGTGCTACAAATTCTGAAGTACATGACTGGGATATCGTATGCAATACGGCTGATAAAATATTATATATTTTGGATGTCCCAAATAATGGATCAAATGATATGATTGTTGTTTTAAGTGCACCTATTACTGAAATTAGTTCTTTCATTGGTTTGACTGCACCCATAACTCTACTTGCTAAAAGGAATGAGCTATGTGAGGATATACATATTGTTTTGGAAGAACTATGTGACATGATAATAAAACCTGATTGAGATCATCTACAATTGATTAGAAATAAAGAAGTGTTAGCTCGAATTTCTCTTGATGATTCTTTGTCACATCCTAGAAATAAAGTTGCTGAAATCACATGTTTGAATTCTTTGAAAAGTTTTTATGTCCCTGATTTTAAATATAACTTGATCGAAGAGTATAGTGTAGATAATGAGTTTCTAGCGCATAGAATTTGCATCACATGTGATCAACTTTCTGTTTTGAAATAAAATAAAATTATGCCAATACTTATTCATTTTGATATAACCTCCAATATTACTATTGATTATATGCCGAATAGCTTGTTACACGATTGCTTAAATAATAGTGCATTGACTTTCTCTAAATTTTAGAATGTTGCATCTTGTAACCTGGGGAACATGAATGATAAGCATTGCAAATCTGATGATATGAATGAGTGCTTCACTTATTTGTGTAAGACTAGTTGCAATATTTGATGTTTTAGATATTATGCCATGATCTATGTTATTTGTGCTAACTCATTGCACATTTATCTTATACGATATTACAATTGCTGCTGCGTAAAAACATTTATTGTGCAACAGTGAAGAGGAATTAAAAGGATGACATATACATATACTATGCATACACCTTGTCTCTTTTGTTAGCCTGTTTTCAGATTAAGCAACGTCAAAGACGGCTTTGTTTTCAAGAAGGAGAGGATGATGAGGACATGACTAGCAAGAATACAACCACTATTCTCTCTACTTCACTTGTTGATCACAAACAATATAAGAGCAAGACTTGCAAGTTCAAAAGAGAAACTAGGTCAAGACCAAGAAGAAGATGATGATCATATCACTTCAAGATGAAGACAATGCATAAAGATGATGTGTTGCTTGCTGCCTTCTACTATTAAATGAAGCCTCCATGAAGCTAAAAAAATTATTCTTGACCTCCCCTCGATGGAATTTCGACCAAGACAAGTCCACCCTCAAAGGTGGTGTGGTTGAACTCAATCTGGTGCTATGCCAACTTTAAATCAGGGCTTAGCCCATGTAAACCGAAATCCAGATAGAGTCCATGAGGGAATCCACCTACATTTCGGCCAAACCCATCTCCTTAGCCGAATTCCCTCCTTTCACCTTTATATACCCTTAGGGCACCCCTTTAGACTTGAGTTTTGCTTAGTTAAGAGTTTGCTACATTGCAACTTTATGTTCTTCAATTGTGTCCAACGATCAGTTATCAAGAATGTTTTGGAACCACAATTTATCTAGTTCTTCATCTATATTCACAATACTCAGATTGTTATTATCATAATTCTTGCTTGTTCTCGATTGCTCGTAGAAATTAGAACCTCGTATTCACGCTAATTGTACTTCCGGTATCGTCAAAATCTATCGAAGTTGGTTTAGCGATTGCTAAGACGGATCGTCATTGTATGGTGTAGTCAGATCGATAAAGTCGTCTCTATTAAATCGATCGTGTGTTTCTTATCAAAAGAGCGGAACACCTATTATGCTGTCACCAAACCATCATGGATTCGGTTGTTTTCTTTTTCTCACAGTATGTTGAATGAAGATTCAAGTGCTCTATGTCTATGTCAAGAAAAAGATGAATAACGCCGAACCTTCTAGAGTGCTTCTTGATTCCCTCCCACTAAAATCTAGACTAGAGGAAGCAATTAATCAAAATTCAGAGAAGGCCAGGAGGAAACACAACAAATTGAGGGCATCAACTGTGTTCAGCCGAAAGGCACAAACAACAGCATGACCTGACAATAGAATGATGTGTGATACAACAATCACAATTTCCTTCGAAGGAAACAAAAAGGACTGGAGATCTACATGTTCATATACACCCACACCTACCTCCTTCTATGTGCGCAGATTTATTTTTCACCAACAAAAACAATACGAGAACCCGGCAAATAGAAAACACCTCTAAATAGCCATCCCCAGTATGATCTCTAACCCTATAAATCCTGAATCCGAAACACAACAACATCACACCCCTAAAACAAATGCTTCAATCGATCATCTCTGCCCATGAGTGATGAGCCATTAACCACGAAGCAAAAAATTGGGTGTCTTGAGCTCTGAAGCAACCACAGAATGCTTCCTACTCCTTTTCTGTTTCTTTTTTCTTTTTCTTTGAGGTAGAGAATGCTTCCTACTCCTGAATGACGGAAACTTTGTTCCATGCATTTGGTACATGGCAGCGTTGGCACAGAGTGCTGCCTGCATGTGATTCGTGCCATGGTCGAGGCTTTAAGATGAGTGCATCTGATCGAGGAGTATGACGACGGCCATAGCCAGCGCCGGGTCGAAGCCCGGCTCCACCACCAGCCGGAACACGTCCGGGCCGACGGCTGCCTCCTTTCGGCACACCGTGGCCACGCGCCATCGCTGCTCGCCGCCGGAGGCCGAGGAGGTGGAGGCGAACATGTCGAGGCTGCGGCTTGCGTACGAGCCCTCCACGTCGTACCGACAGCTCGGCGCGCCCTCACCTTCGGACGCCGCTCGCGCCGGCGACAGGTGGGCGAGGGACTTTGTCGGGAGCAGGCTGATGTGCCGCCGAGCCGTGAACCGCTTCGGCGCCGGCGCCGGCCCGGACGTCGACGCCGCGTCACCGTCGTAGATGAGCCACTCGTCCGCGAAGCTCAGCTTCTGCAAAGATCACGCAACCAACACGCGAATCGGTAAGGAAATCAATCTTCTCCCAAGAACGAACACCCGAATCAAAACAAGAAACAGAGCAAAAATCAAGAAACTATAAATACCTTGCGGCGGATGGTGAGGAGGGCGCGGCCATTGGCGTCCATGAGCACGACCTCGCGGGGGGAGCTGCCGGCGTACGTCTCGACGCGGAAGACGAGGTTGCCGCTGCTGTCGAATACCGTGAACCCCTTCCCGTTGAACAGCAGCGACCGCCGCCACACCGTCAGCGCCACCGCCTCCCCCTTCTCCTCTGCCATCGCCAGAGAGGCAGCCACCGAGGCGGCGGCTGCGACGTTGGGATGCACCTTAGTCATGGATCGATGGAAGCCTGGATACCTGTGCTGTTTCTGTACAAGGAGCAGAGGAAGTCAAGGGGTAGGCGAGATTATCAGAGGTGAGCAGTGGTGTGAGGTGAGGTAAGGTTGAGAATAGTGTGGTGCCGTGGATTTATAGCTGGGAAAGCGTGTGGACGAAAATGCCCCTCGGTGTTTGGGGTAAATTCCTTGGTTTGCCACGGTGGTAATTAGGGGCTTTGCCTTCGCGACCTTCACCTTCACTGGTCAGAAGAATGGTTGGCGCAAGGGGGTTAGTTCATTGTAGTCATCTAGTGACATCCTCCCCATTGTTTAATTTCTGTTATAAAAATATATTATCTTCAAAAAAATTCATCAATATTTACTTTTTATTTTTGTTTTTGGGTTGATTGGGGGTTTTGTGGCAATTGTGGATGAACAATTATACACTTGCGGCCATGACTTTTCTCTTTTATTTTCCTCGTGGAAGTTTTCTTTGAGGACCGGTGCGAGTAAATCGGTACATGAATATATCGGCAAGGTTTAGGTTATTACTTGCATTAAAAAAAGTAGTACTAAGATCAATGGTATTTTATGCACCGGCTATTTTGTACAGAAATCACAAAAGTATCTTTGATGTGTTTCGATAATATAGTTATTTCCTCGTCCAAATACTCACTTGTCCTTGCTAGAGAAATTTAGCCTTTCTTTGGAAATAAATAACATCTTTGATTTTACCCTAGATCTCGTCCAGTGTTTACAAAAAAGAAATGATTCTTTCCCTCTGCTTTCTCAGGGAAAAATCTTCTCTATTTTGAGGCTCTCAAAATTAAGCAATCTATATTTTTCTCTCTCCAGAATATGGACAATTGATTAGCTCATTCTGGATTGACAAACAGCATAAACTGACCGCTCGCATCAACAAAAGGTCGGTAAGCAGTGCTTCCTGCGTTCGGATATATATAACGTATTTTAATTGGCTGATACAAGATTTTTATTAATAATTATTTTATTAACATATAATTTATGTGATATAAAAATATAATTAGAAGTAAATAATTTTAAATATGAAATTAATAATATAAATTCATGACACAAAAATTATATACTAGTTAAGTAATTATTAGTGAAAGTCATGTCTTAACTAATCAAAATATATCCTCTGTGTCTCGACGGAGGGAGCAATGCACATCATGTTTGTTGTACGCTAACAGGGTGCTGAGAAAAAATTCTTGAAAATGGCTGGTGCAAATTAACCTGTTCTCCCCCAAATCTTGTGCAGCTTTTCAGCTTGATACAACGCAAAAGCATCCCCGTGAACTTAAGAATTACATTACTCTAGCTAGTTTCTGATGATAGATCATCCTTAGTCATGCTGAACCAGAGTGATCAAACGGTAAACATTATCAATCAACCAGAGCACCGTAAACTAAAATATCTTGTGCAGGCAAACGAATTAAGCAGCGGTTTTAAGCAACCCAGAGTCAAATACGCCGGGCATTGGAAAAGGTAAACCCGGCCATTTCGCGGCCAGGAGCGCGCCACGGTGGACGCGTTAACCCCGAATTAGCGACGTAAACTAATCAGTGAGGCGCCATAACGCTGGGCGCTGTCAGCTCGGGCGGCGCGGCGGAGCCCACCTCCCATGCCCTCCCCGCGCTGTTTGCTTGGCCCCGCCATATCGATGGTTTTTGGCTGATCCTCGCTAATCGATGGTTAGTGGATTTGCTTAATTCATGGATTGTTAATTCGTTGGGTGAGCATGGTAGGACGTGTAATGAGTCACGGAGGAGGGTTGTTATTGTTTTGTTGTTATGTTTTGCTTTGTTATTGTTCCAAGGGCATGCTAGATATATTAACTCATGGAAGCGAGTCATGTATGGTTGGTGAGATGTTCTGTTTGTAACCGTATATATCGTGTTATAGTGCTAGTGGTATTATTAGTGGTGGTGATTAAAACCTAGGCTCGAATTCCATCACGTGGCTTGGAATTTCTTTGTGAAGGTGGCTTGGGAAGTTTTCATTGCCATACTGTTTGCTTCATTTTAAGTCTTCCTGTTGTGTTTATTGGTGACCAGCTTCATGGCTGGAGGAAGGAAATGATAGAATAGTCCTTGAGAAAAAAAATGATAGAATAGAATATCAAAATCACATTAGACAAATTATTAAATTTATAAAAACCCTGGTTTGTGCAATACTCATATAGCGACCAATAAATTCTCAAGTAGATACTACACATATCGAAAAGGCATATATAGTTTCAAAATATTGGGTTAGATAAAATATTTCAATCCTCACTGTTGAAATATATTGTACACATTTTTCAATTAGTTTGAGCATTTACATGAACTAGCTCGTGCACACAACTCAATATGGTATCAGAGTCAAAATGTCTCGATTTCAATACCTGATCAATGGAATATTAATAAAAATATTGGTGGCTTACTTTGATCCTACATTTAAGACCTGGAGGAGCCCAGATACAAAGGAGGGAAGCGTTGAAATATACTACCCACCTTGTTCCCTTCTGTTTGACCTTTTGGTGAATTAGCTGATACCTACAACTCAATACTCATAGCCTCGTAACCCAAAGCAATTGATTTTTGTACCTCATATAGGTGAACATCAAAACAGGCAAGGTGAAATAAGAGATTATAGTAATGGAACATTGGGGCATTTATAGTTGGTATGCAGAAACCAACATCTAAGATGAGAAGTATGCTGGTACATACATATCCTGTAAAAAGTTCTGTAATGGCTCTAGTGACAGAGCTTGGAGGAAAAATTAGAGAGGGCCAACGCATAAAATGGACAAAAAATTAGAGCAGGCCATAAATTAGACAGTTTAGTAGAGCTATATTGAGCAAATTGCACAAATATTGGGGGCCACCAACTAAGCTCCGTCCCTGAATGGCTCCTCTTCCTGCATCTTTTTCTCTTCTGGTGAAGGATTACTAACAGAATGATTTGCACCTGTTCATTAGGATATGTGCTGATTTTTTTTGTCAGTATACCAAAAAAAGGTTGCGGCTGCTTCTTTTGGTCTATCGTGTACTCGAACTTGAAGCATCTTACCTCCTGTAGAGTGTACACGAAACCAGCAGCCATCATCAGATAAGGCAGGGAAGGCAATAATGCCGCTAAGTGCGTACGACACTCGGAGTTTGGGAGCAACCAACATGATGCAGATAGAGCAGAGATGGGCCAAACGGCAGCCTCCCATAGGGCACTGAAGCAACAGATTCCAACTTTTTGGGAAGAGCCAAGGGAGAAGGGACATGCGTACACGAGAACTCACAAGCAGCAAAAATCGCACGAGAACTCACAAGCAGCAATAAACGAATGGCAGCCGCTTGTTGCGCCCAGTCACCACTCCTTTCCGTCCCTAAGAATTTTGTTTTCAAAAGATGGAGAATGGGGCAGATCATATCATCTTGGTCACACAAAGCAGAGGACACCGTTGCACGAGAGCTAGGTGGATTGGAATCCACTGCGTCTGTCTGTCGTGAGACTGCTCGTATCTTTCAGAGCACAGTGGATGAGTAAAAACTACGGGATGATGTAATTGAACGTGACCGGAGAGATCCACGGCACTGTTCATATTGACAACAGCAGTGAATCGCCACACGTTATCGGTGGCTGCAGAACGTCTCGTTACCTCCCTTGCTTTGACAGCTGCCTCGATCATCTGCCGAACTAAAGTCGTAGAGAATTTGCTCTTTCAGATTGCTCTTTCGGTCTTCAATTTTCAGGCATCGTTTTTTCTTTTCCTAAATGAGTTGAGAGAAGATCTTACAGTGGCATAGTAAGTATTGCCGTCAGTCAGCACGTGGGCGATCTTTGCCTCTCCACATCGAATGGCCGTTAGTAATGAGACGATTTGGGATATATCGGAAATGTAGACTCTGTCGACCATTTTTGTAAGAAAAATAGAACTGGAAAGTCAACTATGTTCTGACTTAAATGAAAACGAAAATGAAAAACTCAAAAATATACCCATCAGCTGACAATAGAAGCACCCAATCACACATCTGGCCTTCCTCGTTCTCCATTTTCATTTTGTTGTGACTGATCAAGTTGGGTTGTGATGACCCATTTTGTCTATTTTGTATGGTGGACGATCACATGCGTTTGTGATTTTTTTTAAGTACCCATAATCTAGCATTTTTCATACATATTGCGCTGTACTCGTCGGTACATTTTTATCATTTACGCCCTTGGGCGGTACGGAATCCTGCGCTTTACACGCATATGGAAAGCCATAGCAACGACATTTTTAAATTTCAACTTGATGAAATTGGCCGGACTAATGACTAGGTACAAATGTTGCCAGCCACGCAATTTGCATTTGAAAATAATACATTGTTCCTGCTTAACGAAGCACTGATGGTACGGAATGCATCAAAAATATGCGCTGGGTTTCAAGATTTGCTCCTGCGATTCCCGTACGTACAGAGGTGATTTTCTCACATGTATGTGTACGGCAAGTTGACACCAACCGCGTCCACAAACAGTAGCTAGCTGGGATTCCAAATGGAGAGAGAGTTTAAAGACAGTGGACTAGCATTAGTATTCATGGGAGACAAAACAGCTATATTTGTCTTCGTATACGCTATGTTTAATACATTTCCTGGATGACGTGAAGTAATGCAAGAAACAGCAACTATCTTTGGCTTACATGCCCTAGTGGATCATATCTTGCAAAGTCCGCTACTGAGCTAATCCGAAATACCGTGCTACAGACGTGGCCTTCTTTTCCAAGAGTACAAGATAAATATTATAAATACCACACTTATATCACCATATGCACATATATGTTTACGCGTTCGTACATACACTAGAAAGAATTGTAGGCTTCACCAGCCGGCCACACTCAACACAGTCACGTGCTATCCCACGTAGTACGCAACACACCCACGTAGAGGAGAGACCCAGAGAACCCTCTTCCACCATTAGGCTCTATGTCTATGCATGTCGTGTATTCATCATAAGTAAGCAGCAGTTTGTGATTCTGAACAAAAACTACTGACTATTGCATTTTTAGCATCTGATTATCATACTCTGGCAGAATATTGTCTTTGCATGCAACAAAAAACTCATTTGAGCTGCTTCTACTTTTCATCTATTAAATCTAGATATTCTTTTTCCTTTCTTCGGACATATCTGATAAAAATATCAGATATTTTTACGTTGCTGATTTCATAGATACTTCCTTCTTCCGTAATTATCTGTCACTTGGGCAATTTTGACTATTACTTTACACATGAATGTCTTAGTAAAATTGTAGAATTACTATATTATGAAAATAATTTTTCACGGTAAATCTATGATGCTATTTTGAACCAATCAAGCTAAATAATTTTGTATGTTACTAGTTAAAGTTAGAGTAGTTTAACTGTATATTTTTTAAACGTCGCCTATGTCTGAACGAAGGTACCAATAAAAATATAATGAACCTATTTACACACAAATTAGAAAACAAATGATGCATATGAGTTTCTGTCAGTGCTACTACTTAGGCCATGCTGATTGCCGAGGTCTAATATTGTGGGCCCACTGTCCGTAGCAGATTACTCTACTAGTCTAAATGCTGAAAGCAAGCAACGGCTTACCTCCCTCTTGATTAAGGGTGGAAAGTAAGAGCGGATAATCCATATTATCCAGTATTTGTATCTGAAAAAATCGGATATGGTAATCAAAAATAGCATCTGAATCAAAAATGGACACAGATATGGATATTATCCGAATTATTTTTCGAATACGGATACGGATATGGTGCTATAGATTAAGTCGAATACAGATACGAATACAGATAATATCTGTTTTCTGAGTGAAATTCTTTTGGAACCTGTAAATTTGCAGTCCCGTCTTCGATTTGGGCAAACTAGATATTCATTTTGATTATCTCGACGACGCGGACATCAAGTGGCCTCCAACTTTCCATCTGACGAAACTCATTTTGGCATATTTTTCAAAGAAATTGTAAGATATTCATATTCGACAAAATTGGGTGCATTTCCGATCCGTGTTCATATTCGAGTACCATTCGATCCATATTCATATTTGATAACATATGTGTTCCTATCCGTATTCGCTTTGGAAATATGGAAAAGAAAGTAGAAATGGCACTATCCAATCGGTATCCGATCCATTTCCACCGTTACTCTTGATATTTTTGGCAACAATACCCCTGGATTAATGAGCAAACTCAACTAAACCATGCTCCATTGTTACATTAACATATTCATCAAGATGCAACTTAATTTAATCATTAATTTTTATATAAATATATTATTAATAACAAAAAGAGGATCCATTCCTAAAAGTTTGATTTTGTCTTGTTTGTGTGGCTTAGATAAGTGGTTATGTGTGTCCCAGAATGTAACAGTCAAGACATAGATCTTTCATTATCTAAAAAATATAATGACGAGGCCACTATTCCCTTAATTGGCTCCTCGGCGTCCCTTCCTCTCATTACTCTGATGGGTGATGTGAGCGTTGGGCAGCGCAGCAGAATTAGGTAGTGGGGCAATAGCTATGGGATAGTGTGGCGTTCTCGGGCAGTGGGTCGCTCCTGGGAGGAGCTCCTAGTGGCTTTTGGAGGTGGCTTGGGAGGCTTGGCATGCAAATAGCGGTATGACCTTCATTGGTTGGATCTAGCGACAATGATGTACATGTATCATCTGCATCTAGAAGAATTGTCTTCGATGCTAACGATCTCGCTTTTACTGGTTGGATTTGGCAACAAGGGTATGTCGGTGTCCTGTGCACTGGTACCAACACTGTAGGGTGAAAACTGTCAATCTAGCTTTCACTGGTTTGATCCAGCAACATAGTTGTACGTGCATCATATCCTCTTTGAATGCTTGTCTTGGAAGATGGTGTTTTGCTCTTGGGTGAATAGCTGGGTCTAGTTTTCACTAGTTGGACCTGCCTTCGATTCTTGGTAGCGTTGTATGTATTTTAAATTCTAGCTTCGCCGTGCCCCTCAGTGGGTTTTGATGATTAATCACAAACAATTAAGGAACAAATGTGTGCATCAAGTATGATCAGGTGATTTAGTCATAAAAGCGATAATAAAACTAGCGTTGATGACCCCTAAATATTTCTAAGAAAGGTGGCTTGAAGAAACAAAGATTAAGAATTATTTTCTATCTCTTTTGGTGGTTCGAGGAATCACATTGAGATTAGGGAAAAACCATAATATTAAGTGTGTGTTAACATCTGGAAGCTGGTGGGAGTGTCTTGCTAATGCTCAACTAGAAATCAACTTTCCAATTCAAAAAGTCATTTTAAAACCATCTCCTCTCACACTTTCAGCAAAAGTCAGAATCTCTAGGATCGTTGTCGGAACATCCAGATTCCTTTTATGTGTGAAGAATCTAGGAACTCAGAACCCCCGAGTTGCCCATCTGTCCGTTTTTTAGAATGTGGAACATCCGAGATTATCCCGGAATCACTGAGTTCTAGTTTAGGAAACTTCTAGTCCTCTAAGTTTGAAAGCCAGAACTCCTGAAAGTTTCTGGAGTGTCCAAGATCCCTTCTACACTTGTCCTTTGAAATCTTGTGATATCCCAGTTACTATGTTGAAAGATCCGAGTATGCATACTTTTCTCACTCTATTGAGTACCTTTGAAATCTCGGAAGCTCTAAGTGCAATGTGAGAACCTCCAGAAATCAGCAGTAACTATGCGTTGTTCAAGGCTATTCAATTTTCCAGAGGGTTTGGGTTCCAAGTGGGAACCGCAGGCACTTGCTCCTATCCGTTGTGCACTAAAAGTTAGAGTCTCCAAGTTCTTGCTGGAGTATCCATGATATATTCCTGGACATTCGATATAGCCATTGATTTGAAAATTTGGAGTCTCTAGTTTCTTGCCAGGGTCTCGGAGAACCGTTGCACGCAATATAGCCATTGATTAGAAGTGTCAGAACCTCTGGGTTCATGTTGGAACCTCCGAGTTGATTTTGCACTCACTACTAGAAAAAAGGTCATCCGTTGCATATTATCACTGACGGGCAGGGAGAGGCCCGTCACAGTTGTTTGTTATCACTGACGGGCACCGGGTGAACCGTCAGTAGTGAATCTACCAGACGTTCCAATTTGCGTGGGGAAAGTCATCACTGACGGGCAAAATGTATGACCCGTCAGAGATTACACAGCTGCCGGCGACGAATCTTACCAGTGACGATCTTGTTTTTTTGCCCGTCAGTGGTACTTTAGTCATCATAGACGGGCGAAAAACCTGCCCGTCAGCGGTAACATTGTTACCGGTGACAGCTATTCTCAGTGACGGGCCTTGTAGGACGAGCCGTCACCATTTTCTGCCTCTTCGCCAGCCAGAGCTATAAAAAACACATACCCCACCGAGCGTTTCATCTTCCTCTCGTTCATCTCTCCGTTCATCTTCCTCCCCTCACCGTCTCGCCACCGGCCGGATCCGCGATGGTGCGGGAGCAGAAGACCGAGGAGTTTCCTGAAAGCGCGTCCTCGAGGAAGAGGGCCCGCCACGAAGCTCCCCAGCAGGTACGTCGTTCTCCTCGCATCAAGATGTTGAAGGAGAAGGAGCAGATGGAGGAGGCGGAGCAGTTACGTCGTTCTTCTGGCGCGGAGCTGCGCGTCGAGCCCGTGGAGGAGGACGACGCCGCTGACGCCGTCGAAGAGGAACCCGTGGAGGAGGACGACGCCGCTGCCGCCGTCCAAGAGGAGCCCGTGGAGGAGGGGGACGCTGCTGCTGCCATCGAGGAGGAGCCCGAGGACGAGGACGACGCCGCTGCCGCCGTCGAAGAGGAGCGGCAGCTCCAGGAGGCGATACGTCGGTCCATCAACTATGAACGCGCCAGGGCCGCCATCATAGCCGAGGAGGACCGCATGACGGCGGAAGCCGTGAAGGCTTCCCTCGCCGATGCCCGCGCCGCGGCCGCCCCTGCCTGGGAGGGGAAGATGAAGGAGGTCGAGAAAGGAGGACCTTCTGGCTCGGAGCCGCGCGTCGAGAATCAGAGAAAGAAGTTTGGGAAGATGGTGTGGGTTGTCGAAATGACGGACAACTGAAAAATTTCTTGTCTTGTATTTTGCAATGGGATGAAATGGATGAACTATCGATGGCGTACTAACTTTTTTTTTCACTATGGATGAATCGGATGAAATGGATGAACTATGGATGAACTATCGGATGAAATGGATGAAAAATTTCTTGTCTTGTTATGTGCATTGTTGATGGCGTACTGTATTTTTTTTGAGCCCACAGAGCTCACCACTGACGGGTGAAACTCGTTCGCCCGTCAGTGGTATTATACCGTTGACGGTTGGAGAACGGCGGCCCGTCAATGATGACTTCCCCTGATTTTTCACTGAGCGGTTGTAGCTTTACCACTGACGGGCGGTCCCTTCTCTGCCCGTCAGTGATGATAAGTTAATACTGACGGGCCTTTATTCGATGACCGTCACTCATAAATAGAAGTGACGGGTCGGTATTGTTTGCCCGTCAGTGATTCATCTTCATCTCCATTCATCTTCCTCCCCTAAACTCTAGAAGTGCCCGCTGTGTCAGTTCTGGTTGCTTATCGCTAGGGATTTGGGTTTTAGTTTTAGGTTTTTTATGGAAAATAGAAGTGAACAAATTATGTAAAGTAAAAAATATAGCAACACCAGCTTATCCGGAGGACAGCGCCCAGACCCAGCTTATCACCTAAATTTCTGCGGTACCAGCGTTGTAGCGTTACCACTGACGGGCGGCCCTTCTTTGCCCATCAGTGATTATAGGTTAATACTGACGGGCCTTTATTTGATGACCGTCACTTATAAAGAGAAGTGACGGGTTGGTATTGTTTGCCCGTCAGTGATGATAAGTTAACACTGACGGATCCTTGCTTGATGCCCGTCAGTGGTATTCCTTCCTATATAAATCCAGCCCAGGCACGAAAAACTTTCTGTGCCCGCGCGTCCCAAGGACCAGCTGCGTGCGCCGCCGTCGCCAGCTAAACTGCTGCGGCCCGCGCCTCCCGAAGGCCCTCTCTTCTCTCCAGCCCGGCCTCTTGATCCCTCTCTCAAAGATTGCTAGCTACCCGGGCTCCTGATTCTCTCCTCCCCCCATCTCAAAAGGCCAATTTTTCTCTCCTCCAGTCCCCATCCCCCTCTCAAAGACCCCAGCAGCCTCCTTGTCAACATCCCTCTCCCCGAAGGCCCACGATATCCGTCGCTCCTAGCTCCTCTAGGGTTTTTAATCTCTAACATGGTAAGTATCGCCTGAGAGAAGAAATGGCTAATTTAATATATTTATTTTATGAAACTATGTTTATTTTGCCGTAGGGATCGATTGATAGAAGTTGGATGTATGGAGATCGTGCCACACAGAGTTTCGTCACCGCTTTGAACGAGTTTCTTCGAGTCGCTCAAGAGGATATGGCGATCAAGGGGAAAGCGAAGATGTGTTGTCCATGTCGTAAATGTAGTAATATGCAAATGTTATCGACGACGGGGGAGTTGCAGCTACATTTGCTGATGAAGGGTTTCATGGAAGGCTATACACGTTGGACATGTCATGGTGAAGAGAAAGAAGTTGCAAACCCGACAGAAACGGTGGACCTCATTGAGGATGAGCACGGCGTAGCTATCGAGGAAGAAGCTAATTCAGAATCTTCAGAGGATAGCATGGGGAATTTGAATGACATGTTGCATGATATGGAAGAAATGACTTCGACCCCGGAGAATGAAAGAGAGTTTGCAGAGTTTGTACGATTGTTGGAAAACGCGAGAGTTCCGTTGTTTGTTGGATGTAAACTCGAGCATACGCGGTTGTCCGTCTCGTTAGAACTTCTAAAGCTAAAGGCAGCGTACAACTGGCCGGACACAAGTTTCACAAAATTATTAGAGCTCCTTTCCAACGTTCTCCCGGAGGGGAACGTCTTGCCTACAAGCACTTACAGGGCAAAGAAGATTATATGCCCTCTCGGATTGGACGTTGAAAAATTCCATGCGTGTCCAAACGACTGCATCTTGTACTGCAGAGAGTACGTAGACCTACGAAGATGTCCGGTGTGCAAGACATCCCGGTACAAGCGTACTGCAAACCAGCTCGATCGTGACGAGGACGACGATGAAGCGAAGGGCCCCCCTGCGAAGGTTTGCTGGTATCTTCCTGTTCTTCCCAGTTTGAAGCGGTTTTTTTGCCAACAAGAAAGATGCAAAAACGAATGCGTTGGCATAAGGAGGGTCGAATTGAAGATGGAATCCTGAGGCACCCTACCGATGCATGCCAATGGAGGGCAGTGGACGATGCATTTCCAGATTTTGGGGAGGAGGCGAGAAACATAAGGTTTGGGATGAGTACAGACGGGATCAATCCATTCGGCAACATGAGTAGCAGACACAGCACATGGCCAGTCCTTCTATGGATGTACAACCTTCCTCTATGGCTGTCGATGAAGCGCAAGTATATACACCTCTCCGTACTCATCCAAGGGCCGAAACAACCTGGAAACGATATTGACGTGTACATGCAGCCAATGAAGGAGGAACTAGAGACACTCTGGCACCAGGGGGCTGAGGTTGGGACGCTGATAAAGTAGAGTATTTCCAGCTACGAGCTATGTTGTTCACTATGGTCAATGACTATCCAGCGCTCGGAAACTCGTCTGGCCAGAGTGTGAAAGGATACGAAGCTTGTGTCTCGTGCCAAGAAGAGACTGCGAGTTCATTCTTACAGAACTCGAGGAAAATCGTGTATATGGGTCACCGAAGGTGGCTGGCCAAAAACGATCCATGGAGGCAGTGCCCAATTAAGTTTAACGGAGAAGTGGAAAATCGTTCGAAAGCCGGTGGAGAAGACCGGTGCACAGATATACAAGATTGTCAAGGATATCGACATTGTACCCGGAAAGACACAAGAGCTAAGACCGGGCATCTGAAAGAGGAAGTCGCTATTTTGGGACCTACCTTACTGGCAAGTTCTACACACCCGTCACAGTATTGATGTCATGCATGTCGAGAAAAATGTGTGCGACAGCTTGGTTGGTATTTTGCTGAACAATCCAGACAAGACAAAAGATGGTGTCAAGGCACGGCTTGACATGGAACAGATGGGCGTCAGACCAGAGCTGTGTCCGAACAGATAACGTCAAAGACAACAAGGGTGATTTGAGAGTCAAGACGCGCCTACCTCCCGCCTGTTACACCCTGAGCAAAGCGGAGAAGAAGAGATTGTGCGAGTGTCTTGCTGGGGTCAAAGTTCCTTCCAGATATTCGGCAAACATAAAGAAACTTGTATCGATGAAGGACTTGAAATTAATTGGTATGAAATCTCATGATTGTCATGTGATGATGACACAGATCCTAACCCATTGCAATTAGAGGCCTAATGGAGCCAGGAGTCCGCAAGACCGTCACCAACCTTTGTAGCTTTTTCAACACGATCTCTCAGAAGTCAATTAGCCCAGATCGCCTTCATAAACTTAAGCAAGAGATCGTCGTGACCATCTGCGAACTAGAGATGTACTTCCCTCCTACATTCTTCGATATCATGGTACATCTCATGATACATATCGCTCCGGAGATACTGAGCCTAGGCCCGTGTTCCTACACAGCATGTATCCTTTTGAAAGATACATGGGCATTCTGAAGCGCTATGTTCGTAACAGATATCGGCCTGAAGGAAGCATCGTGCAAGGCTATGCTGCTGAAGAGTGTGTCGAGTTCTGCACAGATTACATGGCTGAACATCGACCTATAGGTGTGCCAAGCTCGCGGCACTCGGGTAGACTCATTGGTGTCGGCACACTCGGAAGAAGACAGTACGATCCTTTACGTACCGATCGAGCAACTGACTTCCATAGAGCACATTTCGTGGTCTTGCAACACCTGTCAGTGGTTGGGCCTTATATAGAGATGCACCAGCAACTGTTGCGCAAAGAAAACCCTAATAGAGGACTTTATTGGGTCACAAAGACGCACAACGCGCAATTTTGCCGTTGGCTAAAGGAGTACTGGTACGGAAGGGAACCGACATGTGAAGAAGAAATAATCATCAAATGGTTGGCAAGAGAACCCATGACAAACATCGTGACATGGCAAGGGTATGATATCAACGGATACACATTCTATACGGAGGCCCAAGACCGGAAAAGCACATATCAAAACTCCGGGGTGACGATAGAAGCTAAAAGTAGTATTGATGGCCCGAAATGCAGGTACTACGGCATCATCGAAGAGAATTGGGAACTTGACTACACCGTGACCAAGGTCCCGGTGTTTCGTTGCCGATGGGTGCACCTGAAGGACGTCTGTGTCGAAGATCAGAACTTCACCACGGTGAATCTTCGGAGTGTCGGGTCCAAAGAGGAACCATTTATATTGGCTAAACAGGTTGCGCAAGTGTTCTACGTACTGGATCCATCTAATAAGAAGCGCCACGTTGTAAGAAAAGGAAAAAGGAGTATCGTTGGAGTGGATGGTGTAGTGGACGAAGAAGACTACGACCAATTCGATGATCCGGATACCGAAGATGAAGATGAGAAGACAAAGAAAAAGATGAAACGTCATACTGATAACAGTGCCAAGCCGTACGTACGTACTGATCATAACGAAGGACTGACATATCAAGGGAAGAAGCTAGTCGATGATGATGAGGAGAACGACGGAACTTAATATAAGTGTTGACATTTACGTGATGTAGATATGTAAATATATATGTGTGATCGAGATAACTGTTGTCATTTATGTGATGTAGATATAAATATATATGTGCGATATAAGTGTTGTCATTTATAAGGATATGCAATTTTGATTATGTTGGAAGCCAGGCAAGTGATGAATCCTTTACACTTAGCAAGCATTTGGTTGGATGGATGGAAGTTGGATATGATGAGCCAATTTTATGTTTAATTGGTTGGATGGATGGATTGCTATGGTTACCATTTGTCTGTGATGGTGAGATTACCCACCTACTGTCTCAGGTGACAAACTCAAGCTATCCTGTTCATTCTCAGGTGACAAACTCAAGCTATCCACCCGAGTCTTAGACTCTGGAAACACTAAGATGAAGTCAACACTGACGGGCCTTTATTAGGAGACCGTCACTGCTAAATAACACTGACGGGCATGGAGAGTAAGCCCGTCAGTGTTAACTAATCATCATTGACGGGCATGGAGAGGAAGCCCGTCAGTGGTAAAGCCACCACCGCTGCTACCGCAAATCTTTAGTCCCACCTCGCCGAGCGACCAGCGCGCGCACCAGCTTAAAAGGGCAGCTGTGCCACCGGCTCTCGAATTCCTTACAACCTTCACTGGTACTTCGAGCCACCGCTGGTACCCTGCGCGGCCTGGGCTCGTGGGCCTGGGGCTGTGCTCGGGATAGGCCTATGGCTGGTCCCTTGCGCGGCCTGGGCCGGTGTAGCGTTACCACTGACGGGCGGCCGTTCTTGGCCCGTCAGTGATGAGAAGTTAACACTGACGGGCCTTTATTTGGTGACCGTCACTTGTATTTATGAGTGACGGGTTCGTTTTGTTTGCCCGTCAGTGATGAGTGTGTTCTATATATAGGACTAGACACTTAGAAAAATTTTCATGCCCGCGCGTCCGTTCAAGCCTGGACCAGCAGCGAGCCCTAGTTAACAGTGCCGAACTGCCGCCGCCGCCGCCGACGGATCTGCACTGCTCCGCGCCCGCTCCATGGATCCCGCCGCCACCTGCTCCACTCCCGCTGCCGTCGGGGCCGCCTCCACCGCGGCCACCGCCGCCGAGGTCGCCTCCACCGCGCAAGCCACCGCCACCGAGGTCGCCTCCGCCGCGGCCACCGTCGCCGGGGTCGCCGCCACCGCAGAAGCCGCTGCCGCCGCCTCCTCCTCCTCGCACTCCGGTGCCGCCACCTCCTCCTCCTCCCACTCCGGCATTCCCGGGTACATCGTTCATTCCAAGTTCTTAGCTATGTCCCCAGGATTTATGTAGCTAAGTTTTTTTAACTTGTTTATGTACCTAGAAATTGACTAGTGAACCTACTTCCATAAGAACAGATGCTCTATTTGATCTAGTTCCTTGATATACTAATACTTATCTGAGAAAGAAGTTTGGGGAAAGGTGTAAACTTGATAAGAACAGATTTCATGCTTGATCTTAGCTATATTGCTGTGATGATATTATCTAAGAATTAGTGAAAAGGTCAACTTTCTGGTAAGAACATATTCTGGGGTTCTACTTATTATAGCACATTTCTATTTGTGTGCACATGACAAGGTATGTTGCTGGTGGCCTCCTTCCTTCCCTAATCCTTGCTACTCCTCCTCCTCCTCGGCTAATCCTCCTCTTGCTGTTCTTGGCCCTTGCTGGTCTTCTCCCCTCAACATGCCTTGAGGTTCTTGATGTTCTTGGCCTCCTTGATCTAGTTCTCAAGGAACTGTGGTGGTCTCCTGGAGCTTGAACTTTCTAAATGCTCTAGTGTTTGGGCTATGGTTCTAAAGCTAGTTCTTGGTTCTTGAGGAAAGTCATTGTGATTCTTCGATGAGTCTTGCAGGGTACCTTTTTACTTTCTCTAATATCAATCGATCAGTAGTTTGCCGTT
The DNA here is from genome assembly GCA_019208055.1 of Stipa capillata. Classification (NCBI taxonomy): domain Eukaryota; kingdom Viridiplantae; phylum Streptophyta; class Magnoliopsida; order Poales; family Poaceae; genus Stipa; species Stipa capillata. The sequence goes on along the minus strand of JAGXJF010000694.1, from coordinate 144,059 downwards.
AATGTGTTGTGTTATACAGCCCTACTTAAGTTACATGAATTTTAATAATTCTGGTTACATTGATCTTATTGTTATGGCTCTAAAAAAGGATAACTTCATTCGTATTAAGAAAATGGGGCCTGAATTTATTATTTGGTTTGCTTTATTATTTAATTCAATTTCCATAGTGGACAGTATTCGTATTTAATTCAATTAGCTTTATTATAAACATAGTAGGTCTTTATTTAATCTAGTTCATATATTTACGTAAAAAAGAGGCTCTGGACCGTTCAATCCTGGGGATGAGGTCGAGGCCGAAGTTGTAACGGCACCAAGAAGGCAGCGCAAACCAAGAACGGGGAACAAGCTGCCGACGCAGACCTTAGTCATCACGGGGGTCGACCCCGACACAGGCGCACCACGTGAACCAACGAGCTCGGCGTCGAAATTCAACAACGCCTGTGGGGTGCTCGTACGGGAGAACATCCCGATCACTACTCCCGAATGGAACCAGGTGCCCCGGTCAGAGAAAGATGCCTTGTTGACTTCGCTGTTTAACCTGTTCGAGGTCCCGGAGCACCTGAAGGAGACGGTGAAGCACCACGCGGAGATAACGATGTGTAATGCTCACAAGAACTGGAGGCACACTGCGACCAAGGAGTACGTGATGAAAAATCGCCATCCGGGAAGAAGATGGTCGAAAGTAACTGATGAGCAGTGGGACCAATTCGTCGCCTCGAGGAGCACTGACGAGTTCAAGGCCAAGAGTGAGAAGAACAAGGAGCTGCGAACGAGGAATAAATTCAACCACAGAGTTGGCAGCCGCGGGTACGCCGGGATAAAGAGTAAATGGGAAAGAGAAGATGCTGCACTACGAGCGGCTGGGAAACCAGTTCCTTTCGAGGAAATATCGGAGCCTCGCGCCAGAAACTGGGCCAGGGGTCACACGAAAGTGAACCCGACGACGGGGGATGTGACGTTCCCCACGGAGGAGGTCCAGGCGGTGTCCAATCGATTGGTACTCACTCGACCTGTCCTGTCAATCCATCGTAAATAACTTGTTTCCTAAACGCTCGGTAGTGAAATATGGTACGTCTCTATTGCAGGTACAGTTGAGCCAGCAGGAATCGTCTCAAGATTCCGTACATTCCGAGAGGTGGCAAACACCTCTATCGGTTGCTCTGGGAAACCCAGAGAAAACTGGGCGTATACGAGGTGTCGGTGTAGCCGCTACATGGGATAGAATCTTTCCCAAATCAGCTGAAGCCGCCCGCCAAAGGAAGAGGAGCAGGCACGACGCTTTAATGGAAGCGATGATGGAGAAGGCGAGAGAGGCGGCGAGACAGGAGATCAGCGAGGACTTCCTGAGACGGTCGGAAGAGGCGGCACGAGAGGCGGCAAGACAGGAGTTCGCAAGGCTATATGGGGAGCTGCCACACACGCATCGTGCGCCGAACGTTCCTGGAGGGAGCAGTTGCGCCTCTACCAACGCGGCCACCTCCGATGGGGTAGCTACAGCGTATCCGTACGAAACCCTAAATGTAAGTTCATGGCACTTAGTAGAATCTTTCATACACATCTTATGTTTCAAACACTGCTCTAATGGCCGAGAACCAACCTTTAACTGTTCCACAGGTGCAGGTGCCCACGAAATGCCGATTGGTTTATCCTGTGCCGGGCGCCAATGTTACCGTCGCACACGGCCTACTGATGCCAGCTTCTTCGGGGGCCCTGACGCACCATCAGATAACATCGCCGGACATGGTGAAGGTACAGGTGGATAGGGTAGTTGCCGAGTTCGGTGCCATGACTGTCCCTGTACCTCCTGAAGAGGATGCGACCACGCTAGGACAATGCCTGATGACCTTCATCCAGTGGCCGAAGGCTCAAGTGATTGTAGAAGGGGCCTCGACTCGCGAATCTCCGGCCAGCGCCTCTCCATCAACCCGGATATCTCCTTTGGCCTTGAGCCAAACACATCTGTCGTTCGACCGGAGAGACGAAGACCCGATGCCAGCCCATGAGGGACCGGAGGCAGGTGCCACTCCAATGGATGTTGATCACCCGCCACTTGTCGATGCACCCGAGCCGCCGAGAAAAGAAAGACGCACCAAGCATAGGCAGGACACTAAGGAGCCAGACAGTGCGCAAGGTGCCGCGAAGACTTTATCTCCAGGCACACTTCACGGCGCAATGAAGGAGGCATTTGCTGGCCCTACGCCTAGGGAAAACATAATACGTACGGAGAGTGATCCAACTGCGGTCCAAAAGGCTCCAAAGAGAAGGAACACCAAACGGGGCGGCACAGCAAAGAGGAAAGCAAAATCAAGATAGCGCCGCTAAGTCCCTGTCCTACGCGTCAACTCCCGTCTTTAAATTGACAGCTAGGGCTAACAAGTACATGCCCGGACAGCCGCTCCTCCCAGACGATGAGGTACAATCTTTGGGACTGGAGGCAAGACGGCTGTCATGACATGATCGTGCAGCATGCGAGTCAACCGAATCAATATGTATCCTACCTCACGGTCGAAGTGCCACGAAGCTATCACTTTTATCGAGAGTTTGACTCTCCAACATTCAGGGTCGACTTTGAAGACCTCTGGTACATGTACAACCTGAACAGGCTGGAGACCAATCTGCTAAGGGCCTGGACACTCTGGCAAAACAAAGAGGCCATGCGCATCAAAGCGGACATTGGGTTCATCGATCCGTGCCTCTTGCAGGATCGTCAAATTGACGAGGCCGAAGAATCGGTCGTCGAGTACATCTTCCAGGCATGGCTCGCGCAAAAGGACAAGGATGCGATACTCATGCCCTACAACCCCCCGTGAGTTGTTCACTAATTCTGTCAATTTTTTCTCATGTACGTAATAAAATAGCTAAATGTGTTTACATGCATGTCATCTCGTCTATGCAGCGACCATTGGGTCCTTATCACCATAGTCCCCGATTGGAACAAAGTATTTTACTTTGATTCTCTTATCCGAGAGAAAGGACTACCCCGGCGGGACTTCTCGAAGATTCGGCGGTGCATTGAGGGGGCGTACGCCAAATTTAGGGCATGCGGAGGGATGGCGCGTCGGAAAAAGCCAGCGCCTAAGCTCACCCACAGGTTTGACTGGCCATGCAGGCAGCAACCGCCGAATAGTGTGACTTGTGGGTTTTACGTTTGCGCGCACATGGACGCGTTCGTCCAAAGCTGGAACCCACTTTCCACCGAAGAAGACTTCAAAATCTGGATGCAGCATGACAACTACGACTACTTACAAGATCAATGCCGCATCAGAGATGCGTTTGCGTACTTCTTCAACCAGTATGTCGTCCCGGCCAGGCGGTGAATTTTACGCCGGCGTAGAGCTGCCCCCACCCGCTACATCTCATCATTCTGAGGACTAGTTGTACAAACTTATTTGTTTATTCAGACTTGTCAAATAATATTGGTTCATTCATTATCAACGTAGATTTCTACCTTATTCTTGTTTCAATACAATGTTGTTATATTGTGCCGTCTACTATCTTCTTGCAGGATATACATCTTCACGATCATCGAACGACTCCTCCGCAACATCATAGAAGCTTGATGACATATTTATTATGAATTTCAATGTGCTTGGGTGTAATATATGTGCATTAATTTAGATTTGTGAATTTCATATATTGTGAATGTCTTGTACTATGTTGTCAATATATATGTGCCGATTTCTGAAGTTCATATAATTATGAATGTGCTTTTGATGCTTTGTGCCTCGCAGCTGGGGCTGCTGAGAGGCTGTGTAGCTGGGGCTGCACAGCTTGGGCTGTTTTACAGAGGGCATGGCTAGCAAATCCTGAGGCTAGCCAGCAAAAAATGGTGCAGGGATGCACCAGGATATGGTCATCACTGACGGGCGCAACATCGGTGCTGGCTTTTTCTGCGTCAACCGTGGTAGTTCTCACTGACGGGCAGAACAAAGAGAGCCGTCAACGGTACAAATCATAACTGACGGGCAGATAATCCAAACCCGTCACTGGTAACCAATTATCACTGACCGGTCAAAATAGGCTACCCGTCACAGGTAACACATTACGACTGACGGGCAGGAAACACTGACCCGTCAGAGGTAAGCCATTATCACTGACGGGTCAATATTTCAGTGCCCGTCACAGGTAACAAATTAGCACTGACGGCTGGAAATTTTTGACCCGTCACAGGTAACATATTAGCACTGACGGGTCGATAATGGTACCCGTCAACGTTAGATATCATCACTGACGGTGCCTCTCTATGCACCCGTCAGCGATGACTACTACAGGTCTTCCATGGCGTCCCCCCGAACTGGTCATATGTGACGGGTCCGTGTTTCCTGCCCGTCAGAGGAAATGTGTTATCTGTGACGGATCGTGGGCACCCGTCAGTGGTAACATATGTTACCACTGACGATTAGTTCCTGACGGGCGCTCCACCCGTCACAGGTGGGCTGTTCCTGCCCGTCAGAGATGACCTGTTCTGTAGTAGTGACTAACCACTAGTTTTTAAGGGGTTGGCTATATATGCCCCCAAGCCTCTTTGCATGCCTAACTCTTTGCTAATCCATTCCTCTACTCTCCTGAGTGCTACTCTGCATTTCGTCATGCTTCCTTAACAGAGATGTAGAGCCTGCCAAAGGCTCAAACTTTGACAACAAATCTTGTACCTCCCATGTGGTTGTCTCTTTCCACTTCTTCATACTTGTTTCCTTGTGCATTTTGATCACTCGCATGCTAGGGTTTACTTAGAGCTATTGATTTTTATGCGTAGAATTTACTTTTTGTATTAGTTTTTGATAGTCTCGTATTCACCCCCTCTAGTCGATAGCCTTTACCTTTCAGTTGTATCAGAGCCTCATGTTTTTATTTCTTAAGTTTCACCACCTAGAGAGATACAAGATGGTCACCCTAGTCGGAAGAACTTCAGAATTAATCCTTCACGAAGACAAGAAACAAAAAAAAGAACACTGAAGGGGACCACGAAAGAAACTTACCTTTGGCGCTTCGCCGGAGGAAGAGGTCCCTTCGACGAAACAACTGAACCCCGCTTTTCAACAGAGGCGGGTGGCGCTTTTCCCTTTGTTGTCGCGGCCTCCTCCTTTCGAGTAGTCGGGGGAGGAGGCGACGGCTCCCTTGAAGGAAGGCTACTCGCCTCATGCTGTCTGACAAGTTCACTTCTGTTATTCTACTTGAAGAAAACCACGGGACAGAACTAGTCAGGCGAGGGCTCTAACCTGAGATTGGGGATTCAGCAAAGGAGAAGGGGCCCGGGTAGGAGAATCCACCCGAGTAGCCTCCACCGCCGCCTCGGCCCTGGATGGACCTCCAACTCCCTCCTCAGGGGGCGGCATGTTCTCTCCGAGGACCTCAATGTCCTCCTCCTACACGGGGGCTCTAGCCCGCTCGGCCTCTGAGTCAGGACCTCCGTGGTCTGGTCGCTGCAGAAGAAAACCCGAGGGTTATTAACATCACTACTCGGATGACTCAAGACCAGACAAGGTAAAAGGCCTACAACTCACCGAGAGGACTTCTTTCTGCTTGTCGGGGCTAAGCTTCAGAAGAGGCAAGGGCACCTCCATCCACCCGCCTTGGGGAGACTGCTCGAATAGGTTGTTCAACCTACTCTGAAGCTCTCCCGGGGACAGATCTGCATAATCGAAAGAAGTTAGAAACAAGTACGGTGTCTCACCGACTAGAATGGCACGGAAAGGGCAGAGTGCTTACCCGTGTCAAAGTCCCTTGACTGGTCTTGACCCTCCAGAAGTATCCAGGCAGGATGAACCCTTGACCGAAGAGGGTTGATGCGCCGCCGAAGGAAGTCCTCCACGATGTCCCACGCCGATAAGCCTTTGGCGGTGAGATTGGCGATGTTGTGGACGTCTCCTTCGGGGCTTCCACCCAGCACTTCGTCGGGAAGGGAGCCAGGCCTCAGTAATGGATCCCGGAGAAAGATGGGGGTTGACAGTAGAACCACCTAGAATGCCAGCCCGACCATGACAACTTCCAGGAAGAGGAAATGTAGGCATCCTTCTTCCCTTCCCGGAGTCAGAACCCGGCGCCGCCGATGACTCCTCTACCGCTGACCTTCATCCGGCGGAGGTTGTACAAATACCTCCACAGCTCCAGGCTTGGCCTGATGCCGAGGTACGCTTCACACAGATGTGCGAAGACCGCCAGCATCAGGACCGAGTTCGGGTTGAGGTGAATCAACTCGATCCCATAAAACTGGAGCACGAGGAGGAAGAAATGCGAAGGTGGGAACTGAATTCCACAGTTGAAGAAGTCCACGAAGATAACGATCCAGTTCGTGTCCGGGCTGGGAGCCGTTTCCTTCACGGCCTCTCGGAAAGGTACGAACACCTCCAGGAGAATCACCTCCTCCGCCACGAGCCTTTTGATGGTGGAGGAATCCATCACCGAGGCTTCGAACTCGGGGATGACGGAGAGTTGCTCCCCCGAGGTATCCCCCGATGACTTCTTGGGCTCAGGTGACTTCTTCGCAGCGCTCTTCTTGCCCATTTTCACCGATCGATCGGGGGCAATGGAAGCGGAAGGGTTTGATGAGGGCCCGAGGAAGAAGACGGTGGGAAGGCTAAGGAACAGAGAGGAATGCAGGCAAAAACCCCAACTCTTGGTTTCTTAAAGGTTTCAATTTACGCCTGACCGAGCGCGATTAACGGCACGATCTGTTCCATCGCATTTAATGCGGACAGTTGCTTTTCCCACATACGAGATGTTGCGCGGGAAAAAGAGGGTCTGACAAACCCACGACCCCGACAAGCACGCTGCGTTGCGGCTAACATCAACCAAAATAGTAGCGCAGAAAAGGAAAGATTCTTCATCACCACGTGAAATTTCTGCCACAATGGTTCGATTTCCAGAAATCCGCTAGGCGAACGCGTGTTCGTGATCGACAGATCAGATTAAGTCGGAAAGGCTTTAATTCTGATAAGGCTATCGTGACTACTCGGTAGAGATCGTACCTACTCGGAAAAGTCGTCGATAAGGATTACTCGGTTCACCTACTTGGAGCTGCTTCCAGAGAAGGGCGGATTTTTCTGCCGAACAGTCATGACCTCACTTCACGTACTGATGGGGGGCTTGACGATGAATAGTATAGTATCCCGTATATTAGGAAGTATCTGATATACGATTCCCTGGATTACCGAAGTATACCCCGTATCCGGTAAGGATCCAGGATGATAAGGTAACCTCTAAGAAGGAGGAAAGATATCCCTTAAACTAGAAAGTTCATCCTAATGTTTGAGGAAACCAGAGTCCTACTCGGACGTAAGTCCATGTACGGTACGATTAGATGACCCCCCTATAAAAGGGTCAGCAGTCCCATAGGGGAGGACAGGTCAAGTTAGATCGACAAGGGAGATTAGATCCAGAAAGCCAATCTAGATCTTGAAGCCCCATCACCTCGAAGGAGTCGAGAGTAGCGGAATTAGCCAGATTAGTCTACGATTAGGCATAGGATAGCCACTAACTTCTAGATTCTCTTGTAAGACGTTTCTCCATTGAATATATACGAACAGGACGTAGGGTTATTATCCTGAGGGAGGCCCGAAACCTGTATAAAAAGGGTGTTTTCCTTGCCATTATACCTCTGGCCTTGTGCCCTAGCGGTCCTACCCCTCATACATACACATTTCACAAATACCGTAAGATCGGCGGTTTACCGATCGTCGACAGATGGCGCCGATCGTGGGGACCTCTCCGGCTCAAGCCGTCCAGGAAGAATCAACGTTGCAAGACGTGCAACATCTCGCGATCAGTCCGCAACCCCAATTGCACAGCCCTCCCCGGTGCAACCCGAGGAGAAAGAAGCAAGTTCGGCAGGAAATATGATCGCCGTCACACACCGTACCGGGTACTTGGACCAGGGCTTCTACGATAACTTCGGCCCAATGGATCCATACCCGGTAACGGATCGCGTAGATTATGGAGAATACGCCCCTAACGAGAACTCGGACAGCGACGCAGATCGCTTCCAGACCGAATGCGCCCGGGCCTTCGAAGGGAGATTGGTATCAACCGACATTCTCCAGGCAGGAGCGGCCAACCCAATGCCTGGCTTATCGCCTGCACTTTCTGATCGTACATAAGATCAAGAAACCGCTCACATCGTGCCCAATAAGGACGACACGATGGAGTGGAGCTAACCCCATCTAATCCGAACTCTCGAGTAGTTCTCGCGATCGAAGGTGATCACGAAGAGCTCAAGAGACAAGATCAAGATGGGAGTCCTCGACATCGCAGCCCAACGGCTGCTCCCCAAGGGAACGTGATTAGGCCAATGGGAGCAGAAAGAACACCTCCAGGGACGGAGGAATACATGTCTCAAACCGCTCAAAGTCTAGCCGAGGCGCGCAATCTGCTATCGAGACCACCAGTAGCAGACCTATCGACGTCGGAAGGACGGCAATGGCTGCAACAGCTGGGGGCTGAAATACAGCAGGCCCAAGCTCAAGCCGAATCTTCTCGGGCACGTTTCGTGGCACGTAGCTCCACCGAGAGAAGCATCCCTCGCTCACAGGAGGAGTCAGACGGGAAAAGACGTCACCCCCAGGAACCAGTCTCAACAAGGGAAACCACGCATGGACCTGCACGATAAGATCAACGAACGCCGGAGCCAGAGGCACCAGCAAGATCAATCTCCCCCCAAAGAGACCAACGACCTCACGCCAACACTTGAGGACGATCTCCGACCCCGAATAGCAGCGAGGTCACGCCTTATCGAAGAACCTTCCACGGATGCCAAGCGCTATCCCAAGAACTCCGGCATGTGTGCTGGCCCTCTCGCTTCAACCCTGGGGCCTTGGAGTCGTACGATGGCTCCACAAACCCTTCAGAATTCCAAGCCATCTACACCACGACTATTGAGGCTACAGGTGGAAATGAGAAGGTAATGGCCAACTACCTCCCGACAGCCCTCAGAGGGGCTGCCAGGATGTGGTTGACGAATCTGCCCCGGGAACGATCCACTCCTGGGGGACAGGTCTGCGACATGCTTCTCAGCAACTTCCAAGGTACCTACCCTAGCCCTAGCCGAGTGGATGACCTCTTTCTAGTCGTCCAAAGACCAGATGAGGCGCTCCGAGAATTTACCAAAATGTTTAGTGCTGTCCGCAACACTATACCTGAGATCACCGACTCGGACGTCATCCGTGCCTTTACTCGGGGCAGCCGAAACGAGATGTGCATGCACAACTTGATCATGCATCCTCCTAAGACCATGGCTCAGCTCATGGACTTAGCTGAAAAAGCTGCTTGTGCAGAGGAAACCTTACGCTACATCAAACAGCAGCAGGGCAGGTCGACCAGCTCTCCCCTCTGGACCAGAGATGACTCTAAGAAGTCGAAACGCAAGAAGAAGTCACCTGGAGGGAATAGAGAGAAAAGAGCTAAAAATGAAGAAGTCTTTGCCGACCTCCCCGAGAAGCGTACCTGGCGACCACGCCCCAAGGACAAGCAAACGAACTCCTCCGACAAGCCATCCAAGCTCTGGTGCGATTTCCACCAGACTGACTCGCATGATCTGCGCCAGTGTCGCATCTTCAAGAAGTACCTTAAGGAGGAGAAAGAGAAGCTCCGCGGGGATAACCCGCAGGTCGCAAACAATAGCCGGGACACGACTCCCGACGACGACGACTCCTCCCCTGAGCCTTTCCAGATCCTGAAGCCCCATCACCTCGAAGGAGTTGAGAGTAGCGGAATTAGCCGGATTAGTCTACGATTAGGCATAGGATAGCCACTAACTTCCAGATTCCCTTGTAAGACGTTTCTCCATTGAATATATACGAATAGGATGTATGGGTTATTATCCTAAGGGAGGCCCGAACTTGTATAAAAAGGGCATTTTCCTTACCATTATACCTCTGGCCTTGTGCCCTAGCGGTCCCTACCCCTCATACATACACATTCCACTAATACCGTAAGATCGGTAGTTTACCGATCGTCGATAGATGGCATCGACCGTGGGGACCTCTCCGGCTTCACCATGATGAATAATGAGGGTGCAAACTCGACCGCTTCACCATGATGAATAATGAGGGTGTAAATAAAATGTTCACCCGCCTCAATCACATTGTGAATGAGCTCAATTTCCTTGGGTGCTTGGTGATCAACGACCACTTCGTCGCCAAGAAGATGCGACAAGCCTTCTCACCCAAGTACGAATACTTGGTGATGCTCATCCCTGAGAGGGACAATTTCAAGAAGTTGACTCCTACCAAGGTGTTCAGAAGAATCATTGCTAATGAGATAGCAATCCAAGACAAGGAAGAGCTTGTGGCCTCCGACCCAAGCCTCAAGAAGAAAATTATTTTGAAGGCCAAGCACGTTGTTGAAGATGACTCAAGTGATGATGAAGAAGACATCGCTCTATTTATGAGAATATTATCCAAGATGTTCACTAAGGGTGGCACCGACAAGTTCCTCGGCAAAGAAAGAAGCCACAAGTATTTGAAGGATACAAAGAAGAAACTCACCAAGATGGCATGCTTTGAGTGCGGCAAGATAGGACACTTGCTAACCAACCGTCCCAGCAGGAAGGATGAGAGCCATTGAAAGGGCAAGTTCATCAAGGGGAACAACCACAATGCTCAGGCCCATATTGGTGAGGAATGAGATTATGATGATTCAAGTTCCTACTCCGACTCTGGTGATAGAGTCGCCGGTCTCACCATCGCGAGTCCAAGACCCACCAAGTCCCTCTTCAACCACTCAAATGATAACGAGGCACCTATTTGTTCCATAGCAAAGGGCTCAAAGGTATCATAAATCACCAAATCTCCAACCTATGATGATAGTGATGATGATTTGTTTGATGATCTGAGTATTCTTTGTTGTGATGCCCTTGTTGCCACTCTTGAGAAGCAAGAGGTGTTGCTTGCGAGGGAGAGGGAAAAATGAGGCCCTAACCCTTAACCATAAGGAGCTTAAGGTCTTATATTGTAGACTTGAAAAGTCTCATGAGGAGCCTAAGAGTTTTCAAGAAAATCTTGAGCTTGAGAACATCAAGAACAAACAAGATTATGAAACTCTTAAGATACTTCATCTTAAGAGAGTGTAGAAATGCCATGTCCTAAGTGTGCTTCTTTATCATGTATTCTCCTACTATTACTCATGTTGATACCATAAGTGCTTCGAACCCTATATCATGTGAAGTGACACTTGTGAATGAGAATGCTAGATTGAAGACCCAACTTCAACATGGATTACTCAAATGCTACAAGGGTAGTATGGCTCTCAAGAAAATTTTGATCCACCAAAAGGAGAACTTGAACCATGAGGATTTGGGCTTTACCGCAAGGCTCAATGACAATGGTAAGACATGGATGCCTAGACAATATCTAAAGACCAAGTCCGCGCAAGCAAAATAGAAACAAGTTCAAATTTCCATCTTTTAGGGTCATTCGGCTAAAGGGGTCATTATACCTTGTTAGTCATTTTGATGCCTCTTATGTGCATAGGAAAGACAAGGATGGTAAGATACAAGATAAGTTCTTTAGTGCTAAGATTGGTGATCATGTTAGAAAGAGTTATATTTGGATGCCCAAGATTTTTGTGTTTAACTCTTAAGGACCCAAGAAGGAACAGGGACCTAAACAAGCCTAATTTATTTTGTAGGACTACATCTCTGGTCAGAAAAGTTGGGTGCTTGATAGTGGATGCATAAATCACATGACTGAAGAAAGGACATGTTCACCTTATTCAATAGTTCACCACATGAGAACATTACTTTTGGTGAAAATGCAAAGGGAAACGTAATGGGGGTTAGTTAAAATTGCTATCTCAATTGACCCATCCATTTCCAATGTATTACTTGTTAAGTCCTAGAGTTATAACTTGTTATCCATATCTTAATTCCGTATCTCAATTTTGTGATCTTGATCTTCAGTGTAACTTCACTAAGCATAGTATCTTTGTTACTAAGAGTGACGATTGTTCATTAGTCTCCAAAGGTTTTAGGAAAGGTAATCTCTACTTGGTTCACTTTATCTCTAACAACTCTTCTATATAAATATTCTTGTTGACAAATTCCTTTCTAGGTTTGCTATGGCATAGAAGGTTGGCTCACGTGAAAATGAGGAATCTTGAAAAGCTACTCAAAGGTGACCACATTTTTGGTGTCGAGAATGTGACTTTCGACAAGGATCATCTTTGTAGTGCATGCCAAGCTGCGAAGCAAGTTGGTGAGCCACATCCCATCAAAAATGTCATGATTACCAAAAAGCCACTCGAGCTTCTCCACATTGATCTATTTAGTCCCATCACCAAGTTGAGCATAGGAAGTAACTCATGTGGATTCATCATTGTTAATAAATTTTCCTACTACACTTGGGTGTTTTTCTTGCATGACAAGAGCGAGACACACAGGATGTTCAAGAAGTTTGCAAGGAAGGCTCAAAATGAATTCAAGGTGAAGATAAATATGTGAGAAGTGACAACGGAACCAAGTTCAAGAACATAAATATCGAAGAGGTCCTAGGTAAAGAAGGCGTAAAGCACGAGTTCTCCTCTACTATACCGCACAAAAAATGGTACAGTGGAGAGAAAGAACCGCATGCTCATTGATATGGCAAGACTCTCGATTGCTTTTGGGTGGAAGTCATCAACACCGCATGCCATGCAATACACTGCATATGTCTTCACCAACTCTTGAAGAAGACACCGTACAAGCTCATCTCGTGGAACAAGACCAATGTTTCCTACTTTCGTGTCTTTGGGAGCAATTGTTATATCTTTAATAAGAAGCAAAGGCTTTCAAAATTTGCTCCAAAGTGTGATGAGGGTTTGTTTCTTGGTTATGCTTCTAATGCACACACGTATCATGTCTTCAATAATACTTCATGTATAATTGAGGAAACGTGCAAGACACAATTTGATGAGATTAATTGCTCATAAGTGGAAAGTGTGCCTATTGATGTAGGAGACGGTGATGAGTTGACAAATGCAATCAAGAACATGTCACTTGGAAAGGTCATGCCAACCGAGGTCAACAAGAGTACGTCATCAACTCAAGTGAGGCCTTCCACATCCACTCAAGATGAGGTTCACAGCATGGGGGCACTTCAATTACATGATGACGAAGCTCCACCTCAAGTCTAAGAGCAAGTACCACCTCATGTTCAACCTCAAGCTCAACCGGATCATCAAATGATCAATAGAAGCTTGCAATGGGATTATTCGATCGACCAAACTTGGTGACATACGTAAAGGGACTCAAACTCACCTCAATCTTGCAAATTTTTGTAAACATTACTCATCTGTATCCTCTATGGAGCCTACCAAGATAGATGATGCTCTTAAAGATCTAGATTTAGTGAATGCCATGCATGAAGAGTTGAACAACTTCACTCAGAACGAGGTGTGGATGTTTGTGGAACGACCAAGCCAAAATGTCATCGGCACCAACTCGGTCTTCCACGACAAGCAAGAAGAGGACGGACAAGTCGTGAAGAACAAGGCTAGACTTGTGGCCCATGGGTATACACAGGTCAAAAGGTCGACCTAGTCAACTTATGCCCCGGTTGCTTGATTACAGGCTATTAGGATCTTGTTTGCATATGCTAACCATCACAATATCATGCTTTACCAAATAGATGTTAAGAGTGCATTTCTCAGTGGCAAGATCAATGAATTAGTCTATGTCGAACAACTCCCTGATTTTGAAGACCCGAAGTTTCTGAACCACATACACAAACTCCGTAAGGCACTATACAGTCCTCAACAAGCTCCTCGATCATGGTATCAGTGCCTTAAGGAGTTCCTATTCAAAAAGTATTTCAAAATCGGGAAGATTGATTCCACATTGTTTATTAAGTTCATTGCTAGCAACTTGTTTGTTTGCCAAATATATATAGAAGATATCATATCCGGGTATACTAATAATGCATTTAGTGAAGAGTTTTGCGAGATGACGACTGACATGTTTGAGATGTACATGATGGGGGCGTTGAAGTCCTTTCTTCAACTACAAGTGAAGCAACTCCAGGATGGGACCTTTATAAGTCAAGGCAAGTACATCAAGGACATGCTAAAACAGTTTGACATTGATAGAGCCAAGCCTATCAACATTCCCATGCAAACCAACAGCCACTTTGGCCTCATTGTGGTAGGTAAACTCATAGATCAAAAGGTATATCGATCCATGATTGGCTCCCTTCCTATTTTTGTGCGTCTAGGCCCAACATCATGCTAAGTGTGTGAATGTGTACATGATTTCGAGCCGCTCCTAAGGAGTGTCACTTTCTGGATGTCAAGAGAATCTTTAGATATCTAGTTCACACCCACTACTACAAAAATGTTATCCCTGATCAAACACCACTGACGGGTAGCTAGCCACCCGTTAGTGTTGACTGTGTTAACCAGCATGTTTTCCTGGAGAAAAGTCATCACTGATGGGCAAAACTAGCCCGTCAGTGATAACTTTGTTAACCAGTGATTTTTTCTAGAGAAAAGCCATCACTGACAGGCAAAAAAACTCACCCGTCAGTAATGACTGTGTTGAGCAGTGCGCTTTTGTGGAGAAACTTCACCTCACAATGACTGTGTTGATCAGTGAAGTCTATGACAACTTCACTAGGTGTGTTGGCAGAGGGAGATTGAGCACAACCTTTACAATGTTTTCGACTTAAGTATGAGCCATCCTAATGGGCTAATCCATGTACACCAGTCCAGCCGGTACCCCGTCACGGTCCCAAAAGTTGTAGCAGGTGATACATTCCCGGTCCCGGACCATGTGTATCCCTTACACCTATATTGAGGCACCACATCACATCCGTTTTCACACACCCGGCAAATGAAAATAGCGAACTATGCGGCTCATAGCTTAAGTCTAGACAAATTATTTAGTCGTGGGTGGCACATTATACCACCCGTGTAAAAGTACGCAAATCTTGGATTAACATACATTGGGAACCAGTGCTTGTGGGAAAACAAGACAACCCACCATGCTCCCAGCCATGGCCTCTTTTCTAACCTGTCGCGGGGAATTCGCGGCAATATCCATTTGTAATAGGATTTAGGGAAGCGTGTATGGAAGATCTAGGCGGTACACAAAAGAGTTTTACCCAGGTTCAGGCTCTCCAATGATGGAGATAATACCCTACTCCTGCTGAATGTATTTGATGATCTTGCGTGAGAAAAAGGGAGTACAAGAGGTTGAAGAAGAAGCTAGTAAGTCTAGAGATCAGAGAATGTAGAGTCTAGAGAACGTAGCGTCAGCCCCCTCTGCATGGAGGGCTCGGCCTTATATAGGCCTGTACATTAGCCGACTCGGTCACTCGGCTGAGCTACGGTTACTGTTCTAATTACTGAGACATTTACATCTTGTAACCGTCCGAGTAACGCCAGTCTTCATGCCGGTTGAAACGTATGCCTTGATGAGTCGTAACGCCTGTCTTAATGGCACCCGGACGTTGTACTGTTGCAGGCCTTTCTTGGGCCTTCATCCGAGTGGGCTTGTCTAAGCTTGTTGGGCCGACTCGTTGTATTGGGCCTACCCGGATGGGCCTCCCTCGTCAGTAGCCCCCGAGTGCTTCGAGGTCTCGACATGGATGCCGACTGGGAGTAGGCTGTGCATGCCCGAGTGGCTGGTGGAGAGACCTTGATGGACTCTCCTGATACCTGAAAAGAGGTTAGATTTGTGCTAAGCATTAGGAACTCGGTGATACCCGTGCTTTCCGGCTGGGGAAGTCGGCTTGTGGCCCTCTGAGAGGCGTATCATGAATTCCGAGTGAATCCAAAATAGCGTCTGGCATATCCGAGTGGACGGTCGCCATCTTGTGCCCGCAGGGGGGGACGCCTTCGATCTTCAGCTTCGAAACCGAGTCCTCGAACTCCGGCATTGAACCCCGAATCAGTGAGCCATTTTGCGCCGCTGTGGCATTCGGCTCCGATTCAGGGATCGCATTGTTCCGCTGTGGATGCCGGGTTCGTCCTTAGCTTGGGTGTTGCCGAGTGACCTGCAAACCCTGTTGGGTCGGTCATCAGCACCCTTTCGCAGAGCCAGTCTGCTTCCGAGTTTGGCGGCTTGTGCGCCTCGGAGTTATTTGATGGAGTCGGTATAACCCGTGACGTGTCCCGGTGGGCCACGCCGACTGCTGATTCGGTGCTTGAGCTGATCCGACTCGATCTGAGCCGAACCCAGCCAGAGCCGACTGGAGTCACGGTCTTGCCCTGACTGCGATGTCGCGTCAGCATTTAATGCGCGCAGTCGGTTGGGCAGAGTGTCCGCAGTGCAATGATTTCGCCTCGAGTCGCGCACACAGCGTGCCCGAGACATCCGCTGCTGCTCTGATTTCGCGCGACGTCCGAGGAGACGACTCATCATGACTGCGCCCGAATCACGCGGGCAGCGCGCGCGGGACGGAGGCTGACGTAACGTCAGCCGGTCACGTCGCCTGGGATGCCGCGTCGTGGCGAAAAAAGACGCCCGAATCCCGCGGGTTTACGCGCGCAGGGATGGCAGTTGCCGCGGCAGTTTCCCGCCACGTCGGACGCACGACTGCTGGCGGTTGGACTCCCTTGGCTATAAAAGGGGATTTTAGGGCTGCCGCACTTTCCCATCTGCTCTTGCCTTCGTCTTCCTTGCGCCGAAAATCCTTTGCCTCCGGAGCTCCGCCACCGTGCGCTCGTTCCCGAGAGAAAGAGCTCGTCCGCCGCCGACGTCCACCAGCCGGCGAAACATGCCTCGCGCCAGCAAAGGAAAGAAGTCCGCTGCTTCCTCCTCCGCCACCACCGCCGACGAGTGGAAGAAAGGGGATTGGGTCCCCTCGGTCATCACCGACGAACTACTCATCGGCTTCGCCAGCAACGGCCTGCTGCCGCCTCGCACCATCAGCAACTGGCGGGCATCGTTCAGGAGACGAAGCCTGCTCCGCACGAGCACGAGCGCGTGATGCTCACCCCGTTCATGGAGCGGGGAGTCAAGCTGCCGCCGCACGACTTCTTGCGCGGCCTCCTCTTCTTCTACGGCCTTCAACTCCATCACCTGAGCCCAAATGGCATTCTGCACATTGCGTGTTTTATCACGCTGTGCGAGTGCTATTTGGGGACTCGGCCTCATTGGGGGTTGTGGAAGAAGATCTTCACTGTGAAGGCTCAACCCATCAAGGCCGGCGGCCGACTGTCCATCTGCGGGGGAGCCGGCATCCAGGTCAAAGCCGGCGCCAAGTACTTCAAGATGCAGTTTCCAGATACCGTTCGGAGGTGGCAGGACGGGTGGTTCTACTGCCCGGATGAACGCACGCCGACTGGCCACGAAGGTCTGCCCCCGTACGTTGAAGGTCCGCCCGAGTGGCTGAAGCGCTGGAGCGCCAAGCCTTCCAGCGAGGAGATGCCCGAAGTCGAACGACTCCTGAAGAGGATCGCGAGACTCCAGGAGAAAGGGCTCACGGGCACCGACCTCATCGGCACTTGGCTGACTCGGCGCATCCAGCCTCTTCAAGCCCGGGCGCACCCGATGTGGGAGTACTCGGGCAACCACGACCCAACGAGGGTGTCATCCGAGGACCTTTCGGATGAGAACTTCTTGGAGGTCTTCAAGGACTTGACCAAAGAACGAACCGGGCTCACCCGGGCGCCCAAAGTGTTTCCATACTCGGCTGCCTACCCTCCACCGCCTGTAAGTGACTTGTACTCCGAGTCGGGCTTTTGAATTTTATTATTTGCTTGCTTCTGCTAACACCAAGTCTTTTGATGCTGCAGAACTACCTCAACTTCAACTCCATGCCGCCTCTTCCCGAGCAAGAGTCGGCTCCAGCGGCGCTGGATGACGCAGAAGTCGAAGAAGAGCCGGCCCAGACGGAGAGTAGCATCCAGATCGACTCGGATTCCGAGTCGGGAGGGTCTGGATACCAGGTCGTCAAGCGGGCCGCGACGACGACGCCTCCGGATCCACGTCCTTGCGGGCAGAGGCAGAGCCGGCCCAGACGGAGTCGGCTGCCAAGCGGGCCCGAACCACACCTTCCGGCTCCGTCGCCCAGGTTCCGGCTCCTGCACAAGCCGCATCCGCCAGCCGACTGGCACAGGCTCTGGCTCCCGCACGAGTCGCACCTGCCGGCCACGTGGCACAGGCTCCGACTCCTGCTGCCAAGCCAAGTGTGCCTCGGCCGACTCCTGCCGGCTCCTCCGGGGGTCCCCCCGTCCCGGGGAAGCCGAAGAAAACAATCCCTACGACCTCCAGGTACGAGTCCTTGTGCCTCATGCCCCAGTTGAAGTAGGTTGTGAAGATACTGAAGTCGGTTGTTTTTTGTTTTGCAGGGTCCAGAAGAAGCTCTCCGACAAAGGGAGGCTCTTCATCCGGCGCCCCGACGGCCCCGACTCCAATCCCGCCGCCAGAGTCGGCTCCCCCGACTCCGGCTACAACAGAACCCATGCTCCAGCACGGTCGTCTCCTGAGGCAACGGAGTCGGCTACGGGTGCTGCGCCTTCCGCAACTCCGACTGCGGGGGCACCTCCGGCTGCGACTGCTAGCGCACCACAGCCGGCTGCTCCTACGCCGCCGCCTGCCGCAACCATTGAGGTGCCGGAGCCGGATGTGGGCGCCGGGTCAGCGCCTCCACCTGCCGCATCCATCGAGGAGCCGCAGTCGGACAAGGGGTACCGGGTCAACCGAGGACCCGGCTGTCGACCCGCAGCCGCAGCCAACTCCTGTCCCGCGAGGAGACAACGGAGCCGGCGATTGCGGCTGGTGCCGACTCCTCCGAGCCAGCGAGCGGAGCCGGAGGACAAGCCGTCCCCGAGTCGTCCCGGGAAGCCGTGCAGAGCCAAGCCCTGGCTCCGACTCCCGCGGCTGAAGAAACGGCTCCGACTTCGTCAAGAAGCCTCATCCCCGCGCTGCTACTGCCGAGTTGCAGCACGGGGGACGTGACGGTCGCGGAGGAAGCCGCCAACCGCGTCGCTGCCCTTAGCTCCAAGCTAAGGGACTTTGCCGACGCGGCCAAGTCTTTGGCAGACTCGGCCGAGGTCCTCGAGTCCTCAGTCGGGGTAAGTTGTCTTCATACTTTGCTTTTTGACAACACTGGGAGCACGTTCAGTGCACCCAGTGGGTGTAGCCCCCGAGTCTCTAGCCGACTGATTGAGTCGGTTGGAGACTTATGAATTCGGTTACTAACACACCCTTTTCTTCACCAGGCTGCAATCCGACTGGGCGGAAACGGCCCAGTCCCTTATGGAAAGAAATGCCTCCCTGGAGAAGGCACTGGAGGAGGAGAAGGCCAAGAGTCGGCGGCTTGAAGAAAAGCTCGCCGCCCTCAAGAGTAAGTGTCCGGGTCTTCAGTTCTTTTGCTTTTGAAGTTTTCCGGTTCTGACTTTCTTGAGTCGGCAGGCATCGAGGCTGAAAACGCCCAACTCAAGAAAGAGGTGAACTCAAGCATCTCGGCGGAAAAAGTGTCTCAAATGCTCAACGCTAAAGAGGCCGAGCATGCAGACAAGATGCGTGACGTTCGCGATCAGTTGAAAGCCACCAACAAGCTTCAGTCGGACTACGATAAAGCTGGCGCAGCAGTACAAGCAGTCGCAGTCGGCGAACCAAAAGCTGCAGGCTTCCATCGACGACTTCTCCAGGAAGATGGAGGAGTCGGATAAGCGACACGCCGCGGTCATCTCCGACTGGGAGAAGCGCGAGAGAGAACTCTTGAGCCAACTCAAGAAGGCTAATGAGACTCTACTCGGTAAGCCCCCGAGTCCCTTGCTTTTTCTTTTTGCACACTTCCTTGGTCATTTCCTTAGCAATAATCCGTACCCAGATGCTTGCCCAGAACTGGAGGAAGAAGCCAGGCGGGCGACGCTCCGACTCCGCGCGCTAGCCGAGCCGGCGAGGTCAGCCCTCGACGCACTTTGGACACCAGAACTGATGTCCGACTGCGTCGTGACTATGGAGGACCGACTCCTCCAAGTCAAGAGTCTGGTGCAGAACTTGAAGTCGGCTGCCCAAGGCCTCTGCACCAAGCTCTGGCCCGGAGAAGAGCCGGGTTCCAGCATCTTCGCCCTCGCCGATAAGCTCTCGCAGGGCCCGGCGGAGGTTGAAGAGTGGAAGGAGTCGGCAGCTCGCTCGGGAGCCGGCATGGCGCTGGCAATGGTGTTGGCACACCATCCCGACGCGGATGTCGACAACATCTCCGCGGGCGCCCCTGTCGACGAGGAAGGGCAGTCGGTGGATCCTCTGGAGCTTCTTCCCCGAGTCCGCGCCGCCGCCAGCCGGATCGCCAGCTTCACCGACCTGGAGGAGCGCGTAGAAGCGACTCCAGAGGAATAGAAAAAATATCATGTAATATCTCTCGGTATGCCGAGTAGACAAAATGTAAAAAACTTTTGCAATGAATGAAGATGTTTTTCAATTCATTCTGATTGACTTTTGCTTAAGTTATTTGTTTGCACAAGTTATTTGAGTCGTCCGAGTTTGTTTTGACGCCGAGTCGGATCCTTTCGCGTGCAGGCCGACCTTTAGCTTTTGCTCTTGCCAACCGGACAGCCGGGTTGCGACTGTAGTTGGGGACGAAGAGTGGGCCTTAGGTACCGTACACGTTTACTTAGACGCTCGTGTAGAAACAAAGTTAGGAGATTCGAAAATAACTTGTACCGAGTGATGATTCACCCAGTGGGTTTGAGGTAGCTTCCGGGGATTGCCCGAAGTGAAGTTACTCGGTTTGTTTTTTAGACATAGCCCCCGGGGGTTGCCCAAGGGAACATAGTCGGAAAATGTTAAATGAACAAAATGCTTCCCGAGTGCCGCTCGAAGGAAACAAAAATTTATTCATTATAAAACGATGAACTGTTTGAAGTACAAAGTTTTAAGTGTAGAAAGGACGCAGCTGTGCAATATTCCATGTTCGTTCGGTGATTGCGCCGGTTGCCGGGTCCTCCAGTCGGTACGCGCCGTTGTGAAGCACCTGGTTGACGATGAAAGGACCTTCCCAAGGCGAAGACAATTTGTGCATGCCCGCCTTGTCTTGGATCAGTCGGAGGACCAGATCTCCTTTGTTGAAGACTCGGCCCGAACTTGCCGACTGTGGTAGCGGCGCAGGTTCTGTTGATAGATAGCCGAACGCGAGAGGGCAAGTTCCCGCGCTTCTTCTAGGAGATCTAGGTCGTCTTGTCGTGCCGACTCGGCATCCTTTTCCACGTATGCTGCGACTCGCGGGGAGTCGTGGAGGATGTCACTCGGCAGGACGGCTTCAGCTCCGTAAACCATGAAGAACGGCGTGTAGCCAGTCGACCGGTTTGGAGTCGTCCTTAAGCTCCAAAGGACGGATGGAAGTTCATCGATCCAGGAGCCGGCGGCCCGTTTCAGCGGGACTAACAACCGGGGCTTGATGCCTTGAAGAATCAGAGCGTTGGACCGCTCGACTTGGCCATTTGACTGCGGATGAGCCACGGAGGCATAATCGATCCGAATCCCATGATCCCGGCAGAAGTGGCGGAAGACTTCAGCAGTGAAGTTCTTGCCGTTGTCGGTGATGATGCTATGGGGGATTCCGAATCGGAAGATGACTCCCTTCATGAAGTTGACGGCAGTCGGACCATCGAGCTTCATGATCGGCTTGGCTTCAATCCACTTCGTGAACTTGTCCACGGCCACAAGGAGATGAGTAAAACCTCCCCGGGCTGTTTTCAGCGGACCCACCATGTCGAGTCCCCACACGGCAAAAGGCCATGTGATCGGAATGGTCTTGAGTGCAGTAGCCGGCATGTGTATCTGACGTGCATACCGCTGACACCCTTCGCAAGTTCGGACGAGTTCCTCGGCATCAGCATGTGCACTGAGCCAAAAGAAACCGTGTCGAAAGGCTTTGGCGACCAAGGCTCTTGATGAAGCATGGTGACCGCAGAGTCCCGAGTGGATTTCCTCGAGCAGTGTTTTGGCCTTCTTCCGGCGAAATGCAGCGCTGGAAGATTCCAGTAGTGCTGCGCTTATAGAGCTCACCATTGATGATGGTATAAGCTCGAGCGCGGCACACAATGCGGCGTGCCTCAGTCGGATCTTCAGGCAGCTCCTTGCGCAAGAGGTATGCAAGGAACGGCTGAGTCCAAAGAGGAAATGACCGCCAAGACGTCTTCTTGGGTCGGCTGAGCCGGTTCTGGGTGTGATGACCCGGCTTCAGACGACTCGGTCGCCGACTCCAACTTGACGGATGGTTGGAAGAGCTGCTGAAGGAACACTCCGGGTGGGACTTTTTCCCGAGCTGAGCCGATCCGAGCAAGGGAGTCGGCTGCTTCATTATCTGCTCGTCGAACGTGGTGAAGTTCGAGGCCATCAAAGTGTCCTTCCAGCCGGCGTACAGCGGCACAATATGCCGCCATGGTGGGATCCTTGGCGTCCCAAGCCTTCATTACTTGCTGCACCACCAGATCCGAGTCGCCGCGACAAAGAAGTCGGCGAATGCCGAGTGAAACTGCAATGCGCAAGCCATGCAGTAACGCCTCGTATTCCGCCACGTTGTTGGAGGCGGCGAAGTGGATCTGCAGCACGTAATTCAACTTGTCGCCTTTGGGGGAGATCAGCACGACTCCAGCCCCCGTGCCCGCAAGCATCTTCGAGCCGTCGAAGTACATGACCCAGTGCTCCAGGTGCACCTGAGTCGGAAGGGTCTGGCTCTCAGTCCACTCGACGATGAAGTCCGCGAGGGCTTGTGACTTGATTGCCTTGCGAGGCTCGTAGCTGATGTCGTGCGGCATGAGTTCTATCGCCCACTTAGCGACTCGGCCCGTGGCATCCCGATTGTTGATGATGTCAGACAATGGGGCATGACTCACCACGGTGACCGAGTGGGCTTGAAAATAGTGCACCAACTTCCGAGTCGCCAGAAACACGCCATAGACGAGCTTCTGGTAGTGCGGGTAGCGCTGCTTCGACTCGGAAAGAACTTCGCTGATGTAGTAGACGGGTCGCTGGACCTTCTGGATTCGGCCTTCTTCTGCGCGCTCCACCACTAGAACAACGCTAACCACTTGATTCGTGGCCGCGATGTACAGCAGCATGGGCTCACCCTCCATTGGTGCAGCGAGAACCGGAGGTGTTGACAGAAGACGCTTGAGATCTTCGAAGGCTTGTTGAGCTTCACTCGTCCACTCGAAGGAGTCAGACTTCTTGAGGAGTCGGTAAAAAGGCAAGGGCCTTCTCACCGAGTCGGGCGATGAACCGACTTAAGGCAGCAACACACCCGGTTAAGCGCTGGACCGACTTCAGATCTTTCGGCTTTCCCATCTTGATGATGGCGTCAAGTTTTTCCGGGTTCGCTTCGATTCCTCGCTCGGAAACGATGAAGCCGAGTAACTTGCCAGCCGGAACTCCGAAGACGCACTTCTCCGGGTTGAGCTTCATGTCGAACCTCCTGAGATTGGCGAAGGTTTCGGCCAAGTCGGTCAAGAGGTCCGCGGTCTTCTTTGTCTTTATCACGATGTCATCGACGTAAGCCTGGACATTTCTGCCTATCTGGTCGTGTAAACACTTTTGCATACAACGTTGATACGTAGCACCAGCATTTTTCAAACCAAAAGGCATCGTGATGTAACAAAAAGCCCCAAACGGGGTGATGAAAGAAGTTTTTATTTGATCAGACTCTTTCATTTTGATCTGGTGGTAGCCTGAATAGGCATCCAGAAAACACAAACGTTCGCAACCGGCTGTGGAGTCGACGACTTGATCCACTCGGGGTAATGCGAACGGGTCCTTGGGGCATGCTTTATTTAAGGACGTGTAGTCCACACACATGCGCCAAGTTTTGTTCTTCTTAAGAACCAGGACCGGGTTTGCCAACCAGTCCGGGTGAAGAACTTCCTTGATGAACCCGGCTGCGAGGAGTCGGGCGATTTCTTCTCCGATTGCCTTGCGCCGGTCTTCAGCGAAGCGACGGAGAGCCTGCTTCACTGGCTTTGCATCCTTGGCGACGTTGAGGGAGTGCTCGGCGAACTTCCTTGGAACACCCGGCATGTCAGAAGGCTTCCATGCGAAGATGTTCCAATTCTCACGAAGGAAGTCGACGAGCGCGCCTTCCTATTTAGCCTCAAGGTCAGTCCCGATTTGGACCGTCTTGGACGGATCCTCAGGATGGACCTGGACACGCTTAGTGTCCTTGGCCGACTGGAAGGCGGACTCGGTTGCCGCCTTCTTGCTGGGTGGAGCTTGGTCCGGGTCGACAGACGCCTGGATGTTCTCCAGCTCCTGAGCCGCGATCAGGGACTCGGCTATGTCCGCACTGGCGAGATCGCACTCGTTGGAGCGCTCAAAGTCGCCAGTGATGGTGATGACGCCTTTGGGACCCGGCATCTTCAGCTTCAGGTATGTGTAGCACGGCCTAGCCATGAATTTGGCATAAGCCGGCCGGCCGAAGATCGCATGATATGCGCTCTTGAAGCCGACTACCTCGAAGGTCAATGTCTCGACCCGGAAGTTGTTCGGCTCGCCGAACACAACTTCCAGGGAGATCTGACCCAGAGGCTTGGCACACTTCCCAGGCACTATTCCGTGGAAGGAAGTGTTACTGGGGCGAAGCTGGGTCTCCGAGACCTGCATCTTCTTCAGGGTGTCCATGAAGATGATGTTGATGCTGGAGCCCCCGTCCATCAGGACCTTGCGGAGCTTGAACCCGCCGACCTGGGGATCCACCACCAAAGGATGCTTGCCGGGTTGAGGGACCCGGTCCGGGTGGTCGAGTCGGCTGAATCCGACTGGCACCTCGGACCAGTCCAGCCACTGAGGGACAGCCGGCACCGTCGCGTTGACCTCGCGACAGCGCAGCTTCCGACCTCTTTTGGAGTCGGTTCCCTGGAAGATCATGAGTACCCCCCTTTGAGGGGGATACTGCGCAGCGCCGCCGCCTGCGGCGGAGCCTCCTTCTCCGCCGTCTTCCGGCTCGGGCTGCTTTTCCTCCCGGAGGCGCTGCAGGAAGCTGCACTCCCGGGTCGAATGCCCCGCCTGATAGTTGGCGGTGCTGTGAAAAGAGCAGGGCCTATCAAGGACCTCCTCAAAGGTAAGTTTTGGCGCCTTGCGCTGTTGCCAAGGACGCTCTTTCTTCTGGCCAGCTTCACCGCGCTGGGGGCCACGCTCGGCGGCCGCAACCAGGTCGGCTCCACTGACCCCGTCTCCGCCAGCTTTCCGCTTCGGGGGCCGACTGTCCGCGCGCTTCCGACCTGAGTCGGCGGGGACTTTCCGGCTCGAAGACTCGGCTTTTGCCTTGCCCTTGTCTTCGTACCGCATCGCCTCTTCACCCGTCGCGTACTTGCTGGCGACTTCCATGAGTCGGCCCATGGTCTGAATGTTAGACCGGGCCAACTTGTGTTTGAGGAGCTCGTATTTGACTCCCTGGGAAAAGGCCTGAATGGCCTGCGTCTCGGTGACGTCCTCAATCGAGTTGCGCAGCCGAGTCCAACGCTGCATGTAGTCGCGGACCGACTCGCCCTTCTCCTGGACGCAAAGCCACAGGTCTTGAGCGTTCCCAGGGCGCTTATACGTGCCCTCAAAGTTCTTGACGAAGGCCTCTTGGAGGTCCCTCCAGTCGTAGATGCTATCTTCGGGCAGGCTGTTAAGCCATGCCCGAGCCGACCCTTCCAGCATCAGGGGTAGGCTTCGGAGGGCGACACGCTCGTTGCCTCCTCCTATGTTGCAGGCGACCAAGTAGTCGGCAAGCCAAGTTTCCGGCTTGGCTGTGCCGTCATACTTGTCGACGCCGCTGGCAATCCGGAACCGGTCCGGGAACGGCTCAGACCGAATCCGCCTGCTGAAGCAAAGCGGTCCGGTGGAGGCAGAGCCACCCGGCTGGTTGACCTCGCCAGCGCGTCGTTCGGCCCGCACTCGGGCTGCCCGTCGCCCTTCGATGTCGTCACGAGCATCTCGGGCGTCGTTTGCTCGGTGGGAGCCGGCTTGTCGTCGCTCAGCCTGGAGTCGGTTGATCTCCTGGCGAGCGTCAGGCCGTTCGTGGACCGACTCGGCTGAGACGATCCAACTGTGACAGGGCGACTCGGAGTCGCCAGAGGCCGACTCCGGGTTGCTTGGGAGGCCAGTCGGTTGCTAATCGACTCAGCCTCATTTTGCTGTTCCACCGCCGTCTTCATCAGCGCGACGACTCGGCGGTGGATTTCTGCCGCAGGGCCATCTGCGGAGGCGGCAGTGAGTCGGCCAACGCGGCAGCTGCGAAGAGGTTTTGTGCTGGTGTCTGGAAGACAGGGACACCGTCCTGTTCTCGCCCGAAAAGTGGGGCCCGAGTAGCCCTGCTCCTCCGGGCGGCTGAAGAAGATCGTCGGTTTCGCGCGACTGCGCGAACCGTGAGGATCATTCGGCTACCGTTCTCGCTGTTCGAGATGCCGCCCGCTCTTGATCGAGGCGTTCTCGTTCAGCAAGGAGGGCTCGCCGAGAGGCCTCCAAGGCCCTCTCGGCCTCCGACTGTCCGTCGATGGGCGTATGCAGGTGTTCATGTGCTGCCCTAGCCGCTGCGGCAGACGTGCCCGCATCGTCGGTGGCGCCATCCCCAACCACGTACACCTCTGCCGAGGCGGTATGGCTGTGCGAACTCTCGTCCCCTTCGGATTCGGAATCCAGAAGGGGAAGGAGAGACTCGGCGCCCACCATGGCAACGAACTGGGAGCGTCCTTTGCCCTTGCCCGGAGCAGAAGGAGATCCGGGCCGGAGCTCGGAGTTTCACTTCCTCCGCGGGGCAGGGACACGGATCTTGAAGACGCAGTTGGCCGAAGGCATCGGCCACAAAGTGCAGGCTGCCGAAGATGAACTCCGAGCCTTCGGAGTGCACGGCGAGCGACGCATTGCCGGAGATCAGCTTGCTGCTGATGACTGGAGAAGATCCCGCCTGGATCATTGCTCCAATGCACGCCCCCCTACCTGGCGCGCCAACTGTCGCGGGGAATTCGCGGCAATATCCATTTGTAATAGGATTTAGGGAAAGCGTGTATGGAAGATCTAGGCGGTGCACACAAGAGTTTTACCCAGGTTCAGGCTCTCCAATGGCGGAGATAATACCCTACTCCTGCTGAATATATTTGATGATCTTGCGTGAGAAAAAGGGAGTACAAGAGGTTGAAGAAGAAGCTAGTAAGTCTAGAGATCAGAGAATGTAGAGTCTAGAGAACGTAGCGTTCAGCCCCCCTCTGCATGGAGGGCTCGGCCTTATATAGGCCTGTACATTAGCCGACTCGGTCACTCGGCTGAGCTACGGTTACTGTTCTAATTACTGAGACATTTACATCTTGTAACCGTCCGAGTAACGCCAGTCTTCATGCCGGTTGAAACGTATGCCTTGATGAGTCGTAACGCCTGTCTTAATGGCACCCGGACGTTGTACTGTTGCAGGCCTTTCTTAGGCCTTCATCCGAGTGGGCTTGTCTAAGCTTGTTGGGCCGACTCGTTGTATTGGGCCTACCCGGATGGGCCTCCCTCGTCATAACCCGATAATAATTAATCAAATTCATTAGTTGCATCTGGTGAACACCTACCTACCACTTAATCCATTTGGTTAATGTTGGTTCGTCTGCCATCCAAGGAATTATGACTACTACATGTCTAAGAATAGTTAACAATATAAGCAACATTGAAGTAACAACTATACCACTTTAATTAGGTTGAGGTGTGGTGGTGTTGATTGGGCGACAAAGTAAGTTTATGCAAAGAATAAGGCTAATACTTAACGGAAAGTATGATTTGAACGCATGCGATAATGGATTGGAAAACAAATAATACTTTACAAGTAGTAAGGCATTTGCAATATGTTCAAAGAGGTTGCTTGCCTTGTTGCTGGGCAACGAGGTCTTGCTCTTGCTCGAAATTATTGGTCTCGGGACCTTCCGGTTCTATCGTGAGGAAGAACGAAAACACCAGAAAAGAGGTACAATAATGAATACCAAAATGATGAACATCGGGCATGATATGAAATGTATGTCATGGCATAGATGATTCAAAATAAAGACTAATGCAAGTGAAACCAATTTAATCGAAATCCGGACGCTCGAGATATCGCGATCTGAAGATCTCTAGCTAATTAGGAAACCCTAATTCGAGCTTTTAGCCATTTATATTTTTTTAATATGCAAACATGTATGAAAATGACATATTTAGATATACCTCATTTTTTTGAACATTTTGATATATTATTTGTATTTTTCTGATTAAAATGGATTTACTATGATTTTTAAGATTTAATCAATTTAATACCCTTTTTTATTTTTCTCACTAAATAAAAACAATATTAAATCATAATTACTTTTTATTACTTAATTCCAAAATAGCCACAGGGCATGACATGTGGGCTCCATGGTCAACTCGGGTCAAGGTTGACCGAGTCTATGACAAGTGGGCCCACTGTCATACATTCCTATTTTTTTTTATATCTTTTATTTTAATTCTTACATGTGGGACCTAAGTGTCATAGAGGCATATTTAAACAGTTCATTGATTACATTGTTAATTATTTAATGTGAATAATTAATGTGTCAGAAAAACCAATAAACAGAAATTAATATGTCTTAAGGACATAAATTCTGGTCATAATGACCGGATAAGGTCATTAACGACCTAATTAAATGGTCGGCCAGGTCGGTTTTGTGCCGCCACCGGCGGCGGGCTCAACGAGAAGCGGCGGCCGGAGCTTACCGGAGCGGAGCGCGACGGGGAGGTGAAGCGGCAGCGGGGCTCGGCTCGGTGGCGACAGGGCAACGGCGACACGGAGCTCGGGCGGCCGGCTTTGGGATGGAAGAGGCGGAGGAGGGGCTCCGGGGTGGCGCTCGGTCTTCGGCGAGGAAGAGCTAGGGCGGTGCGGGGCTTGTTGTCAAGGACGGCGGAGCGACGGGGGCGATAGGAAGAGGTGGCATGACTCAAACAGTGAGGTGGGGCGGCGGGGCGAACGACGACGCGAGGAGGCAGTGCCCGGGAGCTGCGGTGAGTGGAGGGAGGTGGCGGCGACGGGGCTTCGGCTCGAATGGTGAGGGGAGGCAGGCGCTCGGGTGGTGGCTTGGGCGACGGGGAGACGAGGTGGCAGCCGAGAGAAAAGAAGAGAGAGAGTTGAGAGGGAGCTCGGTCCAGAGAGATAAGGTAAAGACAGCGGCGAGTCCAAAGCAGGATGTGGCGGTGAGCTGCCGGGCAGCTTGCCATGGCGGCAGATGCTTCAGCAGCTCAGTGGCGGTGCCCAGGTGAGGAAAAGGCAGCGGCGGGGTTAGGGATAAGGGAGATCGGGTGGAGGGGATAAGGAGAAGCGGGGTAGGCCACGGTGAAGAAATGGGCCAGGCGGGGGAAGAAGCAGGCCGAGGCGGACCGGGGGGGATTAGGGTTTATTTTTATTTTTTCTTTTCATTTTCCTTTTCTGATTTTTGTTTTATTCTTTTCAAATAGTTCAAAGATTTTTTAAATTCCAATTATTTTTCCTTATACTAATGAAGTGCATGTATTATTATTTGAATTAAATCTCAAAGATACTTTACTTGAGAACTTTTAAAATAGCATTTGAGGTTCAATTTAACCTAATTCCAAGGGATTCCTTGACATTTATAAATGTCCAAAATTCTTCTCGTATTTAAATTTATGAATGCTTTGCCATGATGCATAATGACTTAGGTATAAAGATTGGGGTTGTTACATCTGAGTTGTCCGTCTATCCAGTTTTTAGAATGTGGAACATCTGAGATTTTCCCACAACCTCCGAGTTCTGGATCTTGAAACGTCTAAGTCCTCTAAGTTTGATAGCCAGACTCCTACCTGGAGTGTCCGAAATCCCTTCTGGACTTATCCTTTAAAATCTTGCAATGTCCCAATCAGTATGTCTGTTGAGTACCTTTGTAGTCTCAGAAGCTCCAATGTAGTGTCGGAACCTTTAGAAAATGACACTGACTATGCCTTGTTCAAGGTGATTCAATTTTCTGGAGGGTCTGGGTTCCAAGTCGGAACTGCCGACATTTGCTCCAGTTCGATGTGCTCTGAAAGTCGGAGTCTCTAGGTTCTTGCCGGATTCTCGGAGATCCGTTGCTAGAAACGCAATATAGCCATGATTTGAAAAGTTGGAGCCTCCATGTTCTTGCTGGAGTCTCCAAGATCTGTTGCTGGACACGCAATATAGCCGTTGATTTGAAATATCGCAACCTCTGGGTTCATGTTGGAACCTTTGAGTTCTACTGATTCTGCACTAACGGCTAGTTTTTAAGGGGTTAATTATATATTCCCCCCAGTCTCTTTGCACACCTAATTCTTTCCTAATCCATTACTCTACTCTCCTTAGTGCTATTCCATATTTCCTCAAGTCTAGGTTGTGAATCTTGTGAGGAAATCTTTGAGAAAGAGATTGAATCATAGCTGAGCATCAATCAAGAATTCTTCTACAAGCCGAAGTGATTCAAACCTCTTACTCTTGGAGATTGATGTCTCCTAGATGTCTATGAGTCACTTGGGAGCCTTGAAGTAGCTTGTGAAGAGCCCAAGAAGTCGGTGAGGGTTTGGAGCTCGCCTACCATGAGGTAAAGAGACACCACGAGTGGGAGGAGGGGCTTCGCATCGGCAAGCTCTTTAGGGAAGAGCACATTTTAATTCCAGCTTTGATCTAAGACTAAGCTTCCTTAACGGAGATGTAGAGCCTAACCAAAGACTTGAACTTTGACAATAAATCTTGTGTCTCCCGTTTAGTTGTCTTTTTCGGCTTCTTCATACTTATTTTCTGCGCATTTTGGTCACCAGTGTGTAGAATTTACTGTTTGTATTAGTTTTTGATAATCTTCCATTCACCCCCCTCCCATCTAGTTGATAGCCTAGATCTTTTTAGGTTGGCTCTGCCAAAAAGGACACATTTTGAGAATTTCTTTGTCATTTTTTTCTGTAAGCCCATTGTTTAACTTTGGTGCCCTTAGTGTTGTTCCAAAAAAAACTTGAAGGCTGTGTGAAGGAACCGATGCTTAGGTCAGGGAAGATACTCTTCTCCTTTATCCAAGAAAGTAAGTATTAGTCAGGCAGGGCAAAAGGCTTATTAATAAAGCCATGATTTCTTCGATGATTTATGGCCTACTGAATTGCATGCACCAACCAATTCACCCAAAAGCTTAACGCGGGAGGAGGGAGGAGGGCCGGACATTATACTCCAACACCCCTAATGTCTATGCTTC
Source organism: Stipa capillata (assembly GCA_019208055.1). Taxonomy (NCBI): domain Eukaryota; kingdom Viridiplantae; phylum Streptophyta; class Magnoliopsida; order Poales; family Poaceae; genus Stipa; species Stipa capillata. The sequence goes on along the minus strand of JAGXJF010000694.1, from coordinate 112,973 downwards.
TTTAGAGCTATGACGTGGATAGCGGAAGCAGGGGCAAGCCGGAATTATTTATTGTGTTAACTTGGTTTTGAACCTAAAACCTTTTGGTTGAAAGTTGCATGCAACTATTTCAACACTCCCCTCATATATAGGCTCCTCTAGACCTTAGACGTGGGATCAATATACGCCACAAATATTTTTAATTAATACTGCATTGGCTAGGTCTTGAACTCGAGATCTCTTGGCTTTGATACCATATTAAATTGCATGCACCAACTAGTTCACCCAAAAGCTCAAGCTATGGTGATAAGGAGGGGGAGGGGGAGGGGGAGGGTCTAAAAATATACTCCAACATTTGTGAAAACCGTCGATAAAGACAACAGTTTCAAACCACTTGACATATTCGTTTGGAATACCAGAACAAGAGGTGAGATATCAGACAACCATATCCAGACCACTTTCATTGGGTGACTTATCAGATTTTACTCATAAAGATTCTCGTATCTATGCAACCTATAAAAGTGTGAGTTAGGGTTTGACGCCAATTATGCTAGCCATCCAATATGATTAAACGACTCAATAATTAAGTTGAACTCCTAAAAATTACTCCCTCCATCCATAAATGTAAGGCGTGCACGGAATTTAAGATTTAACTTTGACCAGTAATTAAACCAAAAATATTGTACTATATAACACAAAAGTGATATCATTTAAAAATACATTTAAATATGAATCCAATGGTACCACTTTTATGTCATATAATTCAATATTATTGGCTTAATTACTGGTCAAAGTTAAACCTTAAATTTCGTGCACGTCTTACATTTGTGGACGGAGGAAGTATATCTTAGTTTGCACATTTATTTCCTTAATAATACCATACTAATTACACTTCGCAAACTCGGGGAGTTGCAAAACAGATCTCTCCTTTGTGAGTAATGACGCCATGATTGCTGGTCTTATTTGCCTCTCCACATAATGTATTGATCCAGAATATTCAAATTTAATATTTCACTTTAATCGTCAATTGCATAGTCTAAGGTACTTTTATGAAAGTACGAGTTAGAGTTTTCATCCGTGTCCATTAATTTTATGAACTGAAAGTTAGAATTTGGGTGGCTTAAAATTGTTATGGAATGTTGTGGTTTGCATCGTTTTTCTACTATCATTAGGACTGCTTTCAGAAATTTCCAAAAACAAAAAAAAATCTGAAGGGGAGGTCCAAATTCAGTGATACCATATTACAGACAAGTAGTTCATATATTGGCTAGAACGTTTCTTCCACGTGTATGTTTGCTAGTATCGATCTTCTATGTAGAAGATTTTAGATGAAAAACATGTTACTGTTAAGTCCTTAAGTCGATAAATGTGCTCAACTTTGTTACCTTTCTCGTAGAAAACTCTGGATGTTGTAACGACATGATTCTAGATGATTGTGACAATGAAAAGTACATTGTCGATAATCATTGTTGATATATAGGACCACAACCTCAGTAGGGGTATTGTGTGTAGGAAGAAAATTAGAGAATATTTACATTGTACAAAACTCTCGTTTTCTAAAAAAAGATTTGTACAAAACTTTGGTGTCGAACAAAAATACTTTTTGGAGACGAATAAAACTAGAATAGTTTGATTAAAAAAATTATTTTAAGAAATCAGTCAGACTTTATCCACTCGTCACCGGCCAAAACGACGGAGAAGGGGTGAGAGGACCTGCGCGATAGGACAAAGTTCTTTCCCTCCCGTAGTGGTCTCCTGACCGCTAGGTTATGTCTCGTACACTTGTGGTTTACTTGTGTAACTTATCAGCCTTGAAGAATGCTGGTCACTGAAGAAGTTATTTTTCTTCCAAGATTTCAGACTTGTATTCAATAAAATTTGGCCAGGTTCTCTGAGGTTTGCCAGATTGAATTTGTACAGATCTCTCGGTGGGTAGGGGGTGTTCAGTGCCTGTAATCTTCTAGAAGGAAATGATCATATTCAGATTTCTGGGTCGCAATCAAGCAGCGCCTTTTAGCAATTGATGGCAATGGCATGTGCATGCAAGTACGGTGGTATCTGCATATACGTGCGGTGATGCCTACAGATGCTTAATTCTCATGTAGGCGTTCGGCGCAAATCGTGCTTGCCCCGGCCGGCCGGCTCATTGACGCACCAGCGAGCCAGCCATGGAATTGAACGAGGCACCACAAAAAATTCCGTGTCGTTGTCGATGGCTTACCATCTAGTCAATCCCGCCGTGCCTGAAAAGTAAAAACGGTAGAGATCATATGAGATCAAATTACAAAACCAATTTATTTTTTGTGGAGCAGCCACGGTTTGGAGGTGGTGCTCATCCAAATCCTTGCGTTGTTGCGTTTGTTTGGGGGCAGACATTCTTTGCTTTGAAGAAGAGAGAAAGTTGCTGTAATGATTCGTGTGGCCTTTCTCTCGCCGGTCAGGCGATTTTTGGTGAAACCTGAAGGCCAGATCACCAGAGACTACAAGTGATCTTTTTTTTCTCATGGTTTCACATGGATTGTACCGATTAATCAACGTACATTGAATAACTGAAACGTCTGGCAGCTGAAAATGATCGTTGCATTCGTATGTCCATAGGCAGTGATTAGGCCCCCCATGTTATCGAAGAGTTGATTGAACATGGGAGTGGTAAGGCGAAAAGGATGACACACAATTAGACCGGGAGGCGCCTCCCTATTGATGTAGAACCTGAAGAGACTTGTGCTTCACTAGCAAATGGGAAAGTCAGTACACTACAATTGTAGGCGGTGACTCAACGGGAGGCGCCTCCCTATTGATGTAGAACCTGAAGAGACTTGTGCTTCACTAGCAAATGGGAAAGTCAGTACACTAGAATTGTAGGCGGTGACTCAACGAGATGCACATGTGGAACCGTAAGCGTGTTTGAAACAGAGGATCTTTTTTCATGTGAAATTCCGGCAGGCCACTGTTAGTTCTACGTTGTTTCTCCAGAATGAAAAGTGATACGGTGGCTCCCGATCATTACGAATTGGATTGGATAATTAGGAAAGTCTAAATGGAAACCCACCCAAACAATAAACCCTAATGAAAAAGCCTTTGGGAACTAGGAACTAAATCAACAATCCTCTTGATTGAATGCCACGTTTATCACTCGGAGGCACGCGCCGATCCATACAATTCACAAGAAAAAGTAAGACCTAGGGTGAAACTCTAAATCTAGAGGGATGAAACCCTAGATTAGGAGTAAAGCTCAACTAAGTTCTAAACAATAAGTCTAAAAACCCTAATTAGTGGGGGTACAGTATTTATAGGTTTATCCCTCCACTTAAGAGATACATGGGCCTTGGCCCGTTTTCTGCGCGTAGGCAGATCCGGACTGTCCGGATTGGGACTGGACAGTCCGGACGTCCGGAGGGTCCGAGCTGTAGTCCGGGTCTTCCAGAGAAGATCCGGACCCTCATCCGGACTGTCCGGGTGGGAGGTCCGGGCTTTCCAGAGAAGATCCGGACCTTCATCCGAAGGGTCCGGGTGGAAGGTCCGGCCACATCCGGAGGGTCCGGGCCTCAGCCGAACAGTCCGAGCCTTCCTTCTCAGTGAACGTCCGGACGGTCCGAGGCAGCAATCCGGGCGTGGCTGGGCTTGGTACTTGGCGCCTCTCTCTTGCTCCATTCACTCCCCACCTTGGGCTTAATGTTCGGAGTCTGTTCCTTGGTTCCTCTGCCTTTCCACCTTGGTCGGTCCTTCGCACCTTGGCATATTTAGAGTCAAAGCATTAGGTAGCATGCCATTCATGCTCAAGTCAAATGGGTAGTCATCAAGGAATAGAGTCATCTCATGTCGTGTGGCTCAGCAAGTGTCGGAGGCGGACTTGAGCATGTGGTAGTGTCGACCATGGTGATGTCCGCATCATTCTCCTCTTCTTGAAAAGGAGTCGACCTCGACTCTATTCCTTGAAGTTCAAAGAAGGGTGATGTCCATGCTTTCTCCCATTGATACCTTCTGCCTTCTTCACCCTTGATGTTGGTACTCCATGGTGCTCTTTCTTCTTCCAGGATGTACAACAAGCTAATAATGAAGGAGACAACACTCAAAGAGTAGCCAATTCTTTAAATTCATGTTATGATTGTTTAAAGAGAAGGAGTTCACCTTGGTGAGGTTCCTTTGTGCTCTCCTTATTATATCTTGTCGTCCTGGGGTGTTTGGCTCGAACAATTCATGAGAGTTAAAGCTTAAATAGCTCTCTTCAACTCGTTTGGTCAGCTCATGCTGTTCAGCAGTTGATACTAGACCAAACAAACAACGTGTATGCGTGGTAGATGAACACATCATTTGACATGACGTATTTCTTCTTTCACATGCCCCCATTAGCACATAAAATGTATAGCAAATATAATGTGTATGCATGGTATATGTATACGTCATCCATCATGACATGTCCCTTGTTTTGTTTAACACTAAAAGTGCTAAAGATGCATGACAAATATACAATGTGTATCTCTTTACTCATGGTATGCCTAGTGCTATGCATCATGGTTTCTCGAGTGTCATGTATGCTCTTTGTATTATTCTCATCACACTCCATATTTTCATGCATTAGATCATTGTTGCAAACAAATCTATGGAAAGAACAAGTGGTCAACATGTTTGTTGCAGTTAAAGGAGTAATTTGATGATGTTCATTACATGGCACATTTAAGATATTAACATATTTGCAAGAGATCTTATGGAAAGAACAAGTAGTCATCATGTTTCTTGCAACACATGTGGTATTATCATCATCATGCATGGCAAAGTGTTCATGGCATGGTATATAAGACCGATTGCCCAAAATATGCAACTTCAACATGGCAATTTCATTACAAGTGATATTCATGCTATAAACCATAAACTTGTCATCTATGCCATAGTCACCGATTAAATTAAATTTATAAGGATAGGCATAGGTACTATGAAAAGACTTCAAAGATGTGATTTTAGAAATCTTACTCATAGCACATGACAAAGTCAAAGGGTCCTCAAACATGATATAGCATATGGAATGAGCAAGTGTGATTTTAGAAAGAACTTCATCCTGTCTAATTAACTCCACATGATTAGCATGGTTTGCAGTTACATCATCACATGGGCAAGTCAAAATGACATGAGAAGAAACATCAATCTCATCTACATCATATAAGCAATTAAATCTTTGCACATGCTTTTGGGGGACCATCACAACACCTATATTGTTACCTTTGATGTCCTCCTCAGTTGAAGTAGGTGTGGGCGGTGACTTTGCCTCCTTGGGATCACATTCCTCATCTTGACATAACCACGGGGTGGCAATTTCTCCATCTCCCATCATGGGAAGCTCCTTTACCTCCAATGGTAGAGCCGGCTTGTTGAGAAAGGGTGCCGGTTGGGCCTCCAAATCCTGCACCAAGTGAGAAATACTAAAAGTAGAGGGTAAGTCGTTAGCTTTAGAAATGGCCTCACTTGACCTATGAACTACTTCCCTCAAGTCTTGTGGTGCTTCTCTCTCACTCTCAATAAAGATGCACTCAATCTCATGTTTGGTGGAGTCACACAACTCTTGCTTTTTACCACTCTTACTCAGGATAGTTATGTGGCTCTCATCCTCACATAGGATCATTGGCATCTCTCGTCGAATGCAAGTGGATATTGTGGGGGTATCCTTGATGCATTCATCCCCAAGCGCCTCCTTGATCGAAGGGAAAATCCCATGCTCAATCATGTGCTCATTCGCCTTGCCTCCAAAAGTGCAAGCACCATCTTGGATAACACCGCTCACCACCTTTGTTGAAGGGAAAATCCCATGCTCGACCATCTTTTTACTTGCCTCCATAGGTTGAGCCATGAGTGGCTTCACTGTGCTACTCTGACTTTGCTTCTTGAGTAGCTTCAGCCCATTCTCTGTCTCCTTTATCATCTCCACAGGTCGCTTCTCGAGAAACTTGTTTGCCATTGCCTTGACGCTCTTCTCCGCCTCGAGAGCACCCTCCAAGAGGTCTAGCAAGCTCTTGAAGTTCCTGAGAGGAAGTGATGAAACAATATCCAAGTTCAATCCATCCTCAAAGTACTTCATCTCCATTCTTGTACTAAAACCACCGGCTCGTCGCATTGCACGCTTCATTCATTGAAGTAGATCTGGACCGGTTGGTTCCTTTGCTTGATATGCTCCACTTGGTGAAGTAGCTCCCTTGAGTACTTGGGTGGCATGAACTCATCTCTCATGAGCGTCTTCAAACTTGTCCAATCGGTGATGAGCTCCTTCATGGGAAGTAGACGCCACCATTTTGAAGTGTAGTCGTTGAAGTCCATCGTGGCTCGCCTGACATCTTCAATTGGGGGTACTCGTTGAAGCTTGAAGAATTTCTCCATCCGCCATTCCCACTCAAGGTACTCCTCCGGATCTTGAGTTCAATAGAATAGAATCTCTATGTGATCTCTAGGGGACTTGGGCTTGCTGAGCTTCGCATTTTCACTATCTTGGTGGTGGGTGCTTGTGTTTCTTCATCTTCATCCACCCTTTTGTGACAGCTTCACAATCCATTTGAGCTTCAAACGTTGTGGTTCTTCGTGGGGAAGTCCAACGAGGAAGATACACGAGGAGCTTCTTGGTGGTGTGTGCTTGTACGGCTTCCTCCATCCTCATCCGTCCATCGATGATGGCTTCTCCTCAAGCCTTTGGGGCTTAGGACGTCGAGGTTCTTGTCGGTGAAGTCCCTTGATGGAGATGAACATGGATTACTCACCTCATTACTTGAAGACCACGAGGCTCGAAATGACGTTGTAGTATGTCGTGCTCCCCCTTTACTTGTCTCTCTTTCTTGGCATCCACTTCGTGGTCAAACCTAAACATGGTTAATGATGCAAGCACAAAGGATATGTATGTGGTGTATGTGAAAAAATTGGAACCCTACACTTTTTGCTCACCTCACTTACCACCGAAAGTCCTTACCTTCCTTGGATTGAAGGATCGAAGGGCCGTGGAGGGTAAAGATGGCCCTCAAGAGTAGGTTGAAGAAGTTCCAAGTCCCAAAGCACTAACTCAAACAAAGCTTTTAGTGGATCTCGGAAAGGATTAGCACAACACACTAAGCAAATGGATAATGAGATATTACAAAGATTAGTAATAATCCACAATAGAAATAATGCAATAAGAGTTTATCTCAAAGGATATAAGCGAAGCACAAGACAACTCACACACAAAGATATTGTGATTTGTACAACCAAGAAATGAGCTAAAACAAGATTGTCCCTAGCAAAGACTAGAAGCTCATGTTGCACAAATACTAGGAAAGACGCTAGCTTGATTGCAAATTTGTAGGGCAAATGATTTGTACACTTGACTACTCTCCCTATTTGGATTTCCTTTCAAGCTTGCGTTTTCCCTACAAAAGGATTAATGGCATTTTCATGTTTCTTTCTTCTTTCTTTTTTATTGATTCTTCTTCCTCTTTTTCTTTATGGCAAGATCTTATAAGACTAACATTTTGATGGCTTGGGAAATATGTTCTAAGTAGCATAAGCGTACAAGACCCTAGCAATCATCGATGAGCTAGTCTTAATGGGATCGAAGTTTTCGCAAAGGAAGGATTGGCTCACAAAGAAATTACAGGAAGAAAGACCTCTTTGGAGTTTTTACCTTGGCGTAGAAGATAGCCCCCAAATGGTGAAGCTGCTGCATCCAGTTTTCGCCAGATCCGGACTGTCCAGGTTGAATCCAGAGGGTCCGGCCGCTCGGACTGTCCGGGTGAAATCCGGACTGTCCAACCGGTGAACAGAGGAATAGATCTGCGACGCGAGCGGCCCGAAAACCACCGAATGAAAGGGCAAACGATGAAATTGGCCAAAGTAATGCAAAGGAAGGTTAGATCAACAAGTATAGCACTGATCTAATGGATCAAAACCAACCAAAGCTCACTCAAAACTCCGAATTGCATCTAGATTTCAAATCAGGCTCTTTTTGTGGGGTTTTCGAAATAGACAAGAAAAACCAAAACAAAACTAGCAATTGGGGGTAGAGAAAGGAGGGGATACAAATCCAAACCATGGCAACCTAGAGCTTTGATACCAAGTTGATACGGTGGCTCCCGATCTTCACGGATTGGATTGGATAACTAGGAAAGCCTAAATGGAAACCCACACCAACAACAAACCCCAATGGAAAGCCTTTGGGAACTAGGAACCAAATCAACAATCCTCTTGATTGAGTGCCACATTTACCACTCGGAGGCACGTGCCGATCCGTACAATTCACAAGGAAAAGTAAGGCCTAGGGTGGAACTCCAAATCTAGAGGGATGAAACCCTAGATTAGGAGCAAAGCTCTAAGTTCTAAACAACAAGTCTAAAAACCCTAATTAGTGGGGGTACGGTATTTATAGGTTTATCCCTCCACTTAAGAGATACATGGGCCTTGGCCCGTTTTCTGCGTGTAGGCCCCGGACAGTCCGAATTGGGGCCGGACAGTCCGAGCGTCCGGAGGGTCCGGGCTGCAGTCCGGGTCTTCCAGAGAAGATCCGGACCCTCATCCGGACTGTCCGGGTGGGAGGTCCGAGCTTTCAGAGAAGATCCGGGCCTTCATCCAGAGGGTCCGGGTGGAAGGTCCGGCCACATCCGGAGGGTCCGGGCCTCAGCCGGACACTCCGGGCCTTCCTTCTCAGTGAACATCCGGAGGGTTCGAGGTAGCAATCCGGGTGTGACTGGGCTTGGTACTTGGCGCCTCTCTCTTGCTCCGTTCACTCTCCACCTTGGGCTTGATGTTCTGAGTGTGTTCCTTGGTTCCTCTGCCTTCCACCTTGGTCGGTCCTTCGCACCTTGGCATATTAGAGTCAAAGCATTAGGTAGCATGCCATTCATGCTCAAGTCAAATGGGTAGTCATCAAGGAATAGAGTCACCTCATGTCGTGTGGCCTTTGCTTGAGCTCTTGTCATTGGCTCAGCAAGTGTCGGAGGCAGACTTGAGCATGTGCTAGTGTCGACCATGGTGATGTCCACATCAAAAAGGATCCTTCTTAAATTTTGGTTACATCACCACACTAAGACATGGACGTAGTAACACTCTCGCGTGCTAGTGTTCCTAGTAGCACATTTTGATATGTACTTTTGTAGTCTATGTTACTGCGATGATATTTATGTAACATATAATATGTGATCCTATATGTAAAAAGTGGTGCTACAACTAGGTTATAGCGACACGCAACATAAGTATAACAACATAGTTAATAACACATTTTGTCCAAATACCATGACATTATTTGTTCCTAAAGAATGTGGTAGCGCATTTTGATATGTATTCTGGTAGTCTATGTTACTAAAATGGCATTTATCTAACATATAATATGTGATTCTATATGTAAAAAGTGGTGTTATAACTAGGTTATAGCAACACACAATATAAGTGTAATAACATAGATAGTAGCACATTTTTTCCAAATACTGTAACACTATTTAGTAGCTGTCGACGATTGGTAAACCGCTGATCTTACGGTAGTCGTGGAACTGTGATACTTGGGGGGTAGGGACCCCTAGGGCACAAGGCCAAGAGATCTGACGGCAAGGAAACGCCCTTTTTATACAGGTTCGGGCCTCCCTCAGGATAACAACCCTACGTCATGTTCGTATATATTGATCAAAGAGTGTCTTACAAGGGATGTGTATGTTAGTGGCTACCCTAGACCTAATCGTAGACTAATCTAACTAGTTCCGCTAGGCTTGACTCCTTCGAGGCAGTGGGTCTTCTCGTGGAAATCGCTAGGGCTTCTATGGTTGGTAGAACCTTTTTTGACCTGTCCTCCCCTATGGGATTGCTGATCCTTTTATAGGGGGGCTCCTCAAATCGTACCGGACATGGACCTAGGCCCGAGTAGGACTCTGGCTTCCTTAAACATCGGGATCATCTTCCTAGTTTAAGGTGTGTCTTCTCTCCTTACGGGGGGTTACCTTATCTCCTGGGATCCTTACCGGACACGTGTCGTACTCCGATAATCCAGGGAATCGTATACGGATACCTCCTCATATACAGGTTACTGTACTATCTATCGTCAAGCCCCCCATCAGTACGTGAAGTGAGGTCATGACTGTTCTGTAAGAAATCTGTCCTTGTCGGGGAACAACTCCGAGTAGGCGAAATCGAGTACTTTGCTGACAACGTCCCCGAGTAGGCACTATCTCTATCGGGTAGTCGTGATATCCTGATCGGAGTAAACCTCCGAGTAATCCAAGGCATTTTCTAGGCTTACTTACCCAAGAACCATTTTTTTAGTTTAATCTGATCCGTTGATCACGGACATGCGTTCGCCTGGTAGATTTCTGGGAAACTGAACCATTGTGGCGGAATTTTCATGTGGTGATTAAGAATCTTTCCTTTCTCTGCTCTACTGTTCGGCTGACATTAGTCTAAACATCACGCGCTCGTCGGGGTCGTGGTTTTGTCAGACCCCTGTTTCTCGCGCACACAATCTCGCATGTGGGAAAAGCAACTGTTCGTATTTAATGTGATGGAACAGATCGTGCCGTTAACTGCCCTCCGGTCAGGCAAAAATTGAATCTTTTAAGAGACCCTTCTTCCTTGCACCCCTGCTCTCAAACTCCCACCTCGCCGTGCCCGATCATCATCAACGACCATGGGTAAAAAGAGCACAGTGAAGAAGTCCCCCGAGACCCAGAGGTCGGTGAAGGATCCTTCGGGAGGGCTGGTATCCGTCATCCCCGAGTTCGAGCCCTCAGTGATGGATTCTGCCGCCCTTAAGAAACTTGTGGCAGAGGAGGTCATCCTCCCAGAGGTATTCGTACCTCACCGGAGGGGGGGCCTTGAAGGAGACGGTCCCGAGTCCGGACACGTCTTGGACCGTCGTCTTCACTGACTTCTTCAGGTGTGGATTCCAGTTCCCACCTTCTCATTTCTTCCTCCTGGTGCTCCAGTTCTATGGGCTCGAGTTGATTCACCTCAACCCGAACTCGGTCTTGATGCTGGCAGTCTTCGCACACCTGTGCGAGGCATACCTCGGCATCAGGCCGAGCCTGGAGCTCTGGAGGTACTACTACAATCTCTGTCGGATGAAGGACAGTGGCAGAGGCGTCGTTGGCAATGCCGGATTCCGACTCCGAGAGGGGAGGAAGGATGCCTACATCTCCTCTTCCTAGAAGTCATCGTGGTCGGGCTGGCACTCGAGATGATTCTACTGCCAGCCCCCACTCTTCTCAGGGATCCACTACCACGGCCTGGCGCCTCTTTCGATAAAGAGCTAGTCGGAGGCCCTGAAGGAAACCAGGTGGCTCAAGGCCCTCGTTGGCAACATCGCTGACCTCGCCGACAGAGGCTTGTTAGCGTGGGATGTCACCGAGGACTTCCTTCGGCGCTGGATCAGCCCTCTCCGGTCGAGGGTCATACCCGCTTGGGTGGTCCCGGAGGGCAAAGACCAGACATGGGACTTCGACACCGGTGAGTATCCAAACATCTTCGTGTCGTTCTTAGTTAGAAAACTCTTATCTTCTCACTCGTTAAATCTCAATTGGTTGTGTAGATCTTTCCCCCGAGGAGCTTCGGAATAGGTTGAACAACCTATTAGAGCAATCTTCTCAGGGCGGGCGGACCGACGTGCCCCTGCCGATCCTAAAGCTCAGCCCCGACAACCAAAAGAAGATCCTTTCGGTGAGTTAATGGTTTCTGCACTGTCTGGTCGTGGCTCATCCGAGTAGCGCTTCTAACGCCATCCGGGTTATTCCTTTGTAGCGAGTAGGCCGCGGGGCTCCCAACTCAGAGGCTGAGCGGGCTGGCGCCCCTGTTCAGGATGAAGAGGTCGAGGTCGTTGGTGTGACCCCTCCGATCCTAAGGGTTAAAGGTTCGTCTGAGGCCGAGGCGGCAGCGAAGACTACTCGAGTGAAACCTCCTACTCGGGCCCCTTCTCCTCCGCCAAGCCCCCAACCTCAGGTATGAACTCGTGCTCGACTAGCTTTCTCCCTTTGATTTTTCACGATTTAGGATGACGGGAGTGAGTTGTCGGGACACAGGATCCGAGCGATCCCCGCCCGGAGGAGTCGGCGTCTTCCGCCATGCCTATCCTCACGGAGTAGGTCACGCCGATCGTAAGCCTTCCAGCGGACAAGGAGAAGTCGCCGCTGGTGCCTGCCGAGAAGCAGAGCTCGGCGGTGCCAGTGAAAGGAGCCGCACCGCCACCGAAGCGCCAACGGTAAGTCTTCTTCTCGGTCCTTTTCACAATTTTCCTTCCTTATCTCATGAAGACTGATGAGCTACTTTCTCCGACTAGGGTGACCATCCGTCCGACCAGAGCCGCGACTAGGGCCGCTGCAGAGGAGCAGCCCTCGGCGGAGAGGCCGGCGCAGCCCTCGGTCGTACAGACTGAGCTCCCCGCACCGGGGGTGTCGGCGCCCGAGGACGACGACATTTATTCCCTGCTACAGGTAATCCAAGGAGTCAGTAATCAAACGTCAATGTACTCGGTACTAACCTTGTTGTTTCGACAGCGCATCCTCCCACGAATTCCTCTACTCCAGAAGGCGAAGGCCGAGTTGGAGGCGCACCGAGCGGAGAACGAGGAGCTGAAGAAGCGCCTTGAGGAGTCCGGGAGATGGCGGGTGGAGAAAGAGAAGCTGGAGAAGCACCTCGAGGACTCCGAGAGGCGACGGGCGGAGAGCGAGGCCGAGCTCCAGGATGTGAAGGCCCGCCTCTCAGAGGCAGAGTCTTGTTTGAGCAGGAGCCAAGCCTACGTGGGAAAACCGGAGGGGGACCTCGACCACACCCTTTGCACGCTCGAGAGAGCGCTTGTAGAGGTCGGGGTCACCGTCTTTCCCAGTCCTCCGCGAGCTATCCGGCTGGTGGAGCTGGTGGCATCTGTCTCTCGCCTAAAGCCTATTGTCGAGAAGTTCCTTGACGACGAGCTCAAGCAAGGGATGCGGGACGCCTTGGCCTTCACCCTGGCCCTCCTCAAACGCCAACACCCGGAGCTACCCCAGGAGGCCCTCGAAGCCGACCTACCGGAGGATGAAGAAGAAGGACTTCTCGGCGCTGTGCAGAGTGCTGTCGATGCCTTTGTGGACCGGGTTCAAGCACCCGGTCTGCCTGAATAACTATGTAATCAAACTGTGATTACTAACTGTGCATTAGCCAGTGTGTTTTTGTTTTCTAAAAACCTAAAATTTTCTGCTCTGTGAATGTTTGTCGGACACGAGGGTTTTCGTAGACTTAATCGAACTTTGCGTCCCCTTCCCCTATCTTAGGCTCGCGAGTTGCGCTGTACGCCACTGACTGCGATCGACCAGGCCTTAGGTTTAGTCGGATGGAGAGCTCAGTGGCTCCTCGTCATCAGTAAACGTGATAAGGGGCCTTTGTACAGTCTATCGTGGTCATAGCGACAACTCGTGTTCCCTTGTCGCTGGGGTATTGGATGCGAGCTAGTAAGTTCTACATTTGCCCTGTTGGTGACAACATTGCACTCTATCCACGATGCCTTCCGTTCAAAGTAGTCGAGGATGTGGATAAGCAGACGCGTTTTGTTGGCTTAGTCATATTCGCACCTTCTCTTCTTCCTTTACTCGTGGTCAGGGGACTTTACTACGAAACCGGGGAGCTTAGTCAACTAGGCCTTAGGTCTAGTTAGGTGGGGGGCTCAGTGGCTTCCCCTGTCACCTGCAGACGTGTTAAGGGGTCTTCCTCACATCCCTGACGGTTGCAGCGCGGAACCCTTTCCTTTTGTGCCGGTCAAGTCGTTGGTTACGTTTATGGGTAAACCAATTTTTGGTGCCACATACTTATCCAGTCCCCGACTGTCTTATTCGAGAAGTTTCTCGCATAGGCAATCTGAGAAAATAAACATCGAACTAGGAAACTTGATATTATAAAATTATGAACTGACTGAAGTATCATTTACAAGCTATTGTAAGAAAAACTGCTAGAGAAAAAAACTAAAAGTAAATATCATCCCCTCCTCTCGGGTTGTCGTTGGTTGCTCCAGAGACTCCGGTGCTCTTGTCGTGACCCGCTGAAGAAGTTTGTCGAGTGTGCGTGCTGGGCGACGGCGCCCGGAGCATCTTATCATCGGCTTGTTCGTAGCTTGATGATTTGAGGATGGAGCTGGCGCAACCTGAGACGAACTGGCGGTCGGAGGGGTGATGACTGTACGATCTTACCGAAAGTGCTTGGACTAGGAACTCTCTAAGGGGACTCGACTATCTTTTCTCTGCTAATTAGAGCGACCTGGATCAGGCGACTTCTTCTGTAGAGCTGTTGTCCTGCTGAGGAGAAAGCCCTTTTGGCCCCGGTCTCGAACTAGTCGTAGGACCTGTTCTCCGACTTGGAGGGGGTGTTATCCGATGTTGTCGCCCGTAGTTGCGGTGGAGGTCTCATTGATGCGGGGGTGCGCGTAGCGGCGTTGGAGTCTGGTTCCCTGCTTGAGAGTTGATGCTTCTCTGCGAGGTCGAGGCTGCGCTTGTCGCAGAGTAGTGCTTCCTGGGGGGAGCTTTTTATTGTGAGGACGCCCTTTAGGCCAGGCATCTTCATGCACTGATAGGTGTAGTGCATTGCTGCCATGAATTTGGCCAGAGTTGGGCGTCCCAAGATGGCATTGTATGCCATCTCGAAGTCGACTACATCGAACCAGATTTTCTCTGTTCGGAAGTTCTCCGGTGTCCCGAAGGTAACTGGGAGTGTGACTTGCCCGATCGGCATAGCCAACGAGCCTGGGACGATACCGTGGAATGGCTGTATCACCGTCTGGACCGATGATCGTGGCACTTGCATGGCATCGAGGACGTTGGTGAATAGGATGTTAAGGGAGCTCTCTTCATTTATTAGCACGCGGCCTACTCAGCAGTTGTTGATCATTGGTTCGACAACGATCGGGTATCGTCCTGGTCGAACACAGTTCTCGGGGCAATCGGCTTGGTTGAATGTGATCGTGACCTCCGACCACTTGATTGCCCGAGGGTCTCGCGGTATACTCGCGAGAACTTCCCGGACAATCGCCTTGTATTGCCTCTTCGACTCGTAGGAAGCCGAGCCTCCTAATATATGTTTGATTGCTCTGATATGCCCTTGGAATGGCTTAGGGGCAGAGTTATCATCATCGAAAGTCGTGTCCTAGCTATTGTTTGCGACCTGCGGGTTCTCCTCGCGGAACTTCTCTCTTTCTTCCTTGAGGTACTTCTTGAAGATGCAGAACTAACAGAGATCATGCGAATCGGTCTGGTGGAAGTCGCACCAAAGTTTTCCTACCTTGTCGGAGGAAGTTGTCGGCTTGTCCTTCGTGCGTGGTCGCCAGGTACGCTTCTCAGGGAGAGCGGCCAACACCTCGTCGGCTTTAGCTCTCTTCTCCCTGCTCCCTCCGGAGGATTTCTTCTTACACTTCGTCTTCATTGAGTCGTCTCTGGTCCGGAGGGGAGACCTGGGCAACCTGTTCTGTTGCTGCTTGATGTAGTGTAGGGTTTCCTCCGCGCAAGCAGCCTTCTCGGCTAGTTCCATCAGCTGTGCCATGGTCTTTGGAGGATGCATGATCAGGTCGTGCGTGCACATCGCGTTTCTGTTGCCTCAAACAAAAGCGCGGATAACGTCCGAGTCTGTTACTTCTAGAATAGTGTTGCGAACAGCACTAAACCGTTTGGTGAATTCTCAGAAGGCCTCGTCTGGGCGTTGGACGATTAGGAACAAGTCGTCAACCCGGCCGGGACGTGTGAAAGTATCTTGGAAGTTTCCGAGAAGCATGTCGCAAAGCTGTCCCCAGGAACGGATTGTTCCTGGGGGTAGGTTCGTCAACCAGGTCCTGGCTGCTCCTCTGAGAGCGGTCGGGAGGTAGTTGGCCATGACCTTCTCGTTCCCGCCTGCGGCCTCAATAGTCATAGTATAGATCTGCAGGAACTCCGCAGGGTTCGTGGTGCCATCGTACGACTCTAGGGCCTCAGGTTTGAAGCGAGACGGCAAGCGCACATGTCAGAGTTCTTGGGATAACGCTTGGCATCCGTTGATGGTCCTCCGATAAGGCGCGTTCTCACCGCTATTTGGGGTTGGAGATCGTCCCCGATTATTGACACGGTGTCGGTTGTCCCTCCGGGGGGGGAGTTTGCTCTCGCTGGCGCCTTTGGGATCGGCGCTCATTGAGCCTGTCATGGAGGTCGACGTGCGATTCCTCCCGGGGAGACTGGTTCCTGGGATGTCGTCCTTCTCCGTCCGATTCCTCTGGTCGGAGAGGGTTTTCCCTCGATTGGAGCTGTGTGTCACCGACTGGAGTCGGGAAGATTCGGCTTGGGCCTGGGCCTGCTGTAGTTCAGCTCCTAGCCGTCGTAGCCTCTGTAACTTGTTGGGTGTGGACAGATCTGCCGCCAGTGGTCGTGACAATAGATTGTGCACCTCGGTGAGTCTTCGAGCAGTTCGGGACACATAATCCCCTGTCCCTTGAGGGGCTCGGTCTGCTGCCGAAGGCATATTCCCGTTCCAACGGGGAGTGGCCATCGGGCTTTGACGTTGTGAGCCTCCATCCTGATCCTGGTCCTCGGGGTTTTCCCGACCATCTTGGATCGCGAGAACCACCCGAGGGTCTGGATTAGATGGGGTGTATTCCCACTCCATCGTGTCTTCCTTGTTGGGAGAGAAACTGTGATTGGGATCTTGATCGACTGGTCGATCAGAAGTTGCAGGCGACCGCCTTGGCATCGGGCTGGTCGCTCCTGCCTGAGAATCGTCGGGTAATACCAATGTTCACTCAAAGGCCTTAGCGCACTCGGTTCTGAAGTGATCAACTTCGCAATCCGAGTACTCACCAATGGCGTATTCTCCAAAATCTACGCGGTCGGTTACGGGTACGGATCTATCGGGCCGAAGTTGTTGTAGAAGCCCAGATATGAATACCCGGTGCGTCACGTGAGAGCGATCGTATCCCCTGCCAAGCCTGCTTCCTCCTCCTCGGGTCGAAACCGGGGAGGGCCGTGCAGTCGGCGACGTGGGCTGATCGCAAGTAGTTGCACATCTTGCCGACTCTGATGCTTCCTTGACGGCTTGAGCCAGAGAAGTCCCCACGGTCGGCGCCATCTGTCAACGATTGGTAAACCGCCGATCTTACGGAAGTCATGGAACTGTGATACTTGGGGGGTAGGGACCCCTAGGGCACAAGGCCAAGAGATCTGACGACAAGGAAACGCCCTTTTTATACAGGTTCGGGCCTCCCTCAGGATAACAACCCTACGTCATGTTCGTATATATTGATCAAAGAATGTCTTACAAGAGATGTGTATGTTAGTGGCTACCCTAGACCTAATCGTAGACTAATCCGACTAGTTCCGCTGGGCTCGACTCCTTCGAGGCGCCGGGTCTTCTCGTGGGAATCGCTAGGGCTTCTATGGCTGGTAGAACCTTTTTTGACCTGTCCTCTGCTATGAGATTGCTGATCCTTTTATAGGGGGCTCCTCGAGTTGTACCGGACATAGACCTAGGCCCGAGTAGGACTCTGGCTTCCTTAAACATCGGGATTGTCTTCCTAGTTTAAGGGGTGTCTTCCCTCCTTACGGAGGGTTACCTTATCTCCTAGGATCCTTACCGAACACGTGTTGTACTCCGATAATCCAGGGAATCGTATATGGATACCTCCTCATATACGGGTTACTGTACTATCTATCGTCAGTAGCATATTTAAAATTTAATCAAAGATGCAAGCACTTGATAGAATTACTTATTACATGAATCAAATTTTAAACCCGGAACCTCTTGATTACATGTTTATGCACCTAATCAATTCACCCATCAACTTGAACTAAACAAAGAAAATTAAGTAAGGTACTTATAACCTACAACCTTGTAACGCCTTTTCACATTTAAGATATTTATTACAACCTTCTAACACTATTTTGCATCTAGCATATATGTTACAACCTTGCAACACATATTCAGACATGAGATATGTGTTGCAACAGTGTAACAGTTTGGGTAAATTTGTAACACATTTTAACACCTCACGAAATATGTGTTACAACTTATTTGGAACATATATCATGTGTTATTATATTAATTACCTGTAACATATTTCTCATGTACTACATATATGTGTTGTTAAAACTATGTTTTGTAGTAGTTTATGTAAGTGGAGAGATCATCTGTGGTATTCAACAATTGGCTCATGATCAAGAAGACGAAAAACTCCAAGCATCTCGAGAGCATTGCCAACTGGATGATCGGGGCGGAGAAATTGCACTGGCAGCTTACTTATTTCAGACATTTTCATGGAGGTTATGACCTTGTTTGACTGCTGGGCATGTGAATTTAGGTTGGTGGGTATTATGCGTCGCATTCAAACAGAATTAACAGAGAGAAAACCATGGTTTAAGCAAACATAAAGTGGACATGGTGTACCACGTGTCACGTTACGGCCGCGTAGATGAATTCGTCGACAGTTACTAAAAGGTGGTGCAGAAAGCAAGTCAAAAAAGTTGAGAAGATATGCTGCTGGCAAGCTCACCACCCTCTTGTTTCTTTTTGAAACACTCACCCTCTTGTTGGTTCCAGTCTTCTTCTTTCCGAAGAGCACGTGTACTGATGTGCAGCTGCCCTAGCTAGCTAGCAGCTACTGTGCTGGAAAGCAAAAGGTCAGCGCACAAGGACAGTGCTTACATCCGGTCGGTGCAGGCCCAAAGAGAACGAAGCCTCACGAACTGACGCATAGTACTTGTTCTGGCCGACAGGTAGCTAGGTGCAGCTATAGATAGATACGGCGGTTTCGGCGGTCTGCTGCGGAGCAAAGCTGGAGCTGATCCATTATTCGTTACACGCGTTCCCCTACATGATTGTCGAAATTTATAGATTGTCCATTGGTTCATTGCTAAATTGGAATGCCAATATGAGAGGGAGGCCAGAGAGACTCGGGGTCTATTTAATTGAGAACTCGCGATGTTATAGCGTGTCACATAATTTTTATTAAAATTATCTAAGTTTAGGTTAATGAAATATTTACCATACTATGACAGGACTAAGAGAATCTTATCATATATTTTTAATCTATAACACACAGGGTCTAGCTGTCAGAAAGTGAATTTTGTCAAAGACGTGGTTAGAACTACACACCCAAATAACTTATCCAAACTTGCTTACCTTAGTGTGGCAAGGTGTGACAAAGTTTGGTTGGGAACCAAACATCCCTTTAGAGATCTACTTGTCATCAACTCGTACGTTAGCATGGGCTACTAAACTTAGTAATTGATTAATTTATATCTTGCATATGCCAATATGTTTGACTTTTTATGTTCTTCTAACTTGTCCGTAACACGGAAAAGAAAAAAAATGATTTACTTGATTCGTAATATATAGATCACTGGAAAGTACTGTCACGTGAAAAAAGGAGTCGATAGCTGGTACGAAGAACACCTATTACAGCGACTCAAACAATGCCGAGCAGCAGATACAATTGAATTTCCATAGCAGACTATGAGTCAAGATAATTCGCAAAAGATTGTAAGATAAATAAAAGACTAAAACCTCCGAAGGCATCAAAACTCATATGGAGTTTACGTGGAACGTCTTGGTTTAGAACCTGAAACATAAAATATGTTGTTGGTTACAATTGCACCATTATAGAATTCGTGTAATATTAAATACATACTTAAGAATTTGTGTAAAATTAACTACATATTTACAGATTATTCGTATCGATGAGAATGAAAATGGCGTTGGTGAGAATTTAATATAGTGAGCAAAAATTTTATTCGTGTCAGATAGTATTTCAATATGTTTCCCTCTACCGTGCGATCTAGGTGCAACAATCATTTCACGGATTTAATAGAATGATACCTCAAATAAAAAGTCCAGAAGACTACCAACATCCGATGACGTGAATTGCACAGTTGGCGTAAAGACATATGCCGTTAGAGTTAAAGAGTTTTTTTTTAATATTATTTTTTTCCGTAAATCGCAAGAGTACAACATGAAATAAAAAAATTGCAAAAATAACGTCCGGTCGGCCGCACGACTGCCGAAATGCGCTAATCGGCAAATGGTTTGCCGAAAAAGGGAAGTCGGCAGCCCAGCAACCCGACTAAACCAACGGATTTTGGCGGCAAGGGCCAGTCGGCCTGCGAGCTGCCGACTTGGAGCCAGTCGGCCTGCGAGCTGCCGACTTGGGGCAAGTTGGCCAGCCAGTTGCCGATTTGCCTCAAGTTGGCAGCTGCTGACTTGCCCCAACCTGCTCTGTTTATCCACCCCCATACCTCTCTCTGCCTCCCACCCACCGATGAACATAATAATCAACTATGTGGATAGCGACGAGAAGAGAGGGGTTTTGGAGGCGAGCTGGAAGAGGGATTTCGGCAGGGAGCTCAAGTGAGGTAAATATTTGCCGAAATTTTTTTAGTTTGTTGGATGTACTAACCACGCCCATACAGTAAAATGGTAGGAATGGCTTCATCTGGTTCGAACGATATGCCGAAAAAGAAGTTTCCTGTTGATGTGCCGAACGGAGTCGAGGTTCCCCTCTGCTGGTGCCAAGATCCGTGCAAACTAATGGTGTCAAGAGAGATGCCGTACACCTTCGGAAGGAGGTTCTTCATGTGTGCTAACTACGATGAAGAACCAGCGAAGGTTGACATGCGCACACAGCGTCGAAGGGCAAAACACGCATTGTACCCAATAGTTCTTGCTTTCTCCCCCTCGTAACACTGCAATACAATGCTAACACTCATTTGCTTGCAGTCTCCACCCACTATATGTGACTACATACAATGGCTGGACAATACCCAATCGAAAGAGGATGAAGAACAACTCATGCGTGAGGTTTATTTTAAGCGAAATTACACTCTGCAACGCATGCACGAGGCGGAGAAGGCAGAGAAGCGAAAGCGTTGGCAGGAGGAGCAACGCAAGGAAAAGAGGGAGGCGGAACGTCGCGCTGCGGAAGCACGTGAGGCTGAAAGGGCGAGGAAGCGCGAGATCACGCGTCGCGCGAAGGAAGAAGGAGAGGAAGCTCACGCTCGTTGTATGAGGAAGGGAAAATATCCGAAAGGCCATAAGTAGTTTGTCCTATGTTCTTTAATAATAGTTGTTCTATTATTAGGTTGTTCGGTTGTATGGTTGTATCATGCGAATGTTATCGTACCATCTACCCCATGTGTACCGATAACAATGTATCTTACTCGTAGTCTAGATTTCGATGAAATAAACTAAGTGTTCCAAGGAAAAATAGTAGAACTAAGATAGATAAAATTCAAAAGGATGCGGTCATAACTATTTGAAACAACTACTCCTGCTAGTCTCCCTGGGCAGGTCCTCCTGGGCCTCCCTGTCCACGTCCTCGACGCGGCCCCCTCCGCGGCCTCTTGCGGAAGTCCGAGTACGTTAACTGTTCCGACCGAACAATCGTACGACGGCCTCTACCGTGCAAGGGCTCATCAGGCTGAGGGGCGATAGGCTGGGTGTCCTGCATGGGTGGCGGCGGTAATGACGGGGTAGGATACCCTCCTTCCAACGCAGAACTATCAGCGGGGGTCGAACTGAGTGTTCAGGAAGTATCGAGACGGGCTGTCCGAACCTCCTCCTCCCTGTGACATAGGAACAAAACTTGTGCAAGACAATAGCTCATGATTGTGAGTAAAAATATTGAATCTATTACGGAAGCAGCAAAAGATTACGTACCAGGTGTGGGAATCATGGACGGAATCTATGTAGGTGTGCGCTGAGAGCTCGACGGCATGTCCCAGAGAAACAGCTGCCTGACCTCGTGCTGGGGCGCCTGCCAGGACGACCCACCGACCTGTGAAGGGCCTGGGGGAGTAGGCTGCATCGCGGATGGCCTTCGAGGGAGGTGTGCTCCACGTCCTCTCTGCGGGTCGGCCACATCTGACGCCCGTATGCACGAAAGAGCGTGGAGCAAACTACGGCAGAGCTCCTCTACACGTGACCACGCAGTAGAGTCCTCTCTTGTCATCGATCTCGTTAGTTCCGTCGTGATGTGGTCGTGAAGCTCACGTGCCATCTCAGTCTGCACATACATAAGATATTGTTACAAACGAAAAGAGTGTATAACATATATTTTCAAACAAGTAGTACAACGTACCACATTGGCCCTCAAACGTGCACTGTCTAGTGGGTACAAATCTGTGGTCCGTGCTGGCTGGATCTCGTCACGCTCCATGCGTGGTAGAAGGAAAACGCGAGTCCAAGCAACGTACCACTGGAGGTAAGCCCAATGGGCCTGAAGTTCGAAGGCCCTAGACTCCTCCCAACAGTCCGCCGTAGCCTCCCCCCAATCCTGAATGTAAGGGTGCAGGAGCTGTGTCCACTCTTGTGCCCTAACACACCCCCTCTACGAGACCAGTTGTAAAAATATAAATTTCGAATGCTTTAGATATGTAAGTAATTTTGTTGATTCCATAATACGAAGGCAAATTGGACGTACCCATGTGTGGCACGATCCAGAGAAACTGCGTGTGAATAGTACAAATCTTTATTTAAGACATATCATTACGAAGGCTCGTTCTCACTTTGCAAAGGCATGATGTCCACGCCCTCATCCAGCAACAGTAGAAGGGACTGTCGATGTACTTACCGTGGGATCACCTCCCGCTTGGTCCTTTAACTTCGGACAATATTTCTTACGATGGCCATAAGCAGCACAATGCAAGCACTGCCTTGTAGGCCCCCCCAACCTTTGACTCATCCATGTCGTTACGAATTCGACGAACTCTACGCCGCCCCTTGTTCTGACGAAGTAGGCTCCAGTGCGGTATGAATTCCCTTTGGCCCTCTTCTACTTTGGTGAAGTTGTCGATAGCACGGAATCCAGTAATTTCACCGCTCCATGTCGTAAGGACGGCCTCCTTTAAATAAAACGGTGATATGAAAGAGGTAGAGTCCATACCAATTAGCCCACACGCGGCTAGCACATGTGAGCATGGCTTGTGTAGAAGAAAAGGCTTGTTGCATGTGCAGCTATAGGTTGGGATATCTTCACACCCGAAAGCAACCTCGAACGTCCAAACCTCATTTGCGGTTCCAAAACCTGTCTTATCCCGTAGTCGAACTTCGTACCTATGTTGCAGGTTGCCAATCCTTATGACGGTGTGCATCTTCCCTCTTTGCTACCTTCTGCTCCATGTACTGCATGACCATCGCGCTGGAAGGAGTTTCAGTGTAGGTGCTCATGTGCAATGCAGCTATCTGATACCTCTCTTAGAAGTACCGAATTGTCCCATGAAGTATGCTTTCCACTATAGCAACTAAGGGTAAACCGCGTTGTCCGCGAAGTACCAAATTCTACACCTCCGCCAGGTTGTTTTTCATGATACCGTACCTCGCACCGTGAGTATCAAAGAGCAAGGACCATATCTCCTTCGGCTCATTCTCGATCCACTCGCTTAAGGTCTTGATTTGTCCACCCTTCTTCCTCTTAACACCGGGTGGGTCAATACCAGGTAGAGCACACAGCTCTTTCGGCTCCTCGTCCGCTGCTACTGCAATTCCCGCGACTTTCTTCCTCTGCTGAGCTAACTCAGTTTTTGTGAATTCATCAAGCTTAGCCCACAGATTATAGAACTTCTTTTGCTGATTTTGTTTGCATAGCCTCTTGAAGAGATTCATAAAACACTTGTTTCTGAACTGTCGATAGAAATTTGCCCCCAGATGGCGAATGCACCAGTGGCTTTGCATATCAGCCCAGGGTTCAAGCTCATCTGGTCCAGGGTTTGTTAGAGTCTTCATGGCCTTCAATATACCAGGATGCCTGTCATGGAGTATGCACACGTTTGGACGATTTTTGATGACACCTCTCTTCAGCCTTCTGAAGAACCATAGCCAGCTCGTGTAGTTCTCGCCTTCAACAAATGCAAAAGCCAGTGGAAGAATTTAGTTGTTACCGCCCACTCCAATAGCGGTAAGGATTTGCCCCCTGTACTTGCCTGTCAAGAATGTACCATCAACACACAGTAAAGGTCAACAATGGTTAAATGCTTCAATGCAAGCTCCGAAAGAGAAAAAAGCCCGGTTCATCTCTTTAAATCCTGGTGACTCGGATAACAAAGTATACTTGATGTCGACATATGTGCCCGGATTCCTGGCTTGTAGCGTCCACGCAAGTAGGAAAGGTTGTGATATGAATCTCTGAAATTCCTAAATCGCATCTCCATAGCTTTCTGTTTTGCACGCCATGCCTTTCCGTAGCTGATTGAGAACTGGTACATGTTCTTTATTGCTACTTGAATATGTTTCGCTTCCGTATCTTTCTTCTCCACTATCTCAACAAACATCAATCTTGTAATTAGACTTGAAGTCATGTTACGATGCTCTCCAAGGACGTTGGATCGAACACAGTTATGAGGCACTACTCTACTAACAATCCAAGTCACTTCGTACTTCGGGATGTGAGCATGCACGTAGCAGGGACAACCATTACTGCTGCACTTTGCGGTGTACTGGGTCGGGGTAGACACTTGAACATAAAATGTTCTTTATACCCCATAGAGTAACCGCATCTTTCAATTCGAGCTTGTTGCGATACATGGTGCTATGTTTAATCTCATTGTTTCTGAACTCCCACGATGACTCATGCCCATCTGTCACACGCATACCACCTAATAGTTCTTGGTCCCATCCGCTCGAAATTTGATGATCCGAAGCCCCCTCGTCCTCAGCACTATCTTCATCATCGGCCTCCTCGTCGTCATCTTGCGCAATGCCCGCTAGATCTTCCTGCTCCATAGCCTCCACCAACTCTTCAAATTCCTCAGCTTCATCCGCTCGCCCAGTAGGACCATGGTTAGGTCTCATTCCTCCCGGAATCACTGCTTCAGAATGATCTCTGGCTCCGTACTGTGTTGCCCCTTGCGCTGATGCACTTATATGATCTTCTTCGTACGCTCTACATGGATATCCCGTTGGATCTTTCGCAATAGCTTGCACCAACACAACAGGCTCATCCTTACGACTATTGCAGACCCTAAGCTAAGAAGTCCACTCCTTCGTTCTTTCAACGGATATCGGATCCCAGCGCGGGGAACTTAAGGACATTGTAAACACAGCTTGAATGCTGACGTTATACTTGTCCGTATCAAGACCAAAGCTACGGGTGAACCAGTCTTTAACTTCTCTAATGTTCATCGACTCGGGATTTTGCAGAGGCAATACAGTGTAACTGAATGCACTAAGATCAACTCCATTCGAGTTCGTCCTCACTTCTCCAGGACCATAGAAAATCTTGAATCTCACTATATTAGACATTCCTATCATCCGTAACATCATTACGTAAAATTTACAATGAGATGCTACACCTATGTTCAAGATGTAGGAGGCTTGTAATATATAGCTACATATATTGAACTGATTTATAATAACAAAACTAGGTTTACGACTATTTCGTAACTACGTAGTCCACTTCTATTATTCTGTACGATTTTTCTAAAATCGTGAACTATATGATAAAATCGTGACATATGTGATCATAGATGAAATTTAGTTTTTAAAAGGCCGCAGGTAAATTATTCTAACACCTTATATTAATATTATTTCTAACACAAAGCTACAATGCTAATACTGAGCTACACAAGACAAAATTTCATACTTAATGTATTCCAACTAGCTAATAAATTAAATCGATAATTTTTTTTCAAATTTAGGGTTTACCTAAATGACGAAAAATCCCACAACGCTGCTTCTTTCTTCTCTTTCTCTCCTCTTCTTCCTCCTTTTCCTCTTTTTCTCTTATCTTCCTCTCCTCTTCTTCCTCCTTCTCTTCTTCTCTTCTCTTCTCTTCCTCTCCTCTTCTTCCTCCTCCTTCTCTTCTTCTCCTCCTTCTCTTCTCTTCCTCTCCTCTCTCTCCAACGCCGCGCCGCTGGCCGCCGCCCTCGCCGCGCCTAGCCGGCCGCCCCCACCGCCTTGCCTCTCGCCGCCGGACCCCGGCCTCGCCTCGCACAGCCCTGCCGCCGCCACTGCTAGCCCTCGGGTGCATGTGTGCGCGTGCGCGTGCGTGGGGTGCGAGTCGGGCGGGTAAAGGCCGAATAGGCCCAAGTCGGCCGGTTGGATGCCAATTAGACCCTAGTCGGCCGATGGGTTGCCGACTAGCCACTAGTCGGCCGATGGATGGCCGACCTGACCTGCCGATGGATGGCCGACTTGACCTGCAGTCGGCTTGTGATATGCCGATTGGTTCTTTTCGGCAATTGGATGGTCGACCAATTCATATTTTTAAAATTTTTTCATTTCATGTTGTACTCTTGTGATTTACGGGAAAAAAAATAATATTTAAAAAACTTCTAAACAAAAACCTTCGCAGGCGTGTATGTGTTGAGAGGCATGCGTTTTGGATATAGAACCATCGTAGTTTTAGTTAAAATTATCTTCATTTTATAAATAAAGTCCATCTATACCTATATAAAAGGTACGGTCCATCCAAAGTCCACAAATTTAGTTGAACTCTTATAAATTCAATCTTAATTGCACATTGACTCCCTTAATATACCCTCTTAGATCCCTATAAATTAAGCATTGATTGCACAATAACATTAATTAACTATGATATGTGGTTGATTTTTTATAATATTCCTAACCATGCTAGATATCATGTATTTTACGGATGAACGGCTAGTATCATGTGTTTTACAATTTCTGTGACTATGATAAGTCTATTTATATGATAGAGGTAAGTTTATAGTATTTTCTATCATTGATAACTCAACTATTTTCTGATTGGAGCTAAATTTCTTTTGAAGTTGAGCAAATGATTATTGATAGATTTGTGATTGCTAGTACCCTAAATGTCATGGTAACCTAAATGGACCGTACGTGTACCTAAACAGTCCTAGGAAATTCACGATAAAGTCATATAAACAACAAATTAATCTAGAAATATCCAAAATGACTAAGATGAGAGATGCTGATGTGTTTGGACTCACGAAATTAATGAGGTGTCTGGCATCAATATAATTAAGTTAGATGCTTCAATAAAATCAAGTAGAAACGAGCGAGTAAAATTTACTTGGAACATAGGAGCGAGCAAATTTTGGATTTACTTTCTCTATGCCAACATGCATGCTAACAAGAGTACCATTAAACGCAAAACTGTTTGAGAAATTACATGAATCGCGAGAAAAGCATTGAGGGGAGAGAAACGGCCATGTGTCAAATTTGGAATTACATTTTGTTATGTTGTGCTTATTTCATAAGCTAATATGGAATATTTAGTCTCTCATTTGATGCGTCAGAACAAAATTAACTGTGCTATACTCTCTTTAGGGTATCGATTAGTTGAATAGGAGATTAATAAAAATATAACCCAAAATTAGTTTCTACTCAAGTTTTACTTGATAGCCCTATGCAAACCTAGCGTATTAGTGATCAAAACAAATAAAATCAGGACAATTATGAAGGAGTGCAAAAAGATAACCAAGTGGGAGACATAAGGATTTGTTGTCGAAATTCAAACCTTTGTTGAGGTTCTACATCTTTGTTAACAAACCTTGATCCTACGACAAAAATCAGCACCGAAACATGATCTTTCCTCAAGAAGCTTGCCGATACAAAAATTTTCTTCTCTTGTGGCAGCTCTTCATTTTGGGCGAGCTTCAAACCCTCATAAACTTTTTGTGGCGCTTTACAATCTACTTGAAAACTCCCAAGTGACTACTAGCCATCTAAGAGTCGTCAATCTCTAAGAGTAATATGTTTCAATCAGTTCAATCTTGCTTGATGCTCAAATATGACTCAATCTCTCTCTCACTCTCTTTCAAAGATTTCCTCACAAGAAAGACAACTTGAGTTTGAGAAAAATGTAAAGTAACACTCAAAAGTAGATGAATTGTTTAGTAAAGAGTTGTGTGTGCAAAGAGGCTTGCGGATATATATAGCCAACCCCCTCAAAATCTAACCATGAGTGCAAAAGCTGAAGAACTCAAAGGTCCTGACATTGGAAAGCAACAGCTATATTGCTTGTCCAAAACGGCTCAAAACTTTCGGTGAGTACTCAGAGGTTCCTTGACTTAAACCTAGACCCTTTGGGATGATGAATTGCCTTGACACGGCGTGGTTAGAACAGATTCCTAAAGGTTGTGGCATCACACTCGGACCTTTCGAGATTTCAAGAATCCTTTACAGAGGATGCATATAACTCATTCTCGGAGGTTCCGACAATGGACTGGAACATTCCGAGATTTCGAATGTTAAGTCTACAAACAGATCTCGGAGACTCCGAGAAAATCCAGCAACTCTAACTTTGCAAGCAGAAGTGCTTAGGCATGTAAAGAACCGAAATCAGATGTTTCAAAAAATCAAGAATGTTCCGACATTCAGAAGATCAAGGAAGGATAACTCAAAGGCTCCTAGTTCTCTGACTCTTCACACATAAGTGAAATTTATATGTTCTGATATTTCCAGAAAAGGTGTATATAAAGATATTTTAAAGATCTTTTTGGATTAGGAAATTGATTCTAGCTTACCATTACCAAGGCACTCTCACCAGTTTCTAGATTTCAACCCCCCTTAATAGTACGATGTTTCCTAAACTCAATGTGATTCATTGAACCACTAAAGAGCTAGAAAATTATCCTTAATCTTTATTTTCTGAGCCGTCTTTCCTTAGAAACTTTTAGGAGTTGCCAACACTAGTTTTAACACTGCTTTTAAGACTAAACACCTTATCACACTTGATGAACATATTAGTCTCTTAATCATTTTATCATTAATCATCAAAACACACTTAGAAGAGCCAAGATGCACTTTCAATCTCTCAATTTTTGGTGATTAAGGACAACCTGATTAAAACTTCGATTTTGGATATAAAGTATTGTTTTGGGTCCTATGATATAGAGTGGACTCCCCTAAAGATATGCATTATTTGAAATTACGTTTAAATACAAATAAACATATTGAGGTGAAAGTGTCAAAAGCTCCCCTTGTATCTTAGGATCCATCAGCGTGCATAGTTTATGATTTGCATGTAGGTAAAGAAGTATGCACGATAAGGTGATCATGACATAAGCATAGCATGACATGTGAATATTATGATAAAGAGCATACAATCATGTAAAGTGTAGCAAAAGATAAACGTTCGTGTCACCGGTTTACAAGACATACAAGAATCATCAATAAGAACCAAGTCTTGTAATTCAAGCACATCTAGCTACCGAAAACTCCCAAAAGTGAGCTCAGAGATCACTCCTCTTTTAGCATCAAGATACCAAAAAGGTAAGGAAGCTAACAAACAGAGCTCTAAGCTAGTGGACCTTACCCGATCGATGAATAAGGCGCCGAAGGGTCGACGACCAATGTTGGAGCTGTCGTTAGGGCAGATGGAGTTAGTGTAGCCATATGTGCTATCATGGTAGCCGAGGTAGCTAGTGAAGCAAATTGTGTAGCTGGAGTAGATCCTCAAGGTGACGAAACGACAGTGTTGCGAAGCGTAGAACTATCGGCTCGAGGTGAACCACATGGAATCAGTGAAGAGATTGGCATGTCAACCTCTGGTGCAAACTCTAAACCCTGCTCAGACAACTCCTCACCGTCGAAGATCCTCCCACGCATGTGACGTTCATTACAGAGACTCTTCTTATGACAACACTTTACGGTTTTCAACTTGGCCTTGAGTTAAGCAATCTCCTTCTTTTGCCGATGAAGAATGTCAAAGATGACTCCGAGACCGTCCTTGATCTCTATGAGAGGATTTAGCATCGTGCAACCCTCTTCAAACAACTTTTTTAGTTGAGCGCATCATAAGCCTTTTGACGCTTCCATACATGGACAATCTTAGTGTCATTCTCTTCTTCCTCTTCTGCTTCTTCTCCTTCTCCTTCTTGGGCTTCAGGCCTTCTCCTTTTCTTAGAGGTGTCGATGTCCTCGACAATCTTTTTCTTTCCTTTTGCTTAAGAGGAAGGATCAATCTTTGCCTTTTTAGGCTTCTAGTCAAGATGGTTGACTTCACAGTAAAAGATTTTGTCCACCATCTGATTGATCAAGATCTAAATGTATAGTGCGAAGACAAAGAGTGAGTGAGATCCGGGCTAGCTATCCGAAAGATGTAGTCGGATATGAGAAAGTCTTCTCCTTTAACCATATGCATGAGGAGATCTCGCTCAAAGCTCCGGATAAAACTAGCATCGATGTTGACTATTCTTATGGCCTATGGATATTTATATCTGCAAGCGCACGGAAAGTTGTTATAGCATTTCACCTCGGAAGTATCCCAGGGTTTATCGTATCCACGAGAAGCAAATAGATAAGGGTATTTGAGATGGGATATCAGATTATCAATATATCATATATAGAAGAGATAATTCTTTTCCAGATAGATAAGGGTGGTTGACCACCTGAAATGCATCTAGGCTCCTACACGTGTTTTAGTGGTTAACGACAAGCGATTAGAGGACTAATGATCACTTATAAGCATGAAAACAAGTTTAGTCCTCCTCGGATAAATTAATAGAAGTATTGACAACCCGTCAAAAGAATAAAGAGGAAAAGAAGTCGGTAAATCTCCTAGATATAGATTTTATTGTTTAGTGACAGAAGTCGCATTGAGTCTAGGAACACCATACTATTAAGAGGGGCTTGATGAACATGATCAAGAAGTATCTTTGTCGAGTTAAACCCTTTTTGTCGCCATATACTGTCAGCAAAAACCCTAAATCCAACTGTCTAGCCCGGACAGTCCGGCTGGGGGTCCGAGATTTTCAGAGGAGATCCGGACCCTAACCCGGACAGTCCGGATGGGGGTTCGGGATTTCAAGAAGAGATCCAGACCCCAGCCCGGACAGTGCGGCTGTCACGGACCCGGAATCCACATATGATTAGAGGAATGCGAAGTCGCCAAGGACCGAAGGACTCGTCAGCCCGGTGGCACGGTACCTGCGCCGTACGCACCAAGTGAGACGATCCGACACCCGCCACAAGCGAGCCGGCCAGAAGCGACCAATCTTCCCCAAACCACATACAGATCCCAGATTCCGGTGAAGACTCAGAGTCGTTCCCGAATCCTACTGCGACAAACAAGGTCGGAGGAGCCCAGCGGTTCTACCCACACCCTAACCTAGCTCGGAAGCTAGTGGGTCGCTCGAAAGCCCGGTAGAACACGCCCACACCCTGCCTAGCCGGCACAGCATCTCAGCCAGCGGGTCACTCAACCAACACCTGCTCGACTCAGTAGAAAATGGTACGGCCTCGGTCCTTCACGGCATACCCATACACTTCATATCATACACGCACGGTGCAGGGGCAGCCTGAATTAACAACTCGGATATCATCACAAAGCTCTTCAGTACGATATTACTACTAACAGTCCACGATGGGACAACATATTACATCAGTCGGTTATCACCGGAGACATATCCGAGTACGGAGGAACTTAACAACAGCGGAAGCAAAATAAATGAGTCCCACAGCGGCTTAGCGGCCGCTGAACAAAAGCTACGACCTATCCCATAGATCGACTAACTAACCGAGGAAACATCAATTTCAGACATCATCAAAATAATCTTCGACCACCGGCTCACCTACAAGCTCTAGGAATATCCTAGGTGAGTACAAACGTACTCGCAAGACTTAATCGTGCTTGATTAAATGTCCTACACATACTAGTACAGCAATAAGTAAACATGATGCTTCTCAGAGTAACAATATACATAAGAAAGGATCATCGAACTTTAAATAACATCACAAGTATTACTACCCACAATCCGATATCTCTTTCCCATATGAATCCAATCCAAGATCACCATCCAGATCCACAGTCATTTCACATTAAGATCTCTCTTGATCCATTTCCAAAATCAATATACCACACATTTCCAAATCCAGTCCATCCATCATAGCTCTTTATTCTTTAATCTCTCGGACCGTTACCGACACCTCGATTCCTAAGGTGATATGGATGCCTCACTCCCTTGAGGTAGCTAGCCTCCAAGGGGTAGGCCCGTCCATCAACACCAAAGCGTCGATTGTCGCTAACGTCCTCGCGTGGAAAGGGAAAAGTGCACGATGAAGTCACCTCCGGTGGTATGGCGATTATCACACTCAAAACTTCATACACCGGGGTCGCCTCATCACTTCAATAAATACCACCTTATCCATCGTGCACCCACCCTCGGCTCTCCCATCTCACTTATTATCAATGTTCCAGTTAACTTAGAAATTTTGATTTGGGACCATCATTGACATACAACATATCATACTCCAACCACCCATCGATTCTGACCAAATCCAATCACATTCCCTAGCAGGCTAGTTATACAAACAATACTCGAAAGAATAAAGCACACAATCAGGATTATACGAACAATATTAAGAATGCAATGCAACAAGCTCTGCTTGCCTGGAGGGCTAGGATTTAGCTCTTGTTCGGTGTCGTAAGCCGAGTGGTCTTCCTCTTCAGCCTCTGTTATGAACAACGCGAGTACCGAAAAAGAAGCAATAAAGGAATCCATAAGGTCCAGCATGTATGCATGATATGTTATGTGGGATATGCATTACTAGGGTGACGGGAGGGTGATTAAACATTAGGGTCGGCAAATTTTACGTGGAGCTTATTGGAAGTGGTATAAAAACCCTAAATGTGCATGCATGTCATTTTATGCGAGATTAAGATGACTTAAGGTTAATAACATCGATGTCAGGGCTCGACAAGGCGCTGGTTAGGTTCTTATAACGTAAGGATTACCAGTTACAGGTTTTAAAGCAATTAGGGTTACACTTGTCGAGTTAGGTTTTACGAGGTGCGACGACTAAAGGGCTATCTACGCATAACCTTTCATGCATGTGCCATTACTGGGAATCTAGTGGTTCCTAATCGTAGGAAACCTCACGAGGATTCCAGAACTACAAGATTCGTCGAAATCGGAGTTACGGTCGCGAACTTAGGGTTAACGGATCCTCGGACACAACAACCATCTACCCTAAATAATATGCTGTGCATGTAACCAAAATTAGTGTTTGATTCAGCCAAAATGTAGGAAATTTTACAAGGTTTCCAAATATATAAAATTTTTTGAATTTGGACTCGTGGTTCAAAAGATATGAGGGTTTGAAAATCTAGGTCAAAATCTGTCTTAAAAATTTAAAACCCTAAATACTACGGGTACCCAGACCTTACCCCGCGTGAATCTACAAATCCTAAACGCACCCGAGCCAAACCCACCCCACTTCTTCACACCTTAACTCATCCCCACTGACATGCGGGCCAACCCGAGGACCCATGGTCCAATAGGGAAATGACACGCGGCCCCCTTGCTTTTCTCTCACCCGGCCCTCTCTCTCTCTCTCATTTTCTTCCTCGGAGCCGGTGGCTGGGCGGCGGCGACCTCGCCGGCGTGGAGGCCGAAAGGGTTCGGGACGGCGGCGAGCTCGGAAACTGGGGAAAAAGGGGGCGGCGGCTCACCCTCGGTCCAATGCTGAGGAGCTAGGAGGTTGAGGAGGACCGGAGAGGCGACGGCGACGAGGGCAGAGGCGGTGGCGACCGGGGCTCGTCGGGGGGGGCTGCTCGGCGCTCGGTCCTGAGAAAAGAGAGGGAGAGAAAGGTTAGGGAGGAGGCAACGGAGCTTGGGGTGGAGGAATTAGGGGCGGAGGGGCACTGGAGCCACGGGAATTCTTCACCGGAGCGGTCGCCGGCGCTGGAGAAGACGGCAGAGGCGCGGGGGCTTCGGGGTTGGATCTAGGGTTTCGGGGGAGGAGGGTTCCGACCGTGGAGAGAGAGCGGGGGCGGAGCTGCGGTCGGAACGGGGAGGGATTTAAAGGGCGGCGCGCTGGTCGGGGAGTGGCTGGTCGGGGCGGCGCCGCCCACCGGAGCGAACGGGCGGCGGAGACGTGGCGGGGGCGAGCTGACACGCGGGCCCCGCGGAGCGGCAGTGGGGAGGGGAGGCGCTGACGGGGCGGACCCGCACGTCAGTGGGCGCGGCAGGCGCCCGCGCGGCGAGGGGATGGGCCGGCCTGGGGGCGGCCCAGTTGGCTCGGCCCCTTTTTCTTTTTATTTATTTCTTTCTCTTTTCTTGTTATATACTACAGAGAAGATATAAGCGTCATTTTATGTATAAATATTGATCAAAAAATTCCCAAATTTTGGCAGGACATTCTAAACTTTATTTGCCAGCTACTGTAGAATTTTGGCTCAATTTGGGGGCTGGTTTAGGTGAGGTTCCAGTTCAAACCTAGTTTGGACCTAATTCGTCGCTTTGGGCTAGGGTTAGGTCTTGGGATTCCCCAAAAATTGTGAAACTTGTCATGGATCTCATTTTTCACTATTCAAGTCTATTCCTCAAGTTTAACAAAGTTTCATCGACATCTGGACCCCTTTTTCTCAAACCCTAGTTTCCTCGACGCTTTAGGGTTTCCTCTCGGAGGGTCTAGTCGAGCTAGGTTTCCATGTGATCTTTGGGACAACTTTGGGGAAAGAGGGAAGGTTAGGAGGGAGGAGGGTATTGGGGAAATTCATCGACGGGGTTAACTGGCCCCACCCCCCTTGTCAGAGTTATCGTCGAGGCTTGACGCTCAAATAAATTGATTGGTGTTGATTTCCACAAATTGAGTTTTCAAGGATGAGATATGCACATATTCTATAGTTTCAAATATGTTGATTGGTGTTTGCAACAATTACCCACCGAGGATGAAATATTAACATATTCTATAAAATTAAATCGATATACAACTAAGTTTAAATAAGGTGTGGTGATGAGGATGCCATGTACGCATGAATGCAGCAAATACCTAGTTTATTACAGTTGGGTATTACAGCAGCCGAGTGTCCGGATCTGTATTGGAAATGCCGGACACCGGTCGAAGCATCCGGGTACCCGGAGGGTCCGGGTGAAGTCTTCAACAGCCGTTCCAAAGAGTATTCTCGGCCACCTCAGCTAATAGCCGTTGGTTTTGAAAAGCCGGAGGGTCTGGCGCAAATCCGGACAATCCAGATTTTAGTAGATTCCCTCAAACGGCTAGTTTTTTAGGGAATCTCTATATAAGCCCCCTGCTCCAAGCAAGGGGAACGCTTTACCCATTTCATTTCCTGCATACTCTAGAGCATTTCTCCACTCCTCCAAGTATCAAGAGAGAAACCTTGTGAGGAAGAGAAAGATCCGAGTGATTTTGAGAATCATTTGAGCAAAGCATCAAGTTCGTCTCCAAGTGTTCATCAAGCTCATTTCTCTTGGAGAATGAAGTCTCCTAGACTGTTAGGAGTCCTTGAGAGCTCACATCCTTGTGGTGAGCCTCAAGAAGTTTGTGAAGGTCAGTATTCGCCTCCGATAGAAAAGAATCACCAAGAAGAAGTCGAGGGATAAAAGCTTGAGAGGAAGCCGGCTCTTGATCACGTGTGATCGAGCTTCCCAAACGAAGATGTAGGATTCCTCCAAGGATCTGAACTTCGGCAACAAGTCATTGTCTCCCTTGTTCATTTACTTCTACACTTATGCAAGTACTTTTATATTGTTCATACTTGTCTTGCTTAGTAAACTTGATCACATATACTAAATATAGTCATTCTTGCTAATCAATCAAGTTTAATTCCACACAATTGCAAGAATTGATTGAAATTGTATAAAATTGTTTAGTCGCCTATTCACTCCTCTTCTCTAGGCCGACATCTTGATTCTTTACCACCAGGTAGAGAGCTTACCAACCTACACAAGTAACATCTAAGAGCTTACCAACCTACATAAGTAATGTCATAGTATTAGAGAAATTAAATTGTGTGGTTTGCAAAAGCTTTGATGTTGACTATATGCATGGCTGGAAGGATCCCTAAAAGAAAAACTAAAATGGTCCGCTACTACGAATGCAACTGAAGAATTCTTGCCCTGATGCTTTGACGAACAACAAAAGCTAGATATTCAGTAAATTTTATCTAATTATGCACAAAAATAAAGCCAGTAATAAACAAATCATTGCATCAAGAAGAAAGTACATGTAGCAGACAACAAGCTTATGTCATACATAGCTTAGGCATATGGATTAAGGGATCTAAAATGCTTTAGACGCTAGTCCTAACTATAAAGAAGAATAACGGGCATGATACAAAAATAGGTTAGAAAAAGACATAAGTAAGAAATAGTTCATCTACATGATGTCAAATGCAAAGCTACAATTCAAATTTAAAAAGCAGGTATTGATTAATTGCATGACTCAAAATATGCAGCCTGGAACTCTACTGAACAATGAAGTAATATGTAGAAAGGAAATTGAGATATATATGAGGTTTTGCTTAACCATTCATTATGGTGCATCTACTTGATAATATATGTGTTTGATTATTCCAAATGGTATTTCAGTAATAAGTGATATACATGGAAAATTCAGTACCTCCTTTGAAGAGTAAAAATTTGATGGACCGGAGTCCAGTAGTCCACAAATCATAGTCACTGCTGTCTTTTATTATTCTGAGCGGTATATGACGCAATATAAGTGCAAAATATTGAGAAGTCACCTATAGAGAATAAAGATCAACTGATGACTGATGTCGAGCATGGCACACATGGTTCACATGCATACATGGGAATGTTTTTAAGAAGATTTCAGTTCATACCGATTACTTACTATGTAACAGAAAATATCATATAAATGCAAACCAGGAAGGCACCTTATCATTCTCACATGCATTCTTGCAGTTCATGTCATAATTTCCATTTGCATAATGCAATCGCCAGTATGTACTCCTTTGTCTTTCTTTGAACATCTACTTCTTGCAAGCTTGATGAATGCTGCCGTTTCAGACATATAACATATTTTCCTCCCATTTAAGCATCAAGAAACCATGCGACTCCCAGAATTTTCAATAAATCTGAAAGATGAACCAATCAGATTATCAGAGTCTAGGTTAATGAACAAAGTTAAGTTAAACATTCTTGAGTTAAATCCATTTAAATATCAGAAACTTGTTACTAAACTAGGGAACTCCAGCCGAAAATAAGACAGAAGAAAAGCTGCTTGTAGGTAAAGAAATGGATATCGTATCCATAATTGCACAGCATTGTTTATCAGTAAGCAGCACTTACAAATTGCTAATCCAATTTGTCTAATCTTTTAATAGTAAACGGACTATGAGAACAAAATATCAGGGGCAACACCACCGTAAGGGTGCAATCGTGCAAGCCAGCTTCAGTTAGGGCAACAAATCAACACGAACAATTTCAGGAAAATTTGATGATGTAGTCCTGATTGTTATAGCACCTTCTAAAATTTCAACTTCAAACTCAAAGTGTACTAGAAAAAAAAATTATGTGAAGAGTAACATTTGTATTTTCCTTTTTCCTTTTGATTTACCATTTGTTATAATTTTCTAATTTTTGTTTGTCTTAATACAGAACAAATACGAATTTGAAGAGTAAATTGAGAAGTAAATGTAATTTATTTTTCTTTTTTGATTTTTCATGTTGTTTTGCTGCCTCCACCAATCAGGTTGCATGATTACACCCTAAGGCCGGGTTGCACCTGATATGTTGCCACATAAGAACAGGTAAAAAAGATACAATATTATTTTCAGATGTTCGCCAGTTAAATTGTAGTTTTCTAAGAAGAATTAATTGGTCATTTAATCTGCCAATTGAAATTTACGTTATTAAGATTTCTCCTTTTCATGTCAAACCTGGTTAAGGTTACACAATTGTTGATTTTAGAATGTCCAAAATTCTGTTTATTCCGACAAGGTGCATAGTTTACATAGAAAATTAATCTATTGTCAACAACGAACATATGATATCCAACAAAATCATATTTGCTATGTGAGATTAGACATAAATGAGTAAAATTGTGAGAATAAAAGTAACCAAGCAAAGAAAGCCAAATGTGACAACAAAGACTACTGAAATGAAGATCACCAGCGTCCTGACTGTGCTCAGTCAGCAAATGATATTATGTCTTCTTTATATGACGCTATTTAGAAATCATGCTTTTCCATGTTCTCAATTATCTTGCATTTTCTGACAACTTCCAAAACCAATCGAGACCATTGATGAAATTGATATCTATTTGCTGAATGTTTCAAGGGTAGCTACCACTCAATCAGGTACTTTCGTACACCCAGAGCTCAAGCAGCTGATCTTTCCTCATGACCTTGCATGCTTCCACAATTTGAAGAGCACTGTTGACAAGCTAAGTCAAACAGTCCTGGTTTGATCCTCATATCCAGTCATATGGAAGGACTGCAAAGCAATGTTTTCTATCGGACTTCCAACGATTATATTCAGCATTTTTGCTGATGTTTCTGCTCCTCTGAGAAAATGCAAAAGTGGCCTCCTTTGTTTCACACATGACAGCCTCAAAGACATGAATACCAATCCAGAAAGCAAATTTCAGTAAGACTGCAATATACCTGAAGTTCATGTGCTTCTGGTTTTGTACTACACCAGATCAAGATTTGGAACATATCCTTCCAGCCTCATCTCATCAACCAGCATGCCGAGGAGTTGATACATATCTTCCGCACCATGTTGTGGTTCATCCCCTGCATAGAATTCAAGGACTTTGCCGCTAATCTCAACCCAGCTGCAACCTGGAGTTTTGCTGACACCCCTCTCCCTCATCAGCCCTCTCATCCTTGCAGAGTCATCCAATCTATCTGAACTTGCATATATCTTGGATGAAACCACATAGTTCCACGAGTTTGAGGGCTCCAGCTGCATGATTCTGTTGATGACCCTGTCACTGACCTCAACATTCTTGCATTTCCGACAAGCAGCGAGCAAAGCCCCCAACATCACTGCATCTGCCTTACCAGGGATCTTCTCAACGAAGTCCCATGCTTCTTCTAAATGTCCGGCACGTGCCAATAAATCAACCATGCAGGAGTAGTGCTCGATCTTGGGAATGATTTGAAACTCAGATGTCAAGGAATTGAACCAACGTCGACCATCTTTCAGTAACCCTGCATGAACACAAGCAGAGAGGACTCCTATGAAAGTGATATCGTCCGGTCGGAGCCCTTCCTCATTCCTCATCAGTTCAAACTGCCGAATGGCTTCATGCCCTCGCCCATTAAAGGCAAGCCCACAGATCAAGGCATTCCATGAAGCTTCATTCTTGCATGGCAACTTCCCAAACACTTCTATGGCTTTGTTAAGATCTCCACACTTTGAGTACATGTCCACTAAGGCTGTCCCAACGTAGACATTTCTGTAGAGGCCTCTCTGTGAGGCATACATGTCCAGTTCAGTGCCTAACTCCAGAGCTCCAACTGCAGCACAGGCTGAGAGCACTCCGACCAAGGTTATCTTATCTGGATGTACCCCTGCTTGCCGCATGCTGTGAAATAAGGCGATGGCTTCCTTTGACATGCCATTCTGCGCGTACCTGCATCATCGTGCATACCATATGTAAATGATCAGGCCAGATAAGCTAGCGATTACTTCCAAATAAGAACCGAAGTGAATCTATCAATACTTGCCCGGTGATCATGGCATTCCAAGCAACGACATCCTTGTCAGCAATTCCATCAAACACGCGCCGTGCTTCTGCCATCTCTCCGCATTTCTCGTACATCCCAAGGAGAGCTGAGCCAACGAGCGATCCCACCTCGATCCCTGCAGATTTCACCCACTCCTCCAACCACCTACCAAGCACCAAATCCCCGGCATCCCTGCACGCCGCGAGCACAACCGCTACAGTCACCGCGTTGGGCGCCACGGCACCCTCGGCGACCATCGCACGGAACATGCGCGCCACGTCCGCCGCCATCCCGGCCCGCTCGTACGCTTTTATTATAGCGTTCCAGGAGACGACGTCCCTGTGAAGAATTTCGTCGAACACCCTGCGCGCGGCGCGGGGATCGCCGAGGTTAGAATACATCGTGATGAGGGAGTGGACGGTGTGGTCGTGGTTCTGTAGTCCGAGCTTCTCAAAGAGCGCGTGCGCGGAGCGGGCGAAAGAGGGCGCGGGGCAGCGGGCGGCGGCGAGAAGGAGGAAGGGGAGGGTGTAGGCGTCAGGGCGGAGCGCGGAGCGGAGCATGAGGAGAAAGAGCTGGAGGGAGGTGCGGGGGCGGGAGGAGGCGAAGAAGCGGAGCGCGACGTTGAAGGAGAAGGCGGTGGGGGCGGGGTGGGAGGCGAGGAGGAGGAGGACGTAGTCGGAGGCGGCGGTGGTGGTGGAGGAGGAGGAGACGGAGAGGAGTTTGGAGAGGAAGTGGTTGTAGGGGAAGGGGCGGTGGTGGGAGGCGAGGAGGAGGAGGCGGGCGTGGAGCTGCTTTATGGAGGAGAGGGAGTGGCATCTCAAGAGGAGGTTGGAGAAGACGGAGGAGGCCGAGGCCGCGGAGGAAGTGGGGGGCATTGCCAGCGTCGCCGGTGACGTTCGGTGGTGCCGCAGTGCCGCTGCTCCCCTCCGCTTCCGAGACACAGGTTTGTCGCAGGCTCGCGCTCCACAACTCGATCCTATGAATCGAATGGCCGAATGTTGCACTCGAGCTGTTTGTCGAAAATCCCAAGCCCGTGAGAGTGAAAAAGGTGTCCTTGGATGTGTTCAAATCTTGTGCTAATTCATAAGACAATCTTTTTCAGAAATAGGCCACAAGCAAGGTGCAGATTTCGGACTTGCAAGTACCGTTCTTGCATCGTGCAGACGTCTGTCTCCAGGGGCACATCTCCAAAACAAATACTATAAGTTAATAATATTACGTGCAAAGTATAAATGTAGTCACTTTGTATCTTCCTTTTCTACGGAATCACTTTATATCTATTCACAAATGCAGTTCCTCATGCTTCAGCAACCACGATTCACTGGTCTATTAGGTTCCTTATCCATTTCAAGCCTTGTCAAATTGATGCTACATGTAAAAATTAAGAGAGAATTCTCTCTATGCCAATAAATAACGTTTTAAGTTTCTACAAATTTATGCTACATGTAAAAATTGAAGGTCTATAGTTCTCAGTTTACTAAAATGTGTACTCTATTTCTACGCTTAATCGTAAATCTACTATTAAATCTATCACTAATCTACCCCTAAAAATAAAAACTAGTTAAAATATAACAAAAAGTTGAGAAAAATTACTTCCAATAAGAAGCAGCTGAGACACCCCTAAACCCTTGCCTCCTCTCGGGTGGCAACGCGCAGGGAACACAATTGGCTGACGTTCCAGTTTCTCTTGCACAAATTATTTTTAGTAAGAATAACTCTTTTATGTAAATACCATAAAAGATCTTTATCTTCAGAGGGAGTTTGGATTTCCACATCTAAACATTTGTACGTGGAAGAATAAAATTATCCAATGCTATGTACATTGATTGTATCCAAAAAATACTCGAGCTATGCAAGTTCCATCTAAATGAGTCATGTTCAAACATAAGCTGCACCAATGCCACCTTTTCTACAGTCTCATGCCACTGGGTCAACTTGGGGCCAACAATAGCACGACGGAAAGAAACATTAAGAGGAACTGAACCAAGGACTTATGCAACAGTGGCATGTCGCCATCACACTATATTATACAAAAGGGGATATTTATTACAAAAGGGCTCACTATCAAGCGACTTGTCCTCCCAAAACTTGATTTGCCTCCCACTATCATTCTGCCAGTAGAACCATGAATGATAATAATCCAGTTTTTTAATAACCCTTTTAGGTACTTCAAAAAAGGACATCATAAATGTGGGTAAGGAACTGAGGACCGGATTTAAGAGGGCCAATCGCCCTCCAAGCGAGAGATTCCGTCCCTTCCAGCTACCGAGCTTCTTCTCAACGTGTTCCTCAACTGCCCTCCATTCGCAATTCAAAAGTTTGCGATAATGGAATGGATACCCTAGTAATGAACTAGCAAAGAACCAATCCCACAACCAAATATTTGAGTGTAAATTGCCTCGTACTCCTTAGCCTAACCAAAACAGTAGATCTCACTTTTGTGGAAATTGATTTTTAGACCTGACAATTGTTCAAATGCACATAACAATAATTTTAAGTTTTTGGCATTCTCAATGTCATGTTCCATGAATAGAACTGTATCATCCGCACATTGCAGAATGGATAAGCCCCCGTCGATCAAATGTGGAATAACCCCCTTTAATCTAGCCTTCTTCCTTAGCTCGGTCGATTATAACAACTAATATGTCGACCACGATATTAAACAATATAGGGGACATAGGGTCACCTTGGCGGAGACCCTTATGGATTTAAAAATATGGTCCAATATCATCATCGACCTTTATTCCCATACTCCCCTAGTGGTAAAGTGTTCAACCCAAGAGCACCATAAAGGGAGAAAACCCCTTCATGTGCATCGCTTGATGTAAAAAGGTCTATTCGACCTTATCATAAGCTTTCTCAAAGTCTATCTTAAACACTACTTCACTTAACTTCTTTCGATATAATTCATGAATAGTTTCGTGAAACACAACAAACCCCTCCATGATGTTCCTATCCGGCATAAATGCCGTTTGCGTCTGCTGAATAATACGTTGTGCAATAGAGACCAATCTATTCAAAGCCACCTTAGTAAAAATCTTGAAACTAACACTAAGCAAACGGATCGGCCTACAGTGCTAGATCCGATTTGCATTAAGATACTTGGATAATAAGGTGATCACACCAAAATTCAAACTATAAAGCGGGAACCCACAATTATGAAATCCACGACACAATTGCATGAGATCATCCTTAATAACATACCAAAAAACTTAGTAGAATTCAGCCAGGAAACGCATCCGGTCACGCTGCTTTATTGTTTTCCATTTGAAACACCACTTTTCTCACTTCCTCCTCGGAGAACTCCTCAGTGAGTATTGCATTCTCTACTACCAAGACTTGAGTAATGTGATCGCTCCTATCCTCCATAAATGAGACAAAGCTACTATTAAAAGGCCCAAAAAGTTTTTTGCAATAATTAGTAATATAACGCCTAAGTTGAATCTCATCATTTATGAGACCGTCCTCTTGTTCTAGCTGAAATATTTTTTGTTTTCTATGTTTTCCGTTGGAAATTAAATGGAAATATCGTGTATTATTATCCTCCTCGAGCAAATGCTTCACTTTAGCACGTTGATACCACTTTAATTCTTCCTCTCGTATTAACACTGCCAACCTCCAATATGCAGCATTTTTCATCTCAATCTCTGCATCTAATAGCACACGACATTCGGCCTCTTTATCCAACTTATCAGTGATAAATGACAAATGTTTTTTCTCTTGTTTGTAGGCGCCACTCATTTGTTTTACCCAACCCCGTAGAACCATCTTAACCAATGGATCTTATTTTGCCATCGTTCAAGGGCCGAATTACCCCGCTACTCCACACTCCACTCCTTCGCCACCAAATTGTTAAACCCCTCATGCAACAGCCAACCTAAATCAAATTTGAAAACCAGTCGTTGTCTATTGTGTGTGGCATCCCCCGTATTCAATAACAAAGGTGTATGATTCGATGGAAACTTTTCCAATGCAGAAATAGTAACTAATGGGTATTTCATTTCCCATTCCATACTCATTAGAACCCTATCCAATTTCTCGAAAGTCAGGATGTCTACATTATTTGGCTAGGTATATTTTCGATCGAACAACATAATCTTTCTCAAGTCCAAGTTGTTAATTATAGTGTTGAACAAGAATGGCCATCTTAGATCATACTTGTCATTGTTTTTCTCGTCGCCTATCTCATAATGTTAGAATCCCCCTACCAATAATGGAGAGGTTTCCAATCTACATGTTTTAACCAGTTCCGATAAAAAAAAGATCCTTGTACTCTAGTTGAGCTGCCCCATATACATCTACCAAAATCTATTGGAA
The DNA here is from genome assembly GCA_019208055.1 of Stipa capillata. Classification (NCBI taxonomy): domain Eukaryota; kingdom Viridiplantae; phylum Streptophyta; class Magnoliopsida; order Poales; family Poaceae; genus Stipa; species Stipa capillata. Next base: position 69,364 of record JAGXJF010000694.1, on the reverse strand, counting down.
ACCATCACATTTATCGGGAAGACAAAATTTCACAAAGAAATCGCCCTCAACAATCGACCCAATATAAAAAACTAACAGATTAATACCTAGCAAAATGCCACCAGACCGGCCAACAAGTGGTTTACAATGCCACATAATCTAAACCTCCACTGAGATTACTGAGACACTACCGGATTCCAGCACTTTGCCGTGCGCCACAGGCACACGGTGAAGGAGCAAAAGCACTCGGCAAATAGTTTGCCGAGTGTTACACTCGGCAAACAGGTCTCAGCGTACAGCTTGCCGGTAAAGGCATGTTTGCCGAGTGTTTTCCATCGGGCACTCGGCAAACAGTATGCCAACGGTCAATGTGGACGCTCGGCACAAAAAAGCGAGTAAACGGTTTAGACGACCGTTAGACCCTATTTGCCGACTGTCGGGACAGGACACTCGGCAAACTATGCCGAGTGCTGGGAGGAGACACTCGGTAAAACATGAAAAAAAATGGACTACCGAACTGACCAGGCTTCGGCCACGTGGCGCACTTTTGCCGAGTGCCGGGAGGAGACACTCGGCAAAACATGAAAAAAATGGACTGCCGGACTGACCAGGCTTCGGCCACGTGGCACACTGTTGCCGAGTGCCGCCGCGTTGACACTCGGCAAATCGGTTGTTTGCCAAGTGCCTTAGTTGGGGCACTCGGCAAACTCTGTGCATTCTGGCAGCCCAAAATGCCAGATTGTACAGGCTTGCGCCACGTGGCAGCTTTGCCGAGTGTTGCACTTGGCATATCCTTGTTTGCCGAGTGTAACACTCGGCAAAGTACACAGCAAATATTTAGTTTTATTTGTATTTCAAAAATCTCTGCAATTCAAAACAGTTTATATATCACAGCAGATCACGGCAACTCACATTCAGCAGATCACATATCACAGATATAGTTCACATATCACATATCACGACAAACATCACAAACATCACATATGCAGAGTTCAGAACGGTATGACAAACATCACTGCAAAGTTCAGAACGGTATGACAAACTTCACTCCATAATTCAGACATCACAAACATCACTGCATAGTTCACTGGGGCAAATTCCTTGACGACGGAATACCACGAGGGTTGCTTGGGCTTGCTCGCGAAGATCCAGCTCTAGGATCATTCGATCCCGCCGACGGATGCTGCACAAAGGAAAGATAGTTACACAACACTCTATGGCTATAGAAAGGGCAATGATGGTGATTAGAAGGTTATAAACGAACTCACAGGAGTGTGGGGAGTGTGTGGAGCATGCTGAGGAGGAGGGGTTGGCATCGGTGGCGGAGTTTGGCCAATTGCAGCATAAACACCCTTCATAAGATCGTACCACTGGGCTCGTTCTGCCGCCATCCTCTCCTCGAGCGCTATCCGCTCGGCCTCTTGCCTTCTCTCCAATTCCTGTCGGAGTGATAATTTGGATGAAATTTACAGGTTTGCTTTACTACATCATGAAATCTGTTGGAATTTTGGACCATTATATCATGCTGGAATCGCTAAGGGGAATATACAGAGAGCAAAAAAGATAGGAAAATAAAAATGATTTGTACAGATCTATATGCGGTGTGACTAACCTCTTTTTTTTTGGCCGGTGGAAGTGGAGCTCGGGGTGGCCGGCCGAAGGAGGTGGTGCTCGGGGTGGCCGGCCGAAGGAGGTGGCGCTCGGGGTGGCCGGCCGGGGAGGAGGCGCGGCAGCCCGGCCGGGGCGGACCGGGAGGCGCGGCAACCGGGGCGGAGCGGCGGCCGGCAGGAGGGGCGGAGCGGCGGGCAGCCGGGGAGGAGCGGCGGGCGGTGGGAGGGGCGGAGCGGCGGGCAGTCGGGGAGGAGCGGCGGGCGGCGGGAGGGGCAGAGCGGCGAGCGGCGGGCAGCCGGGGAGGAGCGGCGGGCTGCGGCCGGGGCGGAGGAGCGGGGTGGGGAGGAGTGGCGCGGCGGGCGGTGGCCGGGTCAGGGAGAAGCGGTGGCGGGCGGGCGGTAGCAAAATTTGGGAATAATTGGGCGGGCGGTAGCAAAATTGAGCGGGGCGGGGAGGACCTGGGCAACCCTAATATAGAATATTTGCCGAGTGCCCAACGTTTGCCGAGTGTCATAACTCGCACACTCGGCAAACATGAACCTTTGCCGAGTGTTCAAGGTTTGCCGAGTGTCATGACACGGACACTCGGCAAACATGAGGTATTTTTCTTTCTTTTCTTCCCTTTTTCTTCTTTCTTTCCTTTTATTCTTTTTCCCCTCTTTCATAATTATTTCTTAGATCAATGGGAATATTTGGAGTGCAGATAATTATATTGTGTCGATTACTTCTCTGTTTTTCAAGCTTGAGCCCTCATGCAATTGAGCACCAAGTAGGCATGCTGTGTGCTCCCTGTCTACTTTCTCTCATGGTGGCTACTTTGGTTTAATATTTTCTTTAGACCGTGGTGGTTATTTTTTGCGCCAGGTCCTTACAAAACTTGGTCCGGTCGCTCCGAAGGGGGAGTTTTCCACTCAAAGTCCCGAAACTTCCTGCGAGGCAGTCCTGTTTGTGAAGGAGGTGCCACTTCAAGGTTGCGTATTGGCTTGCCCTCTTTACACCAACCTTATATACCCATATTAGGACTCCATGCCAAAAATGAAGGGTTTCCGTACGGTCCCTGGCGTTATTTCATGCGCCCCCCTCCCGCAGGCCCCGCAACACTACAAAACGTAACACTACAAAGTAATTATAGACCATGCACTATTCACTACCCAAACCAACATCAAACGGATCCGATTAAAAAATATGAAATCTAACATTGTTAAAAAATAATTCAAACAACAAAACAATTTATGCCATATATTGTTATCAGGTTTTGCCCTTTTTTCCCTAATGGTCACGCATTACATTATTGTAAATGATTTGGCAGTTGGCCTTGTTTAATGTTATGACATTCAAATCATTTAAGAGTATATAAAGTAATAAAACAATAACATATCATGGAGTAATTGTATAGCATATATGCATATCATGGAGTAATTGAAGCATCTCATATGAACACATCTTTTCCCACCTAAGTTTTATCTATTCTATTAATAATGGAACAAGTGTGATTTAGTTTCTACAACAAAAAAGTCGACTATATAAGTAACAATTTTGTAATTGAAACTAAGCAAACATAAAAAAATATCATAGTTTGCCGAGTGTCGTCACACGGACACTCGGTAAAAATGAACAGTGCTAACGGGGGGCCACTTGTTTGCTGAGTGCACGTTATAAGACACTCGGCAAAGGAACCACACCGTCGCCTCTCCGTCAACCGCGGGGAGGAAGCGCACGTGTCTCACTGTTTGCCGAGTGTCACGCGTCGGGCACTCGGCAAACATGTTTTTTGCCGAGTGTCTAGGGTCGCGCACTCGGCAAACATATTTTTTGCCGAGTGTCAAGATGTGGGCTCTCGACAAACAGTTTAGTTGCTGAGTGTTGTATTTGTGCGGAGTGTTTTCCTTGTACACTCGGTTTATGGTTGTCTATGCCGAGTGCCCGACAGAAAACACTCGGCAAAGAGTTGAGCACACGGCAAACATCTCTGTTCCGGTAGTGAGACAAGCATTTGAAAATTCTAATTTTCCAGTTTCAAGCAAGGCCAGTAAATCCATTTGATATTCCTCGACCAAATTAGCAATATGGCGATGTTTAGCCAATCACTGAGACATCTGCTATTCCAAAAAAAAATCCCTTTCATAATTAAAGTTTATGATTATACAGTGTTTTTGCCTTTCCTTCTTTGGCCTTTGTCCTCAGGTACGTTACTTTCTTAGTACGAGGCACCTCAAAAAGGTTGCTACATAGAAACCCCTCCCGATATGCCACTAGTACAGAAAACGATATCCGAGGCGGTTAAAATAGCACATCCGAGGCGGTTATAGCACCCGCCTCGACGGAGTGGTTGCGGATATGGGGGCGTAAATCGGAGGCGGTTATGCAAACGCCTCGGATAAGAGCTCATCCGAGGCGGTTAAAACTCATTAATCGCCTCGGATAAGGGCATATCGGAGGCGGTTACGTTTTCATAAGCGCCTCGGATAATGTGTTATTAGAGGCGCTCAGAATAATACAATCGCCTCCGATATACACATATCCGAGGCGGTTAGGTAAAGATAACCGCCTCCTATATTCTCTTATCCGAGGCGTTTAGGTAAAGATAACCGCCTCCTATATTTTATTATCCGAGGCGTTTTGGTAAAGATAACCGCCTCCTATATGCTCTTATCCGAGGCGTTTTGGTAAAGATAACCGCCTCCGATATGTTGTTCACCAGGCATTATTTTCCCAGATTTACTAGCATCCCTGAAAAAACAAATAGACATATATATATATGTACATCAAAATCACAGCAGGCACAACCAGCACAGCACACTTCAAACATTCATTCATTCTCGGATCGACCACAAAACATTACATGTGAACATTCATATACATACGCATACGAATTAATAAATATTACAAAAGTTGTTCACTTGAGTCATATCCTCAATTCACAGCCAGGATATTGATCAAATTAAACAAAACTAGACCTCTCTTCAATTGTTCACATGAATAGAACCACGCGCCGAAGCCTCCATACACCATATCTGTTGATAAAGAAGCATCATATGTAATAGAGTAACGTTAGCAGTGAGAGAAAAAATGAACAACACGACGTTTAAGAACATCAAGTGCACTTATAATTCGAAACCACCTGTTGGACAGATAATTACAAAGTTTGATTGTAGAAGTTAATGAAGTAACTAAGGACCTAAGTAGAAACCTACGTAATCATCTAACTAATCTCAATCCTAAGTTCCCGGGGAACCGAAGCGTCCTTCGGCACTAATGACTTCGTTGTTCAGGAAGCCGGCGATGTGCGACCGGACCTGGGTGAGGTCCATATCTTCCAACATCTTGATTTGCATAGTTTTCGTCGCTTCCTGAAAACATGAGTCTTACGCTCAGGGCGAATAGAACGACTAAACACTCGACATTAGCAGTGGCGCTGGTTTCTTACCGGTAGAACCGCGTACTTTGGGTTGCTGGAAAGGGCTAGCATGTGGAAACACACGTAATACCCACAGAGGTCGGTCCCTTCAGGTTGTTGCCGGCACTACAAAAGGGATATCGATTAGGTATAGAGGGCAGAAGTATGATGGCATTAGTTCTAGGAGTCAAGGACATTACGGAATACCTTAAACTTGCAATCATGGCTTAACTTGACGGCCACTCCGCCCTTGACCTTGTGCCTCCCCCCGTGTTTGATGTATGTGTCAAACGCTCTGGGTAATTAAAAACAATTAGCATCGAACTATATCTTCCTTTGTGAAGAAGAAAGAATAGGCATGGACTAAGTCGAACGTTTTGATACTTACTCGTCGAGTACAGCCATGATGTCCACGTACGCTTGCTTGCGCGAGTCCATGCTGCGCCTCATGGAATCAAGGTAATATACCTTACTCCATTTCGGCACGATCACGAGGAGGATCCAATGGCCGCTGCTTGTACGATACGAAGTTATTACATGTTTAGCCGTCGAACCATAAGAATTTGCGTAGGATGTGGCTTACCCGATGTTATAGGCAATCTGGATCTGATCTCGTGCGGAGTACTCATGGAGTAAATGCACGACATAATCCCGCACCATGTCCTTATTTTGCTCGAGACAATATGCAGAGACTAAATGTGGGTCGCCGAACCCCACGGAGTTGTGCATCCTTCTTCTTACGCTCAGCTCAATCATGTACCTGAGTACAGGAGAATAAGGAGTTACATTGCAGGCATTTAGGAGTGACAAAACAAAACGGTGATGTGCTGTAAGGACTTACAGCAAGAAGCATCTCATGAGACTGGCGTCCAGCTCACGGAAGTGCATCATGTTGAAGATGTCCGAGAAATCCACGGGAAACATATATCCGTGGCGGTGCTTGAAGTGCTCCTCCTTGAAGAATACCACGAGGCCGAGTCTTGTATCCGGGAACGGCCTGCGCGACATCTCGAGGTAATGATTATGGAGCTGCCGGCCCGCTACGCCCAAGTTCACGTCATCGTCCACCATAGGTTCTCCAGGCACGTACTGGCGAGCCAGCTCCGCTAGAGGATATTCAACATCAGAAGCATGTTTTGAAGCAGACTTCTTGGATTCGTAGACTTTCAGCCTGGACGTCGCCCCGTGACTCTTCGTTCGACTCCGGCGTGCCTGTGAGGTCTGCGTTGCTGGTAGTGCCGGGAGCTGAGGGGGGAGCGAATGATGAGTAATAGCCTCCACATCTTGCACTGTCGGGAGTACTGGCTGAGGAAGGACGAGCTCCCTCGAAACCTTGGGCGGAGATGGAGCAAGCAGCGGTGAAAACCTCAGCATCCCTTGATCCGCCGGAGATGGAGGAACGGAAGGTGCGCTCGGTGCTGATTCGAGGACTACGTCCTTCTTCGGCCACTGGACGAACGACCCGACCGCGTCGCTTAATGTCTGCAGCTCATCAGATTCTCCCGCAGCCGGCAAGGGACAGCAAGCGAAAGTCGGGTTGATTGACTCAACCTGCACTCGCGCGAAGCCTGCCGCCAAGGGGACACCGTGTAGCACCGTTCCAGGAGGAGATGGCCAGACCTGACCGTACGCGGCGTCCATCGAGAAGTTCGTCGTAGCGAACTGTATCTGCAGCTTGCACCTCGTCGGACCCCCAATCTGGTCGATAGGAGAACTATCATCCGCACCAGATGCACAGCTACTGCGGCGGGCACCCGGGCTAATTGCGACCGGCGCCCTGTCTTGCAGGTACTGTGCTGATAGCCTCTCCTCCATTGCCCTCATTCTCTCCTCGAACTGCGCCTCAAGCGACGTTTGAATCTCTGCTTTCATCTGCTCGGCTCTAGCTCTCTTCCGCTGCCGACGTGCCTCCTGCGTGTCCCCGGTGAAGGATTTGCTCCACGTTGCCAGGTTTCCGAGACCCCTGGTGCGTCCATAGGGCTCCCTGGTGCCGATGGCCTCGGAGAGTATGTCTTTCTCCCGACTTGGCACAAACGAGCCTTGAGATGCCTGCTCGTTCAGCCCCACCATTCTCTGATATACCTGCTCGTCTTCAGGGTTTCTCCATACGCGTTGCCCACCTTGATCCACCTTGGTCCTCGCTCTGCACCAGTCCCGGACTCGGTTGTCGCCGAAACCCGAGAACGCCGGCTCCTGACCGTGCTTCTCCGCTTCCTCGTCCTCCTTTGCCCACTTCTTCTTCGCACCGACGTACCCTAAGGTGCCGAGGAAATGCGGGTGCTTGTTTCTGCTGGCTAGCTCTTTCCCCTTCTGGCTTTCTGTCCGGAATTCTTCGGACGACTTCAAGGCGCAGAACTCCGCCCAATCTTCTTCGGAGACATCAGGGTATGCCTGGCAAGGCGACTTCTCTTGATTGAGATAGTCCCTCACCAGTCTGTGCTTGAAGTTCCTCCAGCACTTCCCAGCCGTCAATATTGTCGCTCGGAAGAACTCGGCCTCGACCTCTTCCGGGTACATGAAGGAGCCCTTCACTTCGTCAAAGAGGGACCTCCGCTCCTCCCGTGTCAGCTCACCCCAATCCGCGAGGGTGATCCTAACCCTAGAACGGGCGACCACCCCGCATAATGTCCGCCACTTCTTCCGGGTTTCTTCTGGTTCAGGCACTCCGGTCACCGGATCCAGGCTCTGAACTACCCATCTGCCCTTCGGCCTCCCCGATGGCTTCCTTGGTTTGCGAGATCCCTTTCCTGACGATGTTGAAGGTCTTGGCGACCCCGACGGCGATATCGTAGGGGAGGGCGGCGGAGAGCTCATCTCGATCGTATTAACTAGTTACTAAACAAGTTTTAGTATCAAGTTAGACTAAGTAAACTATAGCAAAAGGGGGTAATAAGAGAGGATCAAGTTAGTATCTATTCTTATTAGATTTTTAAACTATAGCTCAAGTGAATAATTGTCCTGTAGTTTAACAAAACTGATTTGAAGATGAAGAAATAACTTAATGACCAGATATATCATTAGCATCAGGGTAGGAATAAGAACCATAAGCATACTAGGCACCATTGCATTGAAATTAGGGTTTTGATAACAAGATCAACTGATATATCAGAAACATCATTTATTAGAATATAAGGGTTCTAATTTAGTAGTTCTATAGGCTCATTTATTCGAGCTAAACATACCTTAAGCAAAGGTACCTTGGTCGTCATAGACTAAAATGAGTTGCGGATTGAGTGACAGTCACTCAAGCAGCTGCTCATTTTAGTCCATGACGACCAGAGTCATATGACTTGCTTAAGGAATGTATTAACATATGGAATGTATCACTGATTTTTTTTAGCACAGTTAAACAAGAGAAAAATCGATGCCCAATCAAGGTGAAGCAATACCGGACATGCCAATTGGCACTCCGTCACCGTGCTAATTCTATCAATTTTCTTTAGTCTGGTTGAGAGTAGATTTTGTCAATTGGCACTTGGCTAACATTTAGTACTCGCAGTAAGCTTTACTCGCTTATAATATATGTCAATCTGATTTTATAGATGTCTGACCGCCGTAGATTCTAGACGACGTGTCTTGTGAAGCAGAGATAATAAATGACCCATTAGATATAGACAAATTCTCTAACATGTACTTTGATAGCTATTTTTGTTATGAGCACTAACTGAACACCCACTTGTCGTTACGGAATTAATAAAAATAGATTCAATTTGTGACATATCAATCTCTATACAAATACATGCCTAAGCAGTAAAAATAATCATATGTGATATTTTACAAACCCTAAAACAAGATAGTGCTCATATCAGAGAACATGCCTAAGGAATGACTGCAGAAGATGAGAAGATGGATCGAAATCAGTGGTACATTTGATTAAGTTACTACATTTGATTAGGTTACACGGGCTAACCGTCTGCTTGCGGTTGGAGGAGGAGGCGCCCGGTCGTTGGGGAGGAGGAGGCGGCCGGCGGTGGTCGTCGGACGTCTAGGGTGCGGCCGGCGGTGGTCCTCGGTCGGGGAGGAGGCGGCCGGCGGTGCTCCTCGGTCGGGGAGGAGGCGGCGGTCCTCGCGGAGGAGGCCACCGGTCGGGGGCGCTCGGTAAGGGGCGCCGGTCGTCGGGGAGCCCGGGGATGGGGAAGGAGGCGGCGGCCGGCGGCGAGGACTTGTGCTCTGGGAGGCGGCGCTGAAGGTGGGGGGCGGCGGCGCTGCTCGGGGCGGCGGGAAGGGCAAGAGAAGAGAATAGGCAGTTCTGCGCGCGGGGATGGCAGTTCGATTTATATGAGGGAGATAAAGGAGGCGGTTAAATCGATCTAATCGCCTCGGATTAGTATAAAGGAGGCGGTTAAGTCGATCTAATCGCCTCCAATATGGGAGATAAAGGAGGCGGTTGAGGTTTTTTGACCGCCTCCAATTAGACCTAATCGAAGGCGTTTTACCCGGTCTAACCGCCTCCGATTAGGAATAAAGGAGGCGGTTAGACTTGTCCAACCGCCTCCTTTATATTTTTTCCAGCAGGTGCACATTCTGTTTTCTGAAGTCTCAATGGACAGAATTCAGCAAATCACATATATCATTGCATCTCCATTCGTAATATATATAAACATCACATATATACACACAACCATCACGTATATCATTGCATCTCCATTCGTAATATATATAAACATCACATATATACACACAACCATCACGTATATCATTGCATCTCCATTCATATATAAACATCAATATATATACACCACATATATATGAACCCAAGCATTCATTGCCTCCGCTTCCTCCTCCTTTTCTTCTTGCTAGGCATTTCCTCGTCGAACTCTAGCCCTTCTTGATGATCTTCACGCACGTAGACTGGTTCATTAGGTTCATCGGCCGTCGCGTCTCTAATGCTATGTTGCATCGGAGGTGTATCTTCAAAGATCTTGTACTCATCCTCATCCACCACACCCTGAACTCCGACAATCTTCCTTTTACCTTGTAGTGCGATATGAAGATTCTTCTTCGCCGGATCGGTCACGTAAAACACCTGGTGAGCTTGATTGGCTAGGATGAATGGGTCATCTTTGAATCCAACACGTTCAAGGTCAACTGTTATGAAGCCGTGGAGATCGACCTTCGTAGATTGCAGATTGACCCAACGGCACCGGAATAATGGGAACTTGAAGTACACGTAGTCCAGCTCCCAAATATCCTCGATGAACCCATAGTACCAGCTCCGTTTCCCGCTCAAATCAGAAGCCTCTATGCGGACCCCACTATTTTGAAATGTGCTTTTCTTATCTTGATCTCTCGTGTAGAACGTGTATCCATTAATGTCGTATCCTTGCCAAGTGACGACTTCGAATGTTGGGCCCTTCGCATACCAGGTAAGCATGTCGCTAGAGGCACCTAGACGAAGACGCTCCTTGAACCACTTGTTGAATTCTTTGTTATGCTCTCTCGTCCTCCACGCATCGGTTCTATTTGGATGTTCTTGCCTTAACTTTGCCCTGTGCTCGTCCATGTAGGGGGCAACGGCGGTCGTGTGTTGCAGCACGGTGAAATGGGCAAGTGCATGTCCTGCTTGGTCCGCCGTTATAGATTTCTTTCCGATAGTCCCAACTCCATCGAGCCTGCCTTCATGCCGAGAACATGGCACGCCAATCGGTTGGTTCGACTCCATGTAGTCAACACAGAACTCGACAACCTCTTCTGCAGCATAACCTTCGACAATACTTCCCTCCGGTCGATACCTGTTTCTCACGTAGTGCTTCAAGATTCCCATGAATCTTTCGAACGGGTACATGCTCCGAAGGAAGACTGGGCCACACATCTTGATTTCATGCACAATGTGGACGATGAGATGCACCATTATATCGAAGAAAGACGGGGGGAAATACATCTCTAGCTGACATACAGTCTCCGCCGCCGCTAACTCCAGATCATCTAGCTCGAAGACGTCCATCACCTTCTGAGAAATCTTGTTGAAGAAGAAGCACAGCTTGGTGATTGATTCCCGGACGTTAGGAGGGAGGATATTCCTGATTGCAATTGGGAGCATCTGTGTCATCATAACATGGCAGTCATGGGACTTCATGCCGATGAGTTTCAGGTCCTGCATCGAGACGAGCCTCTTGATGTTGGCTGAGTAGCCGGACGGAACTTTCACGCCATGCAAGAACTTGCAAAACTCGGTTCTCTCTGCCTTCGATAAAGTGTAACAGGCAGGGGGGATGTATGTCTTCCCGTTAGGCAGAAGTACAGGCGCCAGCTCTGGCCTGATTCCCATATCAACCATGTCGAGTCGGGCCTTGACGCCATCCTTCGTCTTGTCCTTCATGTTTAGCAGTAGACCCAACACGCTGTCACAAACATTCTTCTCTATGTGCATCACGTCGATGCAGTGCCGGACTTCTAGGTCCTTCCAGTAAGGTAGGTCCCATAACACAGATCGCTTCTTCCAGTATGACGACTCATCAGCGGCCTTCTTTTTCCGACCCTTTCCGAGCACGACATCCACTTCGTTAACCTTCTCGAATATCTCTGAACCGCTTAATGGCCTTGGTTTCGCACCGTTCTCCGTTCTCCCGTTGAACTGTGACTTCCACCTCCGGTAACGGTGCCTTATAGGCAGGAACCGCCGGTGACCCATGTACACGACTTTCCCGTAATTCTTGAGACTTAGGCTAACGGTATTCTCCATGCATACGACACAGCCTTTGTGTCCTTTGACCGTCTGACCGGAGGTGTTGCCGAGAGCGGGAAAGTCTTGGATTGTGCAGAACAGCATGGCCCGCAGAGTGAAGTATTCTCTTTTGTCCGCATCCCATACGTGCACTCCTGTGTTCCACAGTGTTTCTAGCTCATCCATCAACGGTTGGAGATACACGTCGATGTCGTTACCAGGTTGCTTAGGCCCTTCGATAAGTGTGGACATCATAATGTACTTCCGTTTCATACAAAGCCAGGGAGGTAGGTTGTACATACTGAGAAGTACGGGCCAGGTGCTGTGTCGGCTGCTCATGTTGCCAAATGGATTCATTCCGTCCGTACTGAGCGCGAACCTTACGTTCCTAGTTTCCGCACCGAATTGGGGATACTTCCTATCGATGTTCCTCCACTGGATTGCATCGGCAGGGTGTCTCAGCTTTCCATCGGTTGTCTTCCGCTCGTCCGCATGCCAGCGGAAAAGTTTTGCTTCCTTCGGGTTTGCAAACAAACGCTTGAGGCGCGGGATTACAGGCAGGTACCAAGCAACCTTCGCGGGAGTCCCCTTCGTCACCTCGACGAATTCCTCAGCTCCTTCTACTCCAATTTTACCCTTGTACCGAGAAGCCTTGCACACAGGGCACGAATGTATCTTCGCAAACTCTTTCCGGTATAGCATACAGTCGTTCCGACATGCATGTATCTTTTCAATTTCCAGTCCTAAGGGACAAAGCAACTTCTTCGCTCTGTACGTGTTGATGGGTAACTCATTCCCCTCCGGAAGCATGTCACTTAGAAGGCCCAACAACTCGTTGAAGCTCTTGTCGGACCAGCTGTTGCTCGCCTTCAGCTTCAATAGTTCAAGCACGGCATATAACAAAGTGAACTTAGCCTTGCATCCTGCGAAAAGCGGTTTCTCCGATGCCCCCATCAAGCCTACGAATTGCTGGTACTCTCTGTCGGTTTCGTGCCCTTCGAAATCACGCAACATCTGTTCCAGCTCAGGCATCGACTCCGGATCATCGGTCATCTCATGTTGTGAATCACAAGGGATATCAATTGGGATATCGGTTGCTATATCATCGGCGAAAATATCATCATCCGATACTACGGCTTGATCTTCGCCGTGCTTGGTCCAAGTTGAATACCCTTCCGTAAAACCTCTCTTGAAGATGTGGTACTCAATATGATGGAGCTCAAATATCCTTACGTTACAACAGTCTAGGCATGGACAGTACGTGTCACCTCTACCCTGTCTCAACATGTCCGCCTCGGCAGCTTCCATAAATGATCTCACTCCATCTCTATACGCCTCTGTGTTGCGAGCTCCGTACATCCACGATCGATCCATCTAAGCCGTGCATATGGAAATTTGAAATTTTAATTAGATTTATTAAGTGCACCGACTTCGTGAGATGAGTTTAACACATTAATTACTGACATAATCGAATTGTACAAATAATTACTAACATAACTAACTACTATAACTAATTAAATAGCCATACTAATTGCTAATATAACTAACATATACGCGTCGACTCTCTTCATTTACTAACGTATAACTAACATATTACCACTTTTTCTTCCGTATAAAAATTAAATACGCCACAAAAAATTTCCATCAATTTTTTTCCTTTTTACCCACAAATTATAGAATTGTTTCATAATTTGCATACCTTACCAACAAATTTAAATGCATTCAATCATACAAATAACTCAAACATCTCAATCGATCAAATTATTAGCATATAATTGAATCTTCTCAACTAATGTCCAAGAAAAGAGCACAATCAACAAAAATTATTGGATGAAATGACTCAAAAACTAAACACCAACCTTTCTTAATCAACAAGGAAGTTCTTCTCCAACTTCTCTACCAAATGTAGCTTCTCCACTGAAAATCCACAGCAAATCGCCCAAAAATTCGTCAGCACTTCGCCACATTTAAGACATGGTCGTCTGTCTGCTCGCGCAGTGCAATAAATACTGTGAATCATATTGGAGGCGGTTAAATCCAAACAACCGCCTCGTATATCTACTAAATCGAGGCGGTTATATACCGGAAACCGCCTCGGATATGTACTTGCTTATCCGAGGCGGTTGCCAATATATAACCGCCTCCTATAACGTCGATATAAGAGGCGGTCATAAACAGTAAACCGCCTCGGATAATATTGGAGGCGGTTGCTTATTTATAACCGCCTCCGATGTGGTCATTATGCGTGGCGGTCGCACCCGGAATCGTTATCTGAGGCGCTTCATTCGTGCTAACCGCTTCCGACATAGGTTATTCGTGGCAGTTTTTCTAAACCGCCTCGGATATGGCGCCACGAATAGACCATTCTGTAGTAGTGTGCATAACCTCATCAGTTAAATCCCCACACAATGAATTAAGTTTGGTGGAATCATGTACCACCTGTTCATCCTCAATAATAAGACAGTCATCATTCTGGACATCCCTAGTCTTTTTACTAGGAGCTTAAGCAAAATGATCCATCTCTAACCTCTTTAACATATTCAAAGAAAAATCCAATTCCTTCTGTGTACTACCCAAAGAAATTCCCACTTTATTGACTTTTTAAGTAATTGTGGAATCTGAAAAGGCAAGAAAAGAATTATGAATATGTGCAGGTATACCTAGTGGAGAGTCCAGATTCTGAGCGCTTTTCTGATGCTATCTTTTTGCATTGAGTCCTCATCTGCTGGAATTGCGCCATTGCGAGATGCGTTCATCCACCCACTTCGTCGGCCATGATTCACCTGCTGTGAAGTGGTCGGCATAACCTTGAGCTGGCCAGCTGTTCCGGCGGGGAGCTGCTCACATCCACAGGGACTTAAACATTTGAACACACAGTAGGAGGTACACATGCATTAGCTGCAATTAAATCACACGGCAAGCCCTGGAATGGACTGCTCACATCCACAGGCACTTCAACATTTGAACACACAGTAGAAGGTAAGCATGCATTAGCTGCAATTGAATCACATGGCAAGACCTGGACCGGATCTTCCATGGGAGTTGCCCAAGATGCAATTTCTCCAATAGCCGACCGACCTGCTCACTGCTGGACAGCGGAGAGCATCATTGGGCATAGCTGTGCCAGACACTCCCAGCAAGCGCCCTTCCCTGGAGACACTGGGAGGCCTGCAAACCTGTTAGCATTAATCTTGATTCCAACTTGTATCTGCATGTTCTTTTGTCAAGTTCGATCTGCATGTAGTTAGAGTTCTAGGAAGTTGCAGGCCGGCGAAGCTTCACCCGAGCGCAGAAGGACGCGAGAAGCCAAGCAACTGTGCGATGCAGTGAGCCAGGCGTGATGCTATGTGCTGTGCGATGCAGTAAGGTTGTGAGAAGCGACAGGTGCGTGAAGGTATGGAGCTGGGCCGGGTGATGCGGCGAGTCATCGTCATGGAGGACCGAGTGATTCGGTCAGTTATCGAGTCGTAGTGCTTGGAGATGTTAGTAGCTGTGTGCGTGTGTGCATGCCTGCATGGAGGCCGGGTTTTGTGGATCTGGAGAGAATCCAGGACGAAGAAGTGGCCTCGAGTTAGTGGCGTCAGACTAGGAGAGATTAGCACCTGCAACTCGTGTGCGTGCTTCCTATTTAAAAGGTTGTAATCACATTTGTTTTAGGAAGAGAAAAAAGGGAAAAAAAGCTCAGGCTGTGAGAGGCAGCCCGAGACCAAAAACCATCGTCTTTCTCCTGGTAGCTCGTCTTTCTCTGGTAGCTCGAGGAAGAAGAAGGACGTGTGCGAAGCACCTCTAACATTTGGTATCAGACCCAGGCTGATCCGTTCCTGTGATGGCCAAGACGGCGGAGCTAGGGAAGAAGGCGGAGGACTTGGGCTCTCCACCGAAGGCACGGCTCACCGACGGCAGCGGCAGTGGCGAGCTTCGCGTTGTTGAGCGCCTCGTCTAGCAAGGCTCGAGCGTGATGCAGCTACCGATGCTGACGTGCTCGAACTACAACGACTGGGCTCTCCTCATGCGTGTGCAGCAGCAGGCTCAGGGCTGGTGGGAGGCGATCGAGCCTGGCGCCTGTGTCTACCACATCGACCATGAAGCCTTGGGCGCCATCCTTCGGGCTGTGCTGCCGGAGGTGTTGTGGTCGCTGGCCACGAAGGACACCGCGAAGGAAGCATGAGATACCATGAAGGTGAGGCGGATGGGGTCTGAGCGTGTCGGGAGTTCGAGAATCTCCGGTTCAAGGACGGCGAGAAGATGGAGGAGTTCGCGATGCGTCTCACCGGCATCGTGAACGATCTGGAGGCGCTCGGCGATGGCGTCACCGAGCACAAGGCCGTGCAGAAATTCCTGTGCTGCGTGCCGCAGCGGTACCGGCAGCTCGCCCACTCCATCACGTCGCTGCTCAATCTCAAGACGATGACGATCGAAGAGCTGACGGGACGTTTCCTGGCCGTGGAGGAAAGCTACGACATGGATGAGGGGGATCGCAACGACGGCGGCTCTCGTCTTCTCCTGACCGAGGAGGAGTGGACGGAGCGCACGAGGAAGAAGAACCGCAGCCGGGACAAAAAGAAGGTGCGATGCTTCAGTTGCCAAGAACTTGGGCACTTTGCCTGGGAGTGCCCACAGAAGAAGAAGGAGCAAGCCCATGCGAAGGAGAAGATCGCTTGTGAAGAGGACAAGGAGGAGAAGACGCTGTTCGGTGCATACGGCAGCGACAACGAGCCGGCCCTGCTTTGAAGCTGCGTGAAGATTGAGAATCAAGATTAGAGGGAGATTGTTAGCATTAATCTTGATTCCAACTTGTATCTGCATGTTCTTTTGTCAAGTTCGATCTGCATGTAGTTAGAGTTCTAGGAAGATGCAGGCCGGTGAAGCTTCACCCGAGCGCAGAAGGACGCGAGAAGCCAAGCATCTGTGCGATGCAGTGAGCCAGGCGTGATGCTATGTGCTGTGCGATGCAGTATGGTCGTGAGAAGCGGCAGGTGCGTGAAGGTATGGAGCTGGGCCGGGTGATGCGGCGAGTCATCGTCATGGAGGACCGAGTGATTTGGTCAGTTATCGAGTCGTAGTGCTTGGAGATGTTAGTAGCTGTGTGCGTGTGTGCATGCCTGCATGGAGGCCGGGTCTTGTGGATCTGGAGAGAATCCAGGACGAAGAAGTGGCCTCGAGTTAGTGGCGTCAGACTAGGAGAGATTAGCACCTGCAACTCGTGTGCGTGCTTCCTATTTAAAAGGTTGTAATCACATTTGTTTTAGGAAGAGAAAAAAGGGAAAAAAGCTCAGGCTGTGAGAGACAGCCCAAGACCAAAAACCATCGTCTTTCTCCTAGTAGCTCGTCTTTCTCAGGTAGCTCGAGGAAGAAGAAGGAGGTGTGCGAAGCACCTCTAACAAACCTTGGCTTGGAAGAGAAAGGTGTAAGCCACATCGCCTATTGCGATGGAATAGATGACGTCCCGTTGGACAGCATATCACACTCATAGCTTTTACGTTATTACCAGCGTACTTTTTTCTTGTTTATTAGTACCATCCGCCGTTTCCATGACATGTCCCGAGGATGGATTTCTATCCACCTGCTGATCTAATTTCACTCCCTCCATTAGCCACTTGTTCACGAACAAAATAAATCTTATATATGCAATCATCTATAACAATATCCATATTAGGAGGTATTTTTCCGGGTCCATAACTGCCACTTGTAGTCTGGCTACCCCATTCTTTCTTGTACTAACCATATCAACGTCATGTGTCACTCCAATAATCGACCCAATAGCCCATAAGGGTAAGTAATCCCGGATCTCCAATGGAAACCCCATAAATCTAAACCCACACCTTGTGTAAATAATACTTCGGTTTAGTCAAGGCTAAGCACTCTCCAACATTAACATAAACCCCCTCCCACGATTTAGCTTTGAATCCTCCAAAATTGATGAGCAGCTCTAACTTTTGAAGGAAAAACAACCTGTAAGGAATTGTCGCCATAATTCTTAACCTCCGAATTGAAGGTTACCAGCATCACTCTTTTCAGCTCCACAACCAACTCATCGGCCGTTAAGACACCATCCTCAAAACTCACAACATCCAATTTGTTGTTGTCATCCCAAACCTTTTTCCGTGGAGGGGATATAGTAAAGCCTAATATGTCAGCTGCATAGCCGCACAAATTAGCAACTGGCTTCGGAACTCCTATCAATGTACAACATTTGGTAAGGTGATCATCACTTTCACAAATCTCACAAAAAGCATAGTAGTGCACTCAGCGACAACATGCCCTGGATTGTGGCATCGAAACATGATATCTTAGTCATTGCCGTTGCCGTTGCCATTGGTTGTGTTGCGAATCCAACGGGAACAGTTTCCACACTGGATGACGCAACCTCACCATCGGCTGACACTTCATGGTGATTGTTGAGTTTGTGTCGAATATGTGTACGAGTAGGTTACGAGTTGGATTAGAGAAGGTGTAGTATTATAATAGGATACTATGGGGAGTCCTAGTAGGATACGGGTAGAGTCAGAATCGGACTCAGGTATTCTAGGCCTCCTATATAAGGAGGAGGACACCACACAATGTAACAAAGCCAACACAATGTAACTTAAAAGAGAGTTAATAGATGAGGAGGAGCGCCCGTAGTCAAGCCATGTAGATGTAGCCCTCGAGACTGAACCATGTTAAAAACGTCGTGTCTCTCATTGCCAATTATGTGGTGTTCTTGGTTTAGATCTACGCTTCCGTGTGTGGCCTCGTGATTTCGCAAAAAGTGGTATCAGAGCATGAGGTTGATGGTGGGTCTTGAGGTGGTGCAGAGGAATCTGGCGGGTACGAGACAGAGGACGGCGGCACGTGTACAAGGCGAGGTGGAGTCTAGAGTGCGTTGTAAAAATTTGAGTCTAAAGTGCGGCGAAATCTACATGTTTTTGTGAAGGAATTTTGTCGCGAGTTGGAGCGAAGGAGAAAAAAAGGAGTAGCAGAGGTGCGGCGCGCGGCGTCGGCCACGGGAGCACGGCAGCCGGCCGGCCACGGCACGCCACCGTGCGGGGTGGCCTGGGGGCGGCATGGCGCACTGGCCCAGGCAGGGCAGCCTGGGGGCGGCCAGGCGGCGACCTAGGCCGAGGGGGCTTGGCGCGGCCCAAGCGCGGGCGGCAGCCCCAGGTGGGGCATGCGGTGCCGGCCTAGGCGCGCACCGGCCTAGCGCGGCCCAGGCGTAGCCCGGGGCAGGCCTAGGGGGCAAAAGCCCGAGGGGGCAGTGGCAGGCCCAGGGGAGGCGCCCGTCGGCCCAGGCGGGGCTTGGGTGGCCAGGAGGCAGCAGGAGGGCCCAGGAGGGGCCTGGTGGGGCTCGGGAGGCCCGAGAAGGGCCCAGGAGGCATGGGGGCAGCCCAGGAGGCTTGGGGAGGCCTAGGACGCGATTTTGGAGGTTTTCTAGCCAAATTTTGGAAATAAATTCTTTTTTTTGCTTAAATTCGAATTGGATTCTGAATTTTGAGAGGAAAGGGACTCGGAATAGGAGTTTGGCTTGGATTTGAGGGTCCAAGGACTGCTATATAAGCAGGGGCTGGGGAGGCTTCAAGGAACAAGATCTTAGGAGTTAAAGCCTATAAGCAACCTGGAGAACACATGATCTGGAGGAGAAGAGTATTCGGTGGTCCGGAGGTGAGGCGTGGGACTCGGCATCAATTGTGGACAAATTGATAGAGAAAAAGGCAGCAAGATTGGAAGAAGTGTGGGCTAGTACGTAGGAAATCTTCGACCAGGGCTACGGAGGCTTGACACGGGAATTGTGGCAAGGTGTGCGGCTGAAGGTGCATGGCAGACAGAGATGGTCTGGAAAGACTGTCCAAGGAAAGGACAAGGCAGTTGTGATTTTGACTCAGTAAGATGACTCAAGATATGGCTATAAAGTTTTTCAGTTTTCAAAGTAATGAATGAAGAAGGAAGTACAGTTGCAGGTGGAGTCACGAAGTAGCAATGGAGTCTCATCGGCGGTTCAGGTCATTGAGCTGCAAAGGTAAATCTCAAAGTCCAAGACGCACGGAGATTCGCACAAGACGACGTCAAGGTGGCGAAGGAAATATTCACCAAGGTGGAGTTTGTTGAGTTTGTACTGAATATGTATACGTGTAGGTTACGAGTTGGACTACAGAAGGCGTAGTATTGTAATAGGGTACTACGGGGAGTCTTAGTAGGATACAGGTAAAGTCAGAGTCGGACTCAGGTATCATATGCCTCCTATATAAAGAGGACCACATAGTATAACAATGCTAACACAATGTAACTTAAAAGAGAGTTAATAGATGGAGAAGAACGCCCGTAGTCAAGGTCTGTGGATGTAGGCCTCGAGGTGAACCTCGTTAAAAACGTTGTGTCTCTCGTTACCAATTCTGCGGTATTTTCGTTTTAGATATACGCTTCTGCGTGTGGCCTCGTGATTTCACAACAGTGGTTGACGTCACCTGTGGCCATGATTGGATTACATGAACCACCCGGCCGGCCAGAACCATATGCACGTCATTCTCCTGGAAAACGTCCCTTCGGACGATGATCAAAGTGTCAGCGATCACACAGTGCAGCTAGTTGACGGAAGCCGCCAGCCGGGCCGGAGTTGCCACGGTACCCATGACCACTGCCGTACCCAGCATTGAATTGGCTGAACTGGCCCCCGCCACCTTGGTAGCCAGCGTTGAAACCACCGCCATTGTGCTGGCCTTGACCACCAGCGGAGCCGGCGTTGGCCCCGTAGCCACCCGGGAACCGATTAGCTCCGCCTCCACCTGAAGCTCCACCATGGTGAGGGCCCTGACCGCCAGAACCAGCAACCCCAGCCACACCTCTCGAACCGTCCATGGCACTCGCCCTCACGACCTCTGCAAAAGATCGGTAAAAAGATGGTGGACGACAATTGTTAGGTCTACATACTCTGCCCTGTGCGTGCGAAGAGAACCGACCGGGCCATGCACGTAGCACATTGGGCCTCCAGTGCAGCCCATCGGTGGACTTGGGTGGTAGTAGAACCAGATGTGCCTTGTCTGCAGGTTGCGCCTTCCATGCCGGTGACTGCAGCCCCGGTCGTTTGTCCCCCAGTCAAGCTCCCAACAGCCGCCTTCCTGAGAACATTGGCGAACGTAACTGAAGGAGAGACCCGTGGCGGCGGGACTGGGCCTTGCTGACCTACGGCTTGATCGCCGACAAAAACCTTGGCCAGCTGTCGTCTTGTGCACCGACGACGACCCCTGGCTAGCTGCCCCGACGATGCCCTACACTAGGGCCCTGTTTGTTTGGGCTGCGGCTTATTGAAAAGCAGCTGGAGCTGGTGAGATCTGAGAAGCAGCTGGAACTGGTCAGCTGGTGAGAAGTAGCTGAGCTGTTTGTTTGGGCTGCTTCTGGACGGCTAGTGAACTTGTGGCTGGTGTTAAATGACCGAAATGCCCTTGTCTCCTGCTGATTTTGTTTAAGTGCTGATTGTGTTGATTTAAGTGCAAATAACATGTTTAAGAGTTGATTTAAGTGCAATTGATATGATTAAGAGCTGATTTAGCGTGAATTACCTGTTTTTGATGGGATTTAACTGAAATTACATTAATTGCACACAATTTTAGCGATAATTAATGGATCAACTGCAACTTCAAGTATCAATGGATCAACTAGAGAGCAAAGTATCAATGGATCAACCAAAAACAACGAGTATCATCTCAGATCTACATCAACTGTCATCAATCAGTACAAGAAAACAATGAAAAACTTGATGCATTTGATCTGATTGGAAGTCAGGGACTCGATCATCGGTGGGGCTGGGAGATCGGGGCATCTGTAGCCACGATGCAGTTGATTCAGATCGAGGAGGATGTCGGCTGCTGTGCACGGGGAAGCGGAGGAGCTCCGGTGGCAGCAGACGTGCAGCGGTCCCGCCTCTAGCACTGCCGCCGCCTTCCGTCCAACCCCGTCACCTCCGGCCATCGCCGACGGTGGGTTTGGGGGCTGGAGGCCGGCGGGTCCTAGGGAGCGGGGGCGACAGATCTATCAGGCTAGGGCGAGGGGGGAGGCGGGGAGGAGACCGACGTCGAGGGCGACCGCCCGAGGCTTGGGGGCGAGGGGGAGGCGGGGAGGAGCAACGGCGGGCGGATCTCGGGAGGCGGCGGGCCAGAGGCAGGGAGGAGCGGCAGCGGAGGCATGGGCCGGGGAGGCGAGGGAGGGAGGACGGGGGACGGAGGGCCGGGGGAGGTAGCCGGCGGCTCGTGGGGGTGGCTCGTGGGGGTGGGGCGGCGGCGGACGACAGCCGGCAGCGGAGGACGAGCCCGGGAGGAGGAGGGGTGGCGCCGGAACCCTAGTCCTCCTGTGTGAGGCTGCTCGTTGGGAGAAGGAGATGTGGAGAGGCCAAATCTGTGAGGATTGTTTGTTTATATACCCTGTGGCATTTTTTTGTAAATACTCAGAACTCGTGAGGGCAGCGTGGTAATTGGTATTACGGGAAGCTGAAGGAGCTGCGTGAAGCACCTCAAAGGGTGCTTTTACTTGGTAGTGCATTTTTTAGAAGTGTTTTTGAGAAGCACTTCTTAAATATTGGGTGTTTGTTTGGGCTTCAGCTTCTAGAGGCCTAGAAGCCCCTAAAGCTGAAGCTGAAGCCCAAACAAACAGGGCCTAGAGACCACTGGAAGTCAGGCGTAATAGGATGTTCAAAAATCTCACATGCCGTCTCCGGCGATACCACCGAGCCCGTCGTGCAGACTTATGCTGTCGTCCTCTGCTGTTGAAGTTCCGCACACGGCACACGCCATCTTGTTCTCAAGAATAGCCTGCTCTACCTCCGCAATGGAGTACCCCATCAGGAAAAGATCATCGATGAAGTCCAGCGAGATCCCCCTCGCAGCCCTGCTGATGGTGTCCTCGATGGAGGCGAAGGGCGACTTGAAGTCCAGTTGCAAGAGAGAAGGATGATATCCACGAAGGGAATCATTGACGTAATGCCTCAAACTCTTAGTCATTCACATATGTTTATGCCACCCTGCTTGAATTTAGCACATACAAATTTCCAGCATTGCCGCGAAAATGAACATTCTAGAAAAATTATGTCCCCGACGCATCAGTAGTTAGTAGCTGTGTCAACGATGTAGAGACGCTTGCACATGTATGCATTTTCATGCTGTTTCTACTTTCCCTAGGCTGTCCGGGTTGAATGCGGAGGGTCCGGCCCGCCCGGACTGTCCGACTAGAATGCGGAGGGTCCGGCCGAGGAACAGAGGAGCAGATCTGGGGTTTTAGGCGGACCGAAAACCACCAAATCGAAGGGGCAAACAATGAAATCGGCCAAAGCAACGCAAAAGAAGGTTAGATCAACAAGTATAGCAAAGATCTAATGGATCAAAACCAACCAAAGCTCACCCAAACCTCCAAATTGCATCTAAAACTCAAATCGGGCTCTTTTTGTGGGGTTTTCAAAATAGACAAGAAAAACCAAAACAAAGCTAGCAATTGGGGGTAGGGGAAAGAGGGGGTACAAATCCAAATCGTGGAAACCTAGAGCTCTGATACCAAGTTGATACGGTGGCTCCCGATCTTCACGATTTGGACTAGGGTAACTAGAAGGGCCTAGATGAAATCCCAAACCAACAACAAAACCCCAACGGGTTAGCCTTTGGAACTAGGACACAAATCAACTCCTCCTCTCAATGAATGCCTCGATTACCATCCAGGGGCACGCGCCAGTCCTTACAATCAAGGAAGATTACAAGGTCTAAGATGGAACCCTAATCTAGACGGATGAAACCCTAGATTAGGAGCAAAGCTCACTATTAGTCTTAACAACAAGTCTAACCCTAATTAGCGTTTGGGTACGGGTATTTATAGTCTAAACCTGACTCCCTTGGATACATGGGCCACAGCCCGTTTTACTGCTCACAGGCAGAATCCGGAGGGTCCGGGTGGTCGGATGGTCCAGGCTGGTGTCCGGGTTTTCCAGAAGCGATCCGGACACTCATCCGGAGTGTCAGGGTGGAGGTCCGGGCCTGTCCAGAGAAGATCCGGACACTCAGCTGGAGCGTCCAGGTTGAGATCCGGCATTTCCAGAGAGGATCCAGATACTCACCCGGAGGGTCCGGGTTGAGGTCCGGCTCTGACCCGGAGGGTCCGGGCCTCAACCGGACAGTCCGGGTCTTCACTTCTAGTGTGCATCCGGGGGTTCCGAAGCAGCAGTCCGGCTGGGGTTCGGCTTGGAGCTTGGGGACTTGATGCTTGGTGTTTCCTCCTCAGTCCCGTTGCTCGTCAGTTGATTCTTCCATTTGGTTGCTCCTTCATACCTTAGCAAGCAAAGAATCAAAGCAGTAGGTAGCATACCATTCATACTCAAATCAAGTGGGGATGTATCAAGGAATAGAGTCACCTCATGTTGTATAGCCTTGGCTCGGGCCCTTGTCATCGGTCCAATAGGGTTTGAAGGTGGACTTGGGCACTTGTCATCCTTGATGAAGGTGATGTCCGCATCACTTCACCTCTGCGACTCGGCTCCCTGCCGACCAACAGAGGCTTCACCAACATCTTCACTCGGACTCACCCCCGAGTCCACGCCTTCGGCTCCTCTTCACAGGGACGGGGCTACGCCGAAGCCGGATCTGCTGTTCGCGCACGGGTTCTCACCCGTCGAACAGGGATCCCGACTGGTTACTGCGATCGATTCTCTCCTGCCTATCCTTGAGTATGACTCGGATGACTTCGAGAGCTCGGGTAGTCACCACCCTTCCCGGGAGGTCTTCATGGCCAATCCCGACTCGCTGGTCAACGACCATGACCAGTCAACCCCCATTGCGGAACAAACACCCGCTGAGCTTGAAGCCACTCGGCTTCGCCTTCTTGCCAAGGAAGAAGAACTGGTCGAGCAGCAAACCAGGCTCGCTCGTCAACGCAACGAGCAGCAACGTAATGAGGACATGCGAGATCGCGGACACCAGGTCCATAACGTATTCTGTATGCATGAAAGGGATGGTGTCCAGATATTTCTGCTCCCCAGTCACAATGTCGTCGCCGCCACGGTGGTGGCACGTGCCATCAATATCCCTGAAGGCACCCTAGGTCACGACGAGCTCCGACGGCTCCGGATCCTGATGGAGGAAGCAGCCCTCCAACAAGCTGCGATCTTCGAGGACCGTTCGTTTTCCTCTGCGAGCGCCAGGAGTCGGCGCTCCCCCTCTAGGGGACGCACCCGCCGCGGAGGGTCACCATGCTGACTCTGACCGTCACCAGCCAGCCGGAGCGGTACGCAACCGACTCGGGCCGAACCGTGACGCACGGGATACCATTGCTGCAAGAAACCGTGCCTGTCGAGGTGCGGACAAAAATGCTCACCAAGCTGGGTCGGTCCATAGCCGACTTGGACCAGACCGCGATGCATGGAATCCCCTTGCTGCCAGATGAAATATTCATCGGGATCCAAAGAGGGACAACCGCAGTAACTGCCACGGCGATAGCAATGAACGGAGGGCTACTAGCCGTGGCCGTTCCCCGACCTCCTCTGGTATGGGGTATGCAGGACCGAAGGTGTTCGGTCCCCGCATCCACAACGTCATTTTCCCGTCGCGGTTCTGGATCACCGGCATTGACAAATACACAGGCGAAACTCGACTAGATATCTGGCTAGCAGACTACCACACAGCGTGCAGGACTAATGGAGGCAACAATTATGTTGCAATTCACTACCTACCCCTGTTTTTAGCCGACTCGGCTCGAGCCTGGCTCACCAGCCTGCCTCCGGGTTGCATCCAGTCATGGTCCGACCTCGAAACCCTTTGATACGGGGGCTCCCGATCTTCACGATTTGGACTAGATAACTAGCGTACCCTAAATGGAAATCCCACCCCAACAACAAACTCCAACGAGAAAGCCTTTGGGAAACTAAGAAACCAAATCAACTACACTCTCGATTGAATGCCACGATTTCCACCTGGGGGCACGTGCCGGTCCTTACAATCCACAGGAGAAAGCAAGATCTATGGTGGAAGCCCTAATCTAGAGGGATGAACCATAGATTAGGAGCTAAGCTCACTTAAGTCTAAACAACAAGTCTAACCCTAATTAGTGCTTGGGTATGGGTATTTATAGTCCTAACCCCGTAACCCTTGGATATATGGGCCGCAGCCCGTTTTACTGCTCGCAGGCAGAATCCGGACTGTCCGGATTGAGGCCGGAGGGTCCGGGAGGCCGGAGGGTCCGGGCTGATGTCCGGGATTTCCAGAGGAGATCCAGACACTCAGCCGGAGTGTCCGGGTTGAGGTCTGGGATTTCCAGAGGAGATCCAGACACTCAGCCGGAGTGTCCGGGTTGAGGTCCGGGTTTTTTAGAGGAGATCCAGACACTCAGCCGGAGTGTTCGGGTTGAGGTCCGGGTTTTCCAGAGGAGATCCGGATACCCGCCCGGAGAGTCCGGGCTGAGGTCCGGCTTGGATCCAGAGGGTCCGGGCCTCACCCGGACAGTCCGGGTCTTCACTGCTAATGCACATCTGGGGGTTCCGAAGCAGCAGTCCGGCTGGGGTTCGGCTTGGAGCTTGGGGACTTGATTCTTGGCATCTCTCCCTCAGTCCCGTTGCTCGTCAGTTGGTTCTTCCACTTGGTTGCTCCTTCATACCTTAGCAAGCAAAGAATCAAAGCATTAGGTAGCATACCATTCATACTCAAATCAAGTGGAGATGTATCAAGGAATAGAGTCACCTCATGTTGTATAGCCTTGGCTCGAGCCCTTGTCATTGGTCCAATAGGTTGCAAAGGTGGATTTGGGCTCTTGTCATCCTTGATGGAGGTGATGTCCGCATCACCCTTTTCATGAACAACTTCTAGGGCACCTATAATCGGCCTGGAAATGCGTGGGATCTTCACAGTTGCACCCAAGAGGCAGGCGAGACTCTCAGAGAGTACATCCAATGCTTCTCCAAGAAGAAGACCTCCTTGCCAGAGGTCCGAGAAGGAGATGTCATCACTGCCTTCTCTAAAGGTGTACAAAGCACTGACCTCATCCACAAGATTGCGTGTAAAAACCCCCAAACTATGCGCGAACTCTTCGATATCACCAACAACTTCGTGACCAGTGAGGAAGCCGTCCGCAGCGCTACTAAGGATGACAAAGGAAAGGGCAAGGCTCCCGAGTCCCCCAGAGGGGATGCTGATC
Source organism: Stipa capillata (assembly GCA_019208055.1). Lineage (NCBI taxonomy): Eukaryota > Viridiplantae > Streptophyta > Magnoliopsida > Poales > Poaceae > Stipa > Stipa capillata. Next base: position 42,581 of record JAGXJF010000694.1, on the reverse strand, counting down.
CCGAGTCGTCCAGGAAGAAACATCGGAAGCGCAAGGGCGGAGACCTCGTTGCTGCAGCTGAGCGTGCCCTGCCACGCCGTCCTCAGCGTAGCAATGCAACCTTTGAGGAGATGATGAGTTAGTCTTGCCACTTCCATGGGCCAAAATCCAACCACGTCACGCGCGACTGCAATCTCTTAAAGAACTTGAACAAGCCTTCCGTTCCTAACCGGAACAAAAAGGAGCCTGCTCATGACAAAGGTGATGAGTTCCCGAAGGAGACCGCGTGCCTGATGATCTTCGATCGCCCTAGCAGCTACGAATCAAAGCACCGCCAGAAGCTCACGGATTGGGAGGTCAACGCAGTGGAACCGGCCGTGCCCCAGTACCTGCGATGGTCTGAGTCCGTTATTTCTTTCGGCCGCACGGACCACACCGACTACATACCTCACCCCGGGAGGTTCCCCTTGGTGGTGGACCTAATCGTTTGCGGCGTCCGCCTAACTAAGGTCCTCATGGACGGAGGGAGTGGTCTGAACATCCTCTACATCAAGACCCTGGACGACATGAAGATCTCCCGCTCGGAGATCAAGCCCACCGGTGCACCCTTCCATGGGGTTGTGCCCGACAAGATGGCAAGTCTGCTCGGGCAGATCAGTCTGCCCGTCACATTCGGTACTCCGGACAATTTTCGGACCGAGACCCTCACTTTCGAGGTTGTCGACTTCCCGAGTTCGTATCACGCCATCCTGGGGCGTCCCTGCTACGCCAAATTCATGGCCATCCCCAGTTACATCTACCTGAAGCTCAAGATGCCGGGTCCCCACGGGACAATAACGGTGCAAAGCAGCTTCCAGCACGCCTACACGTGCGATCGGGAAAACTACAACCTTGCTGCAGCCCAAATCGCGACAGTCGAGCTTGACAACCTCAAGTCGGCCGTAGTCGAGGAAGCACCCCCGACCAAGAAAGCTTCAGCATCGACATCATTCCAGTCAGCACGAGACACCAAGTCGATCCAGCTCGACCCAGAAGACTCCTCCAAGACGACGCAGACCGGGACTGCGCTCAGCGATAAATAGGAAAGCGCGCTTGTCAGCTTCCTCCACGACAACCGGGACATCTTCGCATGGACATCTTCCGACATGCCCCGAGTTCCGAGGGAGGCTGCGAGCACTCTCTGAACGTTCAGCCGGACGCCAAGCCGGTCAAATAGCGCCTACGCCGCTTCGCTAAGGATAGACGTAAAGCAATAGGAGAAGAGATAGCCAAGCTTCTAACAGCTAGCTTTATTAAAGAAGTGTATCATCCTGACTGGCTAGCGAACCCAGTACTTGTTCGCAAAAAGAATAGAAAGTGGAGGATGTGCGTTGATTACACTAGCCTAAACAAGGCATGCCCCAAAGATCCTTTTACTCTTCCACATCGACCAAGTGATCGAGTCGGGCTACCATCAGATCAAGATGAAGGAGGATGACATCTTTCATCACTCCATTCGGGGCTTTCTGCTGCGCCTCCATGCCTTTCGGTCTGAAGAACACCGACACTACGTACCAACGGTGCATGCAGCGCTGCCTCCAGACATAGATCGGTCGGAACGTGCAGGCCTACATCGACGATGTGGTGATCAAGTCTGAGAAGAAAGAAGACCTCCTAAGTGATTTGGTAGAAACTTTCTCCAACCTTAGACGATTTAGCATGAAGCTTAACCCCGAAAAGTGCGTGTTCAGGGTCCCTTTGGGAAAGTTACTAGGCTTCATCATTTCCGAACGAGGAATCGAGGTGAACCCGGAGAAGATCGACGCCATCATCAAGATGGGCCCCCCAAAAGGCCTCAAAGATGTTCAACCGCTAATCGGGTGCATGGCGGCACTCAGCTGATTCATCTCCCGACTCGGTGAAAAGGCATTGCCCTTCTACAAGCTCCAGAAGAAGTCGGACAACTTCACATGGACACCTGAGACCCAAGACGCCCTCGACGGGCTAAAGAAGCTCCTGACCACGTCCCCGATACTGGTTTCCCCGATGCCCAACAAGCCACTGCTCCTGTACATCGCAGCGACCACCCAGGTGGTCAGCACCGTCCTGGTCGTCGAACGCTCCGAGCCAGGCCACATCCAGAAGGTCCAGCGCCTGGTCTACTTCATCAGTGAAGTACTAGTCGAGTCCAAGACGCGGTACCCACAGATACAGAAGATCATTTATGCGGTGTTCATCACATCTCGGAAGCTAGTCCACTACTTCCAGGGACACCCGATCACAGTAGTCAGCTCCTTCCCAATCGCCGATGTTATCAATAACCGCGACGCTATGGGAAGAATCGCTAAATAGGCAATAGAATTAATGGCATTCAGCATAGTTTACACCCCCCGCACGGCTATCAAGTCCCAGGCTCTTGCTGACTTCATGGCCGAGTGGACAGAAATCCAGTCCCCACCCTCTGTCATCAACCTCAAACACTGGACACTCTACTTCGATGGCTCTCTAATGCTCCAGGGCACGGGGGCTGGTGTTGTGCTCATTTCTTCGAAAGGAGAATGCTTCAAGTATGTGCTGCAGATCCACTTCCCGGTGTCCAACAACGTGGCCGAATACGAAGCCTTACTACACGGTTTACGTATTGCAACCTCACTCGGGATCCGCCGACTCCTCGCCCACGGGGACTCTGAACTGGTGGTTAGGTAGGTTATGATGGACTGGTCATGCAGAGACCCCTCCATGGAAGCCTACTGCCAAAAGGTACGCAAGTTTGAAGCCAAGTTTGACGGCCTTGAAATTACACACGTCCTCTGCCGAGACAACGAGGCGGTAGATGCACTCGCCAAACTGGGGTCCAGTCGGGACATCGTCTTGGCTGGAGTATTCCTCCAAGAGTTGCATACCCCCTCCATCAAGGTAGAGACAGCACCCAAAGCCGAAGAACCACAGCCCGAAGAATCTGATAGCACTCGGCAAATGTCACCAGCAGTCTTGGTCATCATTCCCGACTGCATGTTGCCCTTCCTCGACTACCTCTTGCGAGACACCCTCCCGCCAGACCAGACCAAGGCACAGCGTATTACTAGGAGGGCCAAAGCATACGTCGTAGTTGAGGGGGAACTATATATGTTGACGAAACGAGTCTCGGACAGTAAACTTGGGCACCCCGGGCCGAGGTGCAAAGAGGACGACTTAGGGGAACGACGCCTAGCGACCACTCAAACTCCCCCAGTACCCCACCGGTGATCAATACACGGGGATCGAGATGGACAAAAGAACCAAAATTTGGTGAAATGGAACTGAACTGTATGGGGTGGCGATTCGCCCTTATATAGGCAAAACCGACCCGTTAGTGAATATACATTTGTGCCCTGGGGGAGGTTACAACCTTGTGTCACCATACATCGGGCGAATCTGTACTCTCATCCTCGCCGCTACCTACCATATGTGCCGGCATATCCTTGATGCGCCTCGCCGGTACGGATCGCCGCCGCGCCTGCCTCCTTCCCGACGCATTTGGCGGAGGGTGACTCCGGGTTTTGACCCCTGGACGAGGTGCTGCTCTTTACCTCGGCCCGGGTGCGGATCACCCCAGCCTCGTCCTGGAGTGGGGCCGGCCTCGGCCTTGCCCGGGAGCCGGTGATGCGCCTCGTCCTAGCCGAGATACCTCAGCCTCGACCTCGCCGGAGTGCCTCGGCCTTGCCGACAAGCCTCACCGGGGCACAGCCTCGTCCTCGCTTGGGGGTTCCTGGGGACCTGCGAGGAAGTTTTGGAAAGGCTAGGTGTAGAGACGGAAAGATAAAAACAAGGGGTACCTCGTCCTGGGCGACCGGGTCGGACTCCCCCAACAATATAAAAAGAGCACCTCGGGCATCCTCCAGCGGTGCATATCTCAAGATCAAGGCAAACAACTACTACAAGACATTCACTCGGGAGTTTGCGGGCATCATGCGGCGCCAAAGTCGTTAGTCGGTAAAGCCTTCCGATAAGGTTTCTACTGGCCAACCGCCGTCTCTGATGCCGAGCACATTGTGTGCACTTGCGAGGGATGCCAATACTTCGCCCGCTAGATACACTTGTCAGCTCAAGCACTCCAGCCTATTCCGATCACTTGGCCCTTCGCCGTTTGGGGTCTGGACATGGTTGGTCCTCTCAAAAAAGCTCTCAGGGGCTATACACATCTCTTCATCGCCGTCGACAAGTTCACCAAATGGATTGAAGCCAAGTCGGTTGCCACAATCACTGCAGAGCGGGCCGCCGAATTCTTCCGGGATATCGTCTTCCGCTTCGGTGTCCCCAACAGCATCATCACGGATAATGGCACTCAGTTCACCAGTGGAGCATTCCTCAAATTCTGCAATGACTACAACATTGGCCTCAACTTCGCCGCGGTCGCACATCCACGCACCAACGGGTAGGTTGAGCGGTCTAATGGTCTGATTATGCAAGGCATCAAACCTCAGATCTTCCAGCGCCTGAAGAAATTCACGAGTAGATGGGCAGCAGAGTTACCCTCAGTGCTTTGGAGCCTACGGACTACGCCCAACCAGTCAACTGGTTACACGCTTTTCTTCATGGTCTTTGGAGCCGAGGCCGTGCTCCCGACTGACTTGGACCATGGATCTCCATGCATCCGCGCTTACACCGAGGCCGAGTCAGAGGAAGCACGACAAGATGCTGTTGATCGGCTTGAAGAGGCGCGCGAGGTTGCGTTCCTTCGGTCGGCAAAGTACTAGCAGGGCCTACGACGCTACCACAGTCGGCATGTACGTGGCCGCTCGTTCAACATTGGCGATTTGGTTCTATGCCGAGTCCTGTCCAACAAAGACAGGCACAAGCTCTCTCCACCATGGGAGGGTCCGTACGTGGTCGCTGAAATATTGCGCCTGGGGGCTTACCGACTGAAGGACAGTGACAGCAACATCATCACCAATGCATGGAACATTGAACAGCTACGTCGTTCCTATGCTTAAAACTTTGTACTCTGATATTTTAGACATATGAATAAATTTTCTTTTTCGCTCTACTTGAAACACTTTTAGAAGTTCCCGACTGGCCCACTATGCACGCTCATGGCCACGCATAGCGGACACTCGGCGGTTACACCCTCTGGGTGCGTTCAGTCGCACTCGGGTTTCTTTCATTCGTGCAAACCATTCTAGTACTACGTACACAACCCACCGTTGACTCCTTGACATCGATCGCCGGTTTACGTGATAACCCTATGCTATACAGGAAACAACCCACGGCTAATCTCTACGCAAGGGAGGCCAAAACGGGTCGGCAAGAGCACATATGATGGATTAACATACGCACGAACGAGTATTTTGCGAAGGAAAAAATTGATAAACTTAAAAACTAAGTCTGTTACAAAACATACATAACCAACATCCACTCGGACAGTTGACCTACATATGTTGAATGTTTTTTTTACAGACCGGCGCGGTCGATAAGGGAGTTCGCCGTGTCCTCGACTGACTTCATCAGCTCCGGGATATCTTCGTCGGGAACGCCGGCGGCGTATCCCTCTCTGATCGCTTCCATGTCAAGCAACGAATAATGGGATTTCACCACCGTGAGCGACAGCACAGCCCTAGATCACGTCGCATCCGATAGCAGACGCTTCGCCTCACCCGGCACCTGCCGAAGACGCTCCGCCACCATGTCCGCGTGGTCCGGAACCGGGTCATCCTCCCACAGGGCGTTGCAAGCTATGTGACCTACCGCCTGCAAGGACTCGGCTGACTCGCCGACCTTCTTGAGGCAGATTTGGAGGGCTACAGAGGCAGAATAAGGGTGTGAGTAAAATGACCAGCGGACCCCGACCGGCTAGCACCCGAGTCAAAAACTTACCGGCTTCGGAGTCTGCGGCCCTCTTGTTTGCCGCCTGACAGCCTCTAGAGAGTCTACATCCTTCTGGTTCGCCACCTCGACAGCCTCCAGAGCCCGGCTCAGGCTGCCGTCCATGATGGCCGCCTCGCTCTCCAGGTGCTCCACGCGAGCCTTCTCCGCTCCGAGCAGCTTCTGAAGCTTGGAGGCCCTGTCCTCAACGAAATCCAGTTCCCAGACACAGGCCTTCATCGCCTCAAGCTCTATTTTGAGCTTAGAGGTCTTGCTTTCGACAGCTACAGAAGACAAGTCAGCACGGCAACAAACAAAAAGCAACCAAAGGGACTCGGCTTCCTTACCTTTAGCTCGCGTAGCTTCCTGGGAAAGTCCACTCTTCAGGGCGGTGATTTCAGCCTCTTGCTTGCGGGCCATGGCCTCTGCCGCCTGGAGGCTCCCCGTCAGTTTGTCCCACTCAGCCTTGCGAAGGCTGAGTCGGTCATAAACCAGCAGCTACTCCTGAAGGAAGACAGTCTTGTCCTGGGACTGACAGTTTAGCTTCTGCAAAAAAGTAACAGAAAAAGTTAGCCACTCGGGAAGAATCGTCAAGACCCTCCACTCGGTCTTTTGGACCCAGCAGAGGCTCGGGGACTACACCCTCTGGGTGCACTGATCGTGCACTCAGATTGAAATCTACAGAATATGCAAAAGACCCTTCGCCCGACTACTCTGATCGACCGAAGGCTCGGGGACTACACCCTCTGGGTGCACTGATCGCGCACCCAGCGTGAAATCTACGAAATACACAAGGAATCCTCCGCCTGACTATTACAGTCGACCGGAGGCCCGGGGGCTATTCCCCAGTGGGTGTACCAGTGATACACCTATAGACGAAAAACAAAAGCAGAAATGCAAGTGCAAAAATCTTAGCCGCATCAGCGGGCGCAACCTGCCGTTCAGCAGGTTGGCACCTTCCTTCACCATCTTCATCAGAGCCGGGAGCATCTCTCTGAGTTGGGTAGCGACATCCATCACATCGTTCCACTCCTCTTCCTCTCGGATGTCGTCGATCTCCCGGATGATCAGGCTCGGCCGCGCAGGGTCCGTGTGGCAGATCCGGAGTGGCTGGATCGCTAGCTCCGAACCTGGCTGGGGAGGCGGGGTGAGATTAACTCCATTGTGGGCAGCAACTTGAGGCCGCCCCTGCGGTCCAGCGGGGCGCCTCCCGACGAACTCAGGCCTGCTCCCCCCGATGCCCCCGTACTCGGACCCGCGTCCCCGAACGTGGTCGGGGCCGGCGCCTCAGCGGGGGACGCCTCCGGCTGGGGAGTAGAAGGCGAGGTCAAGGGCGCGCCGTCTCGCTTGGGAGAAGGCCGGGGGGATGGAGTCACAGCCACCCTTGGAGGAGACGAGGGCCGGGCATCTGACTCCAGCTGGCCCCTGCCTTGGCCGGACCCCGGGGTGCTTGACGACACCTTCGGGACATCTCCCGTCCTCTGCATCCTGCAAAAAATACCCAGACACGTCAAGTTCAAAAGACAAAACAAGCAAAATGACATTCGCCAAAATGACTTACTTGGCAGATCGAGGGACGAGAATACGTTTCCTGGACCCCGGGGCCTGCTGCTTCGATGCGTCGGCTGTCGGGGTCGACGACGCCATGGAGCTGCTCTACTCCCTGAAAGCGGTGTCGGCCGTCCGTTTCTCCCCCCGACTGGGGGGGAACTTCATCTCCGGCTGCCTGAGGAACCCCCTCCGGGGTGGCAGTTGGCGCCACCGGGTCAGGATGGGCGGAGGAGCTGCCTTGTCCTCCCGGGGTAGCGCCTGCAGACGGCCCCTACCTCCTTCGCCAGATAAGCGAGGCGTTGTTGTCGTCTTCCTCCTCTTCCGGAGTTGGCGCACTCGGTGGAGGAGCGCTAGGTGCTGCCGCAGTAGGCGCCTTCTCCTTTGAAGACCCGGCTCCGGAGGAAGATGCGCCCGCCGCCCCCTGCGATGGTGTCCCGCTGCTGGGGACGTCGGCGTACTGCGGCTGGTTCCAGATCTCCTTCTCCAGAAGGGGAACATCGGAACTGAAGCCGAAGAGAACCTGCAAAGGCAAGAAAATGCAGATATAACCCGAGTTAGACTCGGTGGCGCGACAAATAAAAAGAATCAGGAGATTGACCACTTACCCGGCTTGGGGGATTCGATCTGCTGAAGGGCGGAGGCCGTCCGGAGATGTCCAGATGTGTCCCCTGAGCCATGAGCTTCTTGACTCGGCGTTGGACATCTTCCTCCGAGAGCTCCTCGGAGGATTCTCGGGTCGGGTCCTGCTCGCCGACGTATTCAAACATTGGGTGAGCCCTTACCTTCGCGGGCTGCACTCGCCACTAGATGAAGGTCGAAACAATGATGACCCCTGTGACCTCAGCTTGGATCGCCTCAGCAAGCTGTGCCATGATGACCGTGATTCTGTCCTGTTCCCGGTCCAGCGGCAGCTCGAACCAGCTCGGTTTGACCTCCGGGGGCTAACCCACGAACACCGGGAGTGACAGTGCGGGATTGGAACAATAGAACCAATTCGCGTGCCATCCCTTACTGGAGGTCTGCAACGGCAGGGTCAGGTAGCTCTTCGCCACTCCGGGCCTCAATTGGAACCTGGCGCCTCCCACCACGGCTGGGTTGTCCCTGCTCGGCTGCGGCTTCACGATGAAGAGGTGCTTCCACAGTGCGAAGTGCGGCTGGATGCCGAGGAAGCACTCGCACAGCGTAATGAAGCACGAGACATGGAACATGCTGTTGGGGTTAAGGTTGTGGAGCTCTAAACCGTAGTAGTAGAGCAGCCCTCGCAAGAAGGGGTGGATGGGCATAAAGAAGCCCCGCTGGAAGAATGAGCCGTGGATGACCATCTCACCCGTGTTTGGGGAGGGAAACGTCTCCCCTGCAGCGGTGCGCCACTCGACCAGCTCTTTTGGCAGCAGCACTCCCGACCTCACCAGAGCCTTCAGCCGCATCTCAGTCGCCATCAATTTTATCCAGGGGGTCATCAGATCGATGGGGGAGTTCTCCTCGCTCAACAGCTTCCACACCAATGTGTCCTCCTCCTCTTCGGTTGGATTTGCTTCCCACTCGGGGGAGTGCATTTGATGCTAGCGAAGTGGAACTAGGGTTTTGGTGTGCGGCGGTGCTCTCGAATCGATTGGGTGCAAGGAAGACGAAGGGAATTTAGGCGCAAAGGAGATAAAGCGTGCACTGGAAGGCATGAGTAGACCCCGCCATTTTCCTGATCTTATAAAGGGGAACGGTTTGGGCGGTGCGACTCTTCCGCTTCCGCACGCGCGCAATTTTCCTGCCCCCAAGATGTGCCTCTTCGAATTCTATTAACGCGGAGTAACGGCCCACGTCGTGGCTCTTCAGCGCCCATTACGCGGCTTCACCATGATCTGCGCCATTTAACAAAAGGGATCCCACAGTTGGCCTTCCGAGGTTAAATAGCCGTTTGGATACTCCCCGCATAAACAGCAACTGTAACGTACCTGCAACGGGTCACTAGTCGATTACCGATTAAGTCAGAACCGAACATTACAGTTTTGAAGGGTTTCAAGGATTGGCCTCCTGTAGGAACGCAATCACTTGAATACACCCGAGTGAAGGGCAGTTATGGTGCGCCTTCAATAGGCCACTAGTCCAACGCCGAGAACTTCGTTCTAGGATTTCCTCTACCTGGACTTTCCGAGAACTTCGTTCCAGGATTTTTGGGGTCCGGGATTTTTGGGTTCAGCGGAATATCTAGGTATCAGGCTTCGTCACTCGGGAACCTATGCGCCATAACTCATATTCTGGTTTCAACGCGAATTTTGGAGGCATTCCCTCAGAGGGACAGCAGCTGGACCCGGGCCACTCGGGAAACCAGATGCTACTCGGAAATTCAGTCGGGATTCATGGTATGTCCCACGCTGGGCTATCAACCGGTCTCTATCCTTCAGGATAAATCGGATACCACCAGACTTTACCCGCTATTAACTCACCTGCCATGATATTTTGGCCTTACGGGTGAATATCACTTGGCTCATTATTGTCTTTTCCACAGGAGTTTTATGAGTCCCTCACAATCTCCCTGCAAGCGATAAAACGGCGCACTCATGCAAATGTCACTTGGGAAACTTGCCCAAGGGAGAAGGTGGACAGCAGCCAGATTGTGAAGGACTCGGGGGCTACTGACGATGACATGGCACCCGGGTATCGTCAAGGCGGACGAATCTGGCCCTCTGGACATAGGGTGGGCCGGGCCGACTACTCGGAGTCCGACTTCTACACGGGGGTGCCTCATTGACTTGGAGTACAAGACAGGGATAAGTACGTATCCGGTAATCCCGGATTCTGTTGTAACTAATTAGAAAACCAATCTGTAAACCGATTCGGACTCTTGTAACCCTACCCAGGTCGCCTATATAAGGCCCGGCAGGGATCCTCCGATCGGTATGTTCATATACACTCTCGTATTCCCATACACACAAAGCCCTAGCAACCTTGAGGTCTGTTCTCGAGGACTTGCGACACTCGGGATTCAAGCAATACCAGCCACCAAACACAGGACGTAGGGTATTACCTCTTCTTGAGGACCTGAACCTATCTAAACTTTGTCTCCCGTGTGCACCCATCTAGATCTGCTGTGCGTACGCTGCCCCATATTCACTATTGCCGGATTAGAACACCGACAAGGTAACTCTTTTATATGACACCTAAGAGCGAGTGGTTCCCTTTTGTACAAGTCTCGCAAGAGGCTACTAGGGTGATGACATGGTCCATAGTGTTGTCGGGATACAATGAGTTCAAGATTGATGTATGGTGGCATTGAGCGGGTATTCCTGGAAGTTGGGCACATACTAGAGATGCAAGAAGAATCTAACTTCACTAGATCATTAACTGTGATGAAAAGGAAGAAGGAAGTAAAATTGTAGGTGGAGTCATGAAAGAGTCAGGGAGTAGCATTAGAAACTCATGAAGCCAAAAGGTTGAAACCCAAGTCCAAGGTACATGGAGATTCAAGCAAGAAAACTTTAAGATGGTGAAGGAAATATACGCGAAGGTTGAGTTTATTGAAATTGTGTTGAATATGTGTATGGACAGGTTACATGTTGGACTTGGAGAAGTTTTAGTATTATGATTGCGTATTACAATGTGTGAGGATAGGGAAAGAATAGAGTTTGAGTCGGACTCGTGTACCTTGGGTCGCTCATATAAGGAGGGGATGCAGCACACATTGTAACCAAGGTCGTAGAGTGTTTTCAACTAGGAGGCGGTCAGACTGGCCCTAGGGGTGGTCAGACTAGTGCTACTCGAATTTGCCAAGAACTGAAAGAAGGCTTAGGGATGAAGTTGTCACGAAGGGCATAGTCTGACCAGGCCCTAGGGGCAGCCTGAACGGTGGCTCCACCAGGAGTCGACAATGTCTAGATATTGAATAGTATAAGGGAGGAGTGCCTGCAGTCGGCTCCTGGGGATGTAGGCTTCTGTTGAACCTCATCAACAAGTATCGCTCGCCTATTTTTTGCTTTCTATGTGCATGTTTATCCTCGATAGTTCCAAGATGCAACTTTGCGTTGTGACATCATCGTGGGAGATTGGTTATGGCTTCATGCCATGGGTCCAATTTTCTAACATGGGTGTTGTCGATCCTACAAAAGTTGTTAGTTTTGTGAAGAATCTTGCTCATAGCACTAGAATCACTCGGGATGAACTTTGCATTGATCAATAGGAATTGTGTAGAGGAGATGAAGTTACAAGTTGTTTCATACAGGGAAACTCTGTGCGAATTTTTGTTGTGTTTGGTGATTGTGTCACCATTTTTCGTTTTGTGGTGCGAGGGCGTGCTTATACACTAAGACAATTAGTAGTTGCTTGTCTCTTGGCACCAATTGCTATGGAGGGAGACCATCAAGATGTCTTCAACCATCGAGTTAGTCCGAGATAGCACCACGTGTAGCTGTCCTTGTCTGGAGGCAATTGTTCTCCACGCATACGTACATCTTAGGCACGTGGGTAATTGCTCCCACAACCTCCTGGAGGTCATGGACAAGGAAAAACTCTTATACTGGTCCTGTCTAAACCAAGCCTAGTAATAGTTCTTAGGCTTTACAGCAAAACTTGATTGGTGACCTGGTCAACAATCGTCATCAGCTAGCCCCCAAGCCTTAAGAGGACAAAGAATTTTCCCTTAAGGCCTAAGTATGCCGAGGATATCATCCAGAGGAGGTCTCCTTATATGTATAATCTCATAATGATCTCTTCAATGGAGTGGTCATTTATGGTTGATGGAACGACAGTCGTTCCGTCTCGGTGTTAAAAAATTCATTTCGAAAAAACCAGTGGGAAAAAACCAAAATGAAGGAAGAAGAGTACACTGCCGTGTGAGAGTGACTAAGTGCTTGGCTCCTAGATTCAAAAGATGCCCTACTACCACACTAGAACGGTGTCAGTACAGCCTTGTGAGAGTAACACACTATTAATGATGACTTAGTATGAAAGCATCCCAGAATAGTGATTAACATGGTGATGTAATGTACCAGGCATGCACAGATTTAGACATCAACTCTGCAACGCAATGATTAGTCATGACACCGAAAAAGCGGGAATAAATGCGATCTCAGAGGCAAGGGAAAAGTGAGGTGTAACTAGCTACAGTTTCTTCCTCCTCGAGGTGTACATCGTCTCCTGCTTATTGACTATAAAAACCAACTGGGTGAGAGAGACTTTTCATCCCCATCTTCACAGCATTTGCTTTCTTCTTCTTCATCTCCTCCACTTACACCGTTATGTCAAGTGAGGAATCTTCTTGCTCCAGTGAACAAGGAGACGATGACACCCACCGGGACGAGGTCACATGCAGCAAGCACCCGAGGGAACAGGACAATGCCAACGTAGGCAGAAAAGAGGTCGATCAGGACATCTAGATCAGGAGTCTTCGGCACGAGGTGTACCGCTTGAAGTGGGATATGCATAGGAAGTTATCTGCTCACAAGGGAATCTCTTAGTTTTTCTTCTGAATTCCCACCATCTTCTTGTTCTTCAATTTTGACGAGTTTGTACTTTGTTTAGTCCTAAAGGAACAAGAGGAGTTGGTGTAGAAGGACGCCTCGACCTGGCACGACAAGATGGAGAGGATGAATGATATCCTCAAGCACCCGGCAGGTTCTTTGTGCGATGAGGTTGAGAAGACCAAGGCCATTGTCAAAGCTTTGGGATGAGATACTTGGGTAAGTTCTCTAGATCTCTTCATCAAAGATTACTCGTCCATTAGTAAAGAATATACAACTCTGTGGCATGTCTTCTACATGGGAGGACTTCGAGAGACAAAGTTCACAATCATCTTTTGCAAAGAAGCTGATCACTGGGAGGTCGTGCTGAAGGACCCGGCAAAAAATGTGGGTCTCACCAACCACGCTACTGAGAGGGCTTGATAGCTCAAGAGCCTCTCAGGTTAGATCCTACCAATGCCCACAACTAGGAGGATTGCTTCCTTGACCACTTGCGTGGAGAGGTTTAGAACATGGTAGATTTCTCGGAGGTGTTCAAGCATCTGCTTTTCTACACCACCGTGCCCCCAAACAAAGGTCTGGTCACACCTACTAGTTAGAACACAAAAAACAAGAAACTGAAGAAATAAAAAAGAAATAGAAGAACTAGAGTCTATGGTAGGTGACCCTGCTGGCGGTCCTCCGCCCTAGTGGTAACCACCACCTCCGCCTCCCTCCATTCCCTCCCTTTGAATCTGCCACCCTCAGCGTGGAGTCCACCACTGTTAGCATGTATTCCTACCACATGGCGATGATTTCTGCCATCTCTATGGGTGTGGAATTCGCTCATAGCCACTCTTTTCATCGTGAAGTCTGGTGCCGCTTCAACACAACGGTACACCTGATTGGTCATGCTAATAATTTCTTCCTTATTGCCTCTCTTGGTCAGGCTTCTTTCCCCTTAGATTTGGCTTCTGTTGGAATTTCTTTGGAATCATGCTCGGGAGGGTTCGGTGATGAAATTTTGGTGCTTCCTTTGGGCAATTGGGTTTTTTCGCTTCTCTGTATCTTGTACATATGTGTGCTTTCTGACCTATGCTCAGCACTCCTTCCAATGCCCTTAGTTTAAGTGCTTCTTTCACCTTTGGGGGCCTGGTGGTCCCAACTAGCGTCGGGAGTACAAGTAATGGTGTGGTGATGCTGAATGGACCCATTTCTGTGTAGGAAAATCTCGCTTTCAGCAATTCCTATTAGCTCCATGTTCATCTCCCCGGGGCATTTGGACGTCGCCTCGGCAACCTTCCAATGGCAGGAGGGTTTCCTTCTCCTCCAATCTCGCCTATTCGGCTTGTCTCAGCTATTGTAATTCTCATCCTTCAGTGCCCCTAGGTTCCACTTGTGCTCCGTTCCTCTGTGTTGGTTCAATCTCGATCCCTGTTCTTCCACCTTCCGCCTGTTCTTTGGGGATGTTACTCCTTTTATTGCATGATCCGGTGCCATCTACGGGGAGCATGCCATCCATAGGTCTTCAAACTTATGATGGGGCGAGGTCTTCTCTCGATTCTCCTGCAGTCTCTATCCCCCCGCTTGGCACTTTGGCCCTGTGATTGTGAGCCACCAGCCCCCTTCGAGCAGGCCATGTTTGGATTCACATAATCTTGCATTTTGGGACTTGAAATTAATTCCTAGGATATGTGAGATGTTTTAATATAGATTTCATAGAAAAATTCCTCACTAGCACTTGGGAATCGATGGTTTGATTCTCGTCCAACTTTAGTGCTGAATTTTAGGGTTAGAAAGAGGCTGATGGTAAATCAGCAATTTTTCTTAGCATAGACAAGTTTTTGACATGATTCCAATTGGAATATCTCTGTAATATTCTTATCTACCACAGTGAAAATTTTGATTCAATTCCACTAGGTAGATCAAAATCTGTGAGCGTTTTTCCGAGCAATAGTCCACTGCTTTTGCCAATTTCAGAAGTTCTGATTTTCTTACTACGAAAGTGACCCAAGAGTCGGGAGTTTCAATTTGTCCAGAGAGTTCAAAATTGGGGTTATTTCGAAACCTGTAGGAATATCGGAACTTCCTATGTTTTTAATTTGAAACTTCCGATCTGTTCAGTTTTGGCTCCATTGACTTTGATCGCTTTTGTCGATGGTTTTCTATGGCATTCTCTGATTTGGATACATAGCATTGTGTTCTTGTTTTGAGAAGTAAACATTGAATTTGACATTCACACCCCCTCTATCAGATGCCACTAATCCTACAAGTTGTATCAGAGCTTGGTCTCGCTTATCTATAAAATTTGACCGGCTTTGCAAGCCATGGCTTGCCATGGGTACTCAACTCGTCCTCCTATCTTCAATGGGACTGATTGAGAGTTTTGGAAAAATCGACTGAGAGTTTTTATGCAGTCAGAGTGGTTTGCAATTTGGCAAATCATTGAATGACACTTGGCTCTTCCTGAGGTAGTGATGCCTGCAAATTTGATTGATGTTGAAAACAATTGCAAGGCCATCAACTATTTGTTTTCTGGGTTAGATAGGAAAGAGCATGACAGAGTTGCTCATCTTGATACTGCTCACAAGATTTGGTCACCGTTAATCACTTACCATGAGGGGTTTGACCAAGTCAAGATTGCAAGAGCGGATCAATTGAAAGTGGAATACAATCGCTTTGAGCAACATCCTGGTGAGACAATAGCTGAGCTTCTTGCTAGGTTTGAGAAGATTGTGAACAAGCTTAGAGGAGTTGGGGTTACCTACTCAGATGCAAAGATGGCTAGACACGTGTTGAATACCCTAGAGCCTGCTTATGAGGTTAGGACGATAGCCATCCAAGAATCCACCAATTTGGGTACTCTTACACTTGATTTGGTCTACTCGAAGCTCTCAACTCATGAGATCACTTCTGAGAGCTGAAGCTATCAAAAGAACAAAACGCTTGCTTTGATTTGAACACTTCCTTGGATCAATCGGGGATTGTGACTCCAAGTGTCAACTCAGACACTTGCATGATTTCTTCTTCACATGGCTTGTCTTTGGTAGATCTTTCTTCTCTTTCGGATGCTCAACTTGAAAATTTTCCGGAGGAAGAGCCAGCCTTATTTGCAAAACATTTTTCAAGGGCTTACATTAATGTTCGAAACAAGAGAAGGAATGGAGCAGATTTCATATGCTATGGATGTGGCGAGAAAGACCACATCCAATCTGACGGCCCCAACCCCAAGGAGAGGAATCGCTTTGCTAGCAAGTTTTAGGGCTACAAGAAGAAAAACTTTGGATCCAAATCCAAGATGCAAGTGGCGGAGAAGAATCTTCGCTAGGCCCTCGCCGCCTTTGAAGGTGGTGATGTGAGCACCGACTCTTCCTCTACTTCCTCTTCAAGCGAGGATGAACCGGAGTCGCCCAAACACAAAAAGAAGGGCAAGAAGAAAGTGGAGCATGGCTTCATGGGCATGTGCTTCATGGCTCAAGATAAAGAGGAGAGAGAGGACGAACTTGAGAGCAACGCGAGCTACACCTTCGATGAACTTAGTGTCATGCATGAGAAGCTTCAGGATATGCTTGATTTGCAAAATGACACTTTGTTTGCCTCTATTAAGAAATCTAAGTATCTCTTTAGGCAAGTAGATTCACTTATACTAGAACTTGCTAAGCTTAAGAGTAATGATGATGAGTGTGCAAGTTGTGATGTTTTACATAAGGAATTTCTTGAAACTAAATTTGCTCTTGCTAGTGTAAATGAATTGCTTGAATCATCTAGGACTGAATTAGATAAACTTAAGTTGAGCCCTTGCTCCTTTTGTGCCTCTAAGGATGATAATTTAGACTTGCTTAAGAACGAACATGTCATGCTCAAATCCTCCCATGCTAGCTTGCCTTGTTTGGATCTCTTGGATGTTCTTCTATTATAGCACCTCTTAATGAATTGAAAGAAATATAATTGTGCTTTGCTCTAGGTTTCATGATGCACATCTTAGTTATCCAAGAACTCATGGTCTATAAGGACAATCTAGCCAAAATGAAAATTCTGTATCTTGCTGCTTACGTTGTTCACTCATCTCATGCTATTGAACTTAAAAATGCTAAGAAACAACTTGCTAGAACTAGTTCTAAGAGCACTCAAGAACCTTCTTCATGTTTAAAGTGCAAATACTTGGAAGGTAGGAATAGATAGTTGGGTGTTTCTAAGACACAAACAAGGCCTCAAAATGTTGAGGCTCTTAGTGGCTCTAAGAGGCGACAAGGTGTAGATTGCTTAGAGTCTTTTCACCGTCCTCGTAGAGGTGGTTCGCGTACTGTGATATGTGATGTTCCTCCATAGCGTGGTCTTGATCAAGGTCATAGTGTTGCTCGAGATGTTGCATTACATGCTAATCACTCACGACTTTTTGTTCCAGCTAAGAGAGTAACTTGGTACTGGATTCAGAAATCTTTGCTTACTAACCCCAGTACTATAGCCGAGGGTCCTGCGTCCAATACTTCCTCTTCGCCGGTGGCACCTGCTTCACCGGGAGCTCAACTTCCCACCTCCCTTTCAACTGAGGTAGACGCTGCCGAGGCTACTTCCACTAGAGCTTTGGATTTGGTCAAGGGTCCTTAATGCACTCAAAGGGATCACCCTTCAACACAAATATTCGGTGACATCTACAAGCGTATAACACGCTCCAGGTCCATTCCTTCCTTAGACTTGGCACATTCTGCTTTTGTTGCCTCTTTTGAGCCCAAAGATATATGTCATGCACTTTCTGATGATAGTCAATTCCAAGCATGAGGAGTTAGAGAATTTTGAGAGGAACATGATTTGGGTGCTTGTAGAGTGTCCACTTGGTCACAATGTCATTGGGATCAAGTGGGTATTCAAGAACAAGTAATGCGATGATGTTATTGTTGTTCGCAACAAGGCTAAACTCATAGCTCAAGGGTTTAGTCAAATAGAAGTCTTTGATTTTGACAAAACGTTTTCATCTATTGCTTGCTTGGAGGCTATACACATTTTTCTTGCATTTTCTGCTTCCAAGAGATTTAGGCTTTATCAGATGGATGTCACAAGTGCATTTCTTAATGGTTTCATTGAAGAAGAAGTCTATGTTAACCAACCTCCAGGATTTGAAAACCCTAAATACCCTAATTTTGTGTACAAACTATCTAAGGCATTCTATGGTCTTAAGCATGCTCCTTGAGCTTGGTATGATAGACTTAAGAACTTTTTGATCCAAAATGGTTTTGAAATGTGTATGGTAGATAAGACTTTGTTTCTTCTTAGGCGTGGAAATGACCTACTAATTGTGCAAATCTATGTGGATGCCATAATCTTTGGTGGCTCCTCTAATGCTCTTGTATCCAAGTTTCCCGAGATGATGAGTAGGGAAGTTAAGATATCAATGATGGGTGAGCTTCAATACTTCTTGGGGCTGCAAATTAAATAGGCAAAGAAAGGCACCTTTGTTCATCAAGCCAAGTACACTAAGGATCTCTTGAAGAAGTTCGGGATGAGCGATACCAAGCCACTTAATTCCACGATGTCTATTGCCACTGCTCTAAGTCCTAATGAAGAAGGAGAGGCAGTGGACCAGAAGGAGTTCAGAAGCATGATTGGCTACCTCCTCTACTTGACAACATAAAGACCTGACATCCAGTTCGTCGTTTGCTTGTGTGAAAGGTTTCAAGCCTCACCGACAGACTCCCATCGGTAAGCTACGAAGCGCATCATGAGGTACCTTCAATCATCCCTTGAGTATGGACTTTGGTATTCTTGCTCTTCTATTCTTGGGATTCAGGGTTTTTCAGTGCAGACTTTGCTGGGTGTAAAATAGACCGCAAGAACACTTCCGGTATTGTCACTTTCTAGGCACTTCTCTTGTTTCATGGTCTTCTAGAAAACAATCCTTTGTTACACAATCCACTACTGAGGTCGAGTATGTTGCAGCTGCAAGTAGTTGTAGTCAAATTCTTTGGATGATCTCTACTTTGTAGGATTTTGGGTTGACATTTGACAGTGTTCCACTTTCCTGTGATAACACTAGTGCTATAAACATTGCTAAGAACCCAGTGCAATACTCTAGGACTAAACACATAGATGTGCGATTCCATTTTCTTAGAGATCATGCTGAGAAGGGTGATGTAGTGCTCAAGTTTGTTGATTCTGAAGCCCTTAGACACTACACAATTTTGTGCACTTAGAGGGGAATTGGGGATCATACATCCACATGGGCTAGTGCGTGGGGGAGTTTTCTTCTTGTGTATCATATTGTATGATAGTGCATTTGCATCATTTGTGATATATCATGCGCACTTTTCATTTGCAAGAGCTTTGTTTATTATCCACGATATGATAATGATTTCCATGAGTTGCTATATGCCATTTCTTAGTTGTCTAGCTCAGCATTCCATGATTTTCCATGTGTATTCAAGATTCATTGACAAGTTGTCTACTAATGAATCCTATGCTTTGAATCTCTTCATGAATCTAGTATTGCAACTATGACCTTTGTTTGACTGGTCAAAGATAGGAATTCATGGTAATCTTGATAAGGGCTGCTAGTGACTTGATATGCTTAGGATTTTGTGGCTTGGATTGGAGAATGCTTATTGTCCTTAAGAGTCACTAGTTTGCTCTACATGCTTGAAATCTACCATTTGCTAAGGTAAAAATGCTAAATCAAAGATGAACGACTCAAGGCACTTGCTTGCACAGGAGATAGTGTTTTGGTTATGGCTAGTCTAAATAATCATATGAAAATAGTATAAAAATTCTCAGGATGAATCACTCAGGGTACATCCTCGTGTAGGAGGTTGTACTTTGCTTGTGTTTAATCCATTTAAACATGTAATTGCTTAATCTATCATGTGTAAAGCATTTTAGTCCTAATCTTGGCCGGTTGTCCTCTTAGTCTTGACTTGGCGCTAGATTGTCATGCTTCACTTATGCTTAGATTCTTTGGTAGTATGACCACCTAGTTTGAAACTCATCATTAGTGAAATCTTTAATGTGCTAAGAACTTAAGATGCTAGCTGCTTTTCTTGATATACATGTATTTTTATGGTTTGAGGAGCATTTTTGTGGCATATTAGTAATCCTCAAAGCTCGCTAAAAATTGAAATATCAAAATGTTCTATCCCACGTCATGCATACATGCTTATGCTTGATATTCATACATTGCATAGTCAAACGGGGAGGTGTGAAGTCCCTTGATGATTATAGTGCCAAGGGGGAGAGAAAGTTCAATCATAATTTTGGCATATCCTTGCAAGATAGGCATGTGTGTACAGGTCTTGTTGGAGTAGAGATCATATGCATAAGGTTATAGGAGTGAGAGGGAGCTTTAGAGGCATTGTTTTGCCTTCACTTACATATTTGTTCTACGCTTCCTGACATTCACTTGGCCCGTTGCTTGCTTTCTCTTTCCTTTGGCCAAGTGTGAATTCTTTGATTGGGTTTGAGATGTTGGTAATATATTCATCAAGGGGGACATTGTAGAACCTAGGGGGAGTTGTTATGCTTCCCTAGGTTTCAGATGATGAATATGTTGCCATAGAGTGTGTTGTTGGAGTTGAATTTTTGGTTGCATGAATTCAATGTTTACTTGTTGAAGTTCATATATCAGATGTTCCGGTCTACTGATGGGAACTTCTTATGTGTTCCGGAAGATCCAAAGTCGACTTTGTTTTTAGCGCTTCGAAAAGATCGGAGGTTCCAGTTTAATGATCGAAACTTTCGATGTGTTTTGGAAGTTCCGTGTTTGAAATCGGAAGTTTCGAGTTTGAAGTTGGAGGCTCCGACTTTCATTTCTAGAGGCTCCGATTCAAGATTTGGACTCGGGTTCAGTGAACGTCCAGTGGATTCTCGGACCACGCGTGTGAAGTCGGTAGTTTCGAGTTTGAAGTTGGACGCTTCGACTTTCATTTCTGGAGGCTCTGAGTTCAGTCTCTGGACTTAGCTCTCGGACCGTGCTTGTGTCCTCGAAGGTTTCGATCCAGGAATCGGATCTTTTGATATTGAAAAGTTTTTGACCACATGTTTCTTTTGATGAATTAGAGTTTGGTCAATTTGTCTTGCCAAAATTTATGCAATTGTTTTCTCGACTAACTTGGGTCAAGTGGAAAACTTGTGCTTGTAACTAGTTTGCTTGTCTACTAGTGTGTAGGTCGATGAGTGCAACGGTGTTTCGGTCACGAGTATCGGCATGGCGCTTGGAGCACGGAGATGCGATCAAGGTGGTGGTGACGACATCAGGCGGCTCAAGACGATTGCTTAGCGGATGAAGCAAAGGTTGGAGACAAGACATGATGACCAAGTTGATGTGAGGGCACTTTGGTAAAAGTGCAGAAACCACCGAAGCAGAATTGAAGAAATCACGAGCGGCAGTGGCCAACGATGCGGTTTAGGATTAGGCTTGCGATAGTAGGAAGGTTGAGGGGGCTAGGTGGCTTACACGCTTTGGGATGCGTGTGAAGTGCCCTATGCACTTTAGGTGTGGTTTAAGGCCCAAGTGGAGAGGGGTATGCCCCTTCACTTATAAATAGGAGATGGTGGGTTGTGTAAACCCTAATTTTTTGACAATTCGTAAGAGCTGCTCAATAGAGATTTGGCCTAAAATGAAAATTAATACAAGAGTTTCAAGTAAAGCCTATGTGCCCTTGAGATTTTCCCTTCTTCTCTTTTTACATTTTCGTTTTCTTGCCTTCTCCTTTGAGCTTTCTTGGGTATGGCAAGGTAGTGATGGAAAGATGATCTCCAATTCGATTCCATCCTAGCATACCCAAACAATCTCTCATTCCCATCTTGATTCCGAATTGCCACTGGAGGAAAGGCAAGCTTTTGGGGTTTTCAAGTTTGATTCTCTTAGAGGCTTCAATATTGCACTTTGGAACTTGATGCTTTGATATGTGAGATGCTTTGACATTGATTTCATAGCAAAATTCCTCACGAGCACCTAGGAATCGATGGTTTGATTCTCGTCCAACTTTTAGCGCTGAATTTTAGGGTTAGAAAGAGGCTGATAGTAAATCAGGGATTTGTCTTAGCACAAACAAGCTTTTAACCTAATTCCAATTGGAATAGCTCTGTAATCTTCTTGTTTACCACTATGCAAAATTCTTTCAATTCTGATGGGTAGATCAAAATCTGCGAGCGTTTTTCCGAGCAACAGTCTGCTGTATTTGCCAATTTTGGAAGTTCCGATTTTCTTGCTATGAAAGTTCAGATTTACATTGGAAGTTTCGACCCAAGAGTCGGAACTTCCGAATTTTCCAGAGAGCTCAAAATTGGGGTCATTTCGGAACCTCCGGGAATATCAGAACTTCCAACGTCTTTACTCTGGAACTTCCGATCTGTCCAGTTTTGGCTTCACTGACTTTGATTGTTTCTGTCGATAGTTTTATGCTTCATTCTCTGACTTGGATATATTGCATTGTCTTCTTGCTTTGAGAAGAAAAAAATTTTAATTCGACATTCACCCTCCCTCTATCAGAAGCCACTGATCGTACACCGGAATTACAACCCACCCATATATGATACTAAGTAAAAAAATACCCGAGAAACTATCCAACATCCATACGTATACAAATGTTTAAGGAAAGTGGAATCCTACTCGAGGACGAGTCCATACCCCTTACGATATGGTATACCCTCTATATAAGGATCCCGAGGGCCTTCGAAGAAGACATGTTCAAGATGCTGAATAAGTTACTTTAGATCTTGTTCCAGACAACCCGCTTTGGATTACACAAGCCTTAGAAAATTAATCGACTTCCGAGCAAGTAGAAGAGAAGATCTGCCACGACAAGCACCTCCAACTAGTTGTAGATCCCATGTAGGACTAGATACCCCCTCTTGTATTTTGTCTCATGATCAATATATACCAACAGGACATAGGGCTATTATCCTACGGGAGGCCCAAACCTGTATAAAGTCTTGTCACCAGTGGCCTGATTTGTGGGTCAGCTTACTCAGAATGATCCCCTATTCTCAATTCTCTCTCCTCTATGTATTACGTAAGATCGACGATTTACTGATCGTTGATAGATGGCATCGACCGTGAGGATCACGTCTGTTGATTCCAACAAATCACCGTCAGCGACTTCGCCACAAGCCATGGCAAGGACTGGCTTCTCAAATGAGGGGTTCTATGAAAACTTCGCCCATCCGACTGATCAGGAGCCAAGACAAGACCGAGTCGATCTCGGCAGTCTCTCACCTGACGATGAGTTCAACAACGATGTCAGTCGATTCATGAATGAATACACCAGACTTATGGGATCGACCTCCGCCCAAGACCATCAGAGCGATTGCATAAGTTGCGCAAGTTCCATGTCGATATTATCACCAGCATGTTCCGACCATCTAGATAGCTGACAAAACACACCGGAAGCCTCCTTCGATTACAGGTCCATGATGGATCGGGAATAAACCTCCAGCGGACAGTATCCGCGCGAGGTACTCGTGATGTGGAACAGATCACAACATCAGAACTCTCACAAAAATGGCGGAGATGATCCACCCTTGCCACGGAGATTCCTCTGCAAAACCTGGTGTCATCACAAGCACGCAACCAAGTGATCAAGAGAAGACTCCAATCCTATGAGATTCCGATCTATTTGGATCGAGGGTTGCTCAATGCATGTCTAGAATCTGAGAACGAATCCGACAACCTCCTTCTATGGATCTCATGACTCCAGAAGGAACAACGTGTGCTCCAAGCACGAGAGCAAGCGGAGTCCTCACATAAGGTGGCTTACACCTGCAGTGCCACAAAAAGTGCAACCCGTTCCAACACTTCTCGTGAGAGGGCTAGTCATGAAAGATGATCTAATCGAGAGAGATCCCCTCGAGGAGCAGATCATCCACGTCATCGTGTATACTCACCCGTCCCAATGACGGATCTACGTGGATACATGGATGAGTGATCCTACTCGAGAGCTCCACCACATCACTCCCCAGGTCGCAATACTTCTCGATATCACGGCCAAGATCGAGGACGATCACTGATACCAAATTATAGAATGGCTCGAGGAGCTATCTACGCCTGCCAAGCTTTCTCCACAGAACTATGATGGGTTCACTGGAGCTCACGGTTCAAACCAGAACAATCGAGAAGTATGACGACACAACGGATCCCGCTGAGTTCTTGCAAATATACGTAACTACCATCAAGGCCATAGGAGGGAATGAGAAGATCATGGCTAACTACCTCCCGACTACCCTCAAAGGTCGACCGGCGAGGACCTGACTCACCAACCATCAACTTGGATCAATCTACTCATGGGAAGAGCTATGCAGCCAATTCCAAGGAAACTTCCAGTGAACGTACGCACGTCCTGGGAAACCTGATGACCTCTTCCGACTCTTCTAGGAGAAGAGGGAGTCCTTGCGAGACTTCACCAAAACATTTAGCAACGTCTGAAACACCATACCCAAGATAACCGATCATGAGGTTATCCAGGCTTTCATATGAAGTTGCCGAAATCAGCGGTGTATAAAGGAACTCTCCATGAATATCCCGAAAATAGTAAAGGAGTTGATGGAGCTCACTGACAAGCCAGCCAATGCTGAGGAAACTCCCTAGTTCATCAAGGAGAGGGACGAAGACATTGAGCAGACCCAACCGGGATATCATGCCAACTCCAAGAAAAGCAAATGCAAGAAGAAGGCCTCCAAGGAAGATCGCGACAAGAGGCAGAAAACTGGAGAAGTAATGGCCAACTTCCCCAACAAGTGCTCTGGACCGCCTCAGAACAAGGAAAAGCCTCAGGCAAAGGTAGGACCCTCCGGCAAGAACTTGTCTGACTTCCGCCAGACCGATAAGCATGATCTTCACCAATGCCAGCTCTTCAAGAAGTACGTCCAGGCAGAAACCAGGAAATTCAAAGGGAAAGGACACCAGGTCACGAACCAAAGTCGAGAAACCAGCTCCAATGATGGCTCCTCTGACCAGGCCCCTTTCCAAAGGGAACAAAGAAGGGTAGACCACATGTTTGGGGACTCTACGTCTTACGAGTCCAAAAGACAATACAAGACAACGGCCCCAAAAGTCCTCGCCACAATTCCCCCGACTCGTTAGACGGTCAAGTGGTCGAAGGTCAACATCTCTTTTGACCAAACCGACTACCCTGAGAACTTCATCCGACCGAGATGATTCCCCATTGTGGTCAAACCAACCATCAAGAATTGCAGGGTTTCCTGAGTACTACTGGACTGAGGAAACTCACTTAATGTCCTCTTTACCAATGCACTCCAGTCGATGCAAATCCCTTGCTCATCTCTCCAGCCGGTGACACAAGCCTTTCACGGCATCGTGCCCAGATCGTTAGCTATGCGGATCGGGCAGATCATGCTCCAGGTCAACTTCGGCAAGCCCAAGACGACGTACAATGCCATCCTAGGATGACCAACCCTCGCGATGTTCATGGCCGCCGTCCACTATGCCTACCAGTGGCGTTAAGATTCTAGGCCCAAAGGGTGTTATCACGGTCTGCGGCTGTCTAGATCCAGGCCTACACTACGATAAACTTAGCTTGGACCTAGCCAAAGAGCATCATGCTGACAAGGACCACAAACACTCATAACCTAGGGTGGCCGTATTAGTACACAGACACGGCAACACTTCTCGCGAGGGGCTGACCCGATCCAATCCGGTGAGCCACGGAGGATAGTCGAACCCTCAACCCCCGGAACATCAATATCCCCAGCAGATATGTATGTAAGTACCCTACCTAGAATATAGAGGACATTCGAGTCACTCCCAGGAACCATCAGCACTTTCTCAGAACAGAACCTCCCTTCCTCCAAATACATAAGCTCTCCTCCGTCGGGATCGCAAGATGAGCCTCACCAGGTATCTCTAACTAGCACAAGCACTTGGACAAGCTAATACAGAGTCAACAAGGCGTCAAGGTTTCCCGGGAAGGTCTGCGGTCAATCGAAAGACTTGAATGATAGCTTAGTTTATTTTCTTTCAAGTTGTACACAAATAATCAATTAAATAAAGTTTCTATTCTTAACTGTCCATCAGAAACATTCATTTGTTGATAAACAGTTGGGGGTTGGATATAGGTAAAATAGTGTTGAAAAGTTTCCAACTACATGTTTTATGGAACACTTGAAAGTTTAGTACTCGCAATGGGAAGGAAGTCTGAGTTTTAGCCTCGCGGGAAGGAGGGAGATCCCATGTCGTGTCGATGGATGATAGAGGCTCCCTGAACCCTCCACTCAACATTGACCTATGGCCTGATTAATTGGGCTCCCAGACTAGCGGCAGAGTCTTCTGACTTGGATCAAGGAGAAAAGGGAAGGTGCGAAGTAAGGCATTTTTGATGAAACTGATTAACACCTAGTAAAACACTAAGGCCCTCCAACTAGTTATCGCAAGGAATAGCCAGGTCAATGTGACACTAAGACAGCTTGTCGACCATAAAGACATACATGCCTACACCCTTCCATTGGCAAACAGGAAGAAGTCTGAACTACGGTCTTGAAGCAGGAGAAAGGAAGGTCCCTTATCGCATCTATGAGTGATAGGGGACCCTTGAACCCTCCACTCGACCTAGAATTAAGGCTTGGCTAACCAAACTCCCTGACTAGTAGCAGAGTCTTCCAACTCGGGCCAACAAAAAAGGCTAAAAAACATTTAGTGTCCCGAGTTCCTGATAGGTCTTTAGTACAGGTTCCTGATAAAGTTAAGAAAAAATACACACAACCACATCACAAGTACTAACAGAAAGATTTCCAAGTCTTCATTCATAGGTTCTTTACACATTGAGCCTATTGGCAAAGACATTTGCAACTTCATACATAGCCCCTACCAACTTCTCGGTTTTCCCTGTCTCCACATCCATCTCGGGGTGCCGGGCCTTCAGCAAAGCCAGGGCCTTGGACAGGGAATCCCGAACTCCTTGACGAAGCTGGGTGCTGATATGGGCCTGTACGGTTGGCTTTAGAGAGAGATCGCTGCCACAAGCTCTACTGTGCACATGACATCGCTCTCCACTAGAGAGACAACGATTCTGACCACGGGCAACGCCACGTCGAGTAGGTCCAGGGCGTACTGAAGTTCCTCCTTCAGAGTAGACACCTGGGACTCAGCTTGAGACAGCTTCGACTGGACTCCAATAAGCTCATCGGCCAACCGGGCCTTATCTTGGTCCAGCCGGCCCTTCTCGCCTCTAGCTTGGCAATCTTGGATTTCTTTGCCCTCAACGCCACGGCAGATTCAGCCAGGCGCTTCTTCAGCTCCTGAACCTCTGACCGAAGGGGAGCCACCCAGGACAAAGCAAGCTAAAAAGGACAAGGTCAGTCTCAATACAAGCAAGTTAATGGGTTAACACCTTTTCACTTTTGTTACATCTAGCAGGGGATCGACGCGAGGCCACCCTCGACAAGTGCCACCAACTCCACTGGCAATGATGACGAAGCAGGTCTCTCAACCAACAAGACTAGGGGAGGCACGTCTGCTGGAGCAGAAGGGGCAATCACCTAGGCCGAAGCCAGGTCTGACTTCTTAATTAGGGGCTTCTCGGTCTCCATCGCCAGTGCCTTGGTGGCTGAAGTAGCCTTCACCGCTGGAGGACGGGATTGCTTCACTGGACCAGTGGCCTTGGGTGAAGTAAGGTTCACCCTCTAAAAGATGAGCAAGTTAAGAAAACTGCTAACCCCTACTCGAGAAGTATTCCGAGAAGAATACTTACCGCGGCCGCTTTAGCTGTATCGAGACTCGACGTTCTGGGAGAGCCAGTCCTCTCTTCACAGGAGTCACCTAGGGAGTAGAATCCACAACTCAGGACTTCTCCACAACAGGTTCCTTCACGGCAGGAGGAGCCGACGCCTTTGGACGAGACCCTTCAATCCCTAGTGCAGCTAGGAAAAGGAGTTCCAACCTTTCACAGCCTAAGGAAAAGAAGTTCAAGACAAGTCAGGAAAATACCTAGGGGAAGGTCTCAGAGGCAAAGGAGGAGTCTGAGTTGGAGACGTTGCTGAAGGAGCCTTATTTGGTTGGTCCTTCTCGGAAGCACCTCCTTCACCAGACTTGGGGGCTGGAATCTACGGGTTTAGGACTTCGACCCTGTCACCATCCTCCACCTCAGCTCTAGCTCACTCGGCCTCCGGGTCGGGTGCGCCCCGACCAACTCGCTGTAGAAGAAGCACGCCTGAGTAAAGCTAAAGTTAATATGGCACTACTTGAAGATATTAACCCGACAAGGAGCACGATCCCAACTTACTGAGAGGATCCCTTTCCTCTCTTCGGGTTTGAGCTTCGTGATCGGGAGCAACACCATGGTCCTTCATCCTGAGGGCCACGAGTTGAAGAGGTACTTGACACTCGACTGGAGCTCGTCGGGAGAGAGTTCTGCGTGAAGAATCAACCCGAGTAGATAAGAATGTGAACTTCCTACTCGAAGTGCTAAGGCAAATGCAACACTTACCCATGTCGAAGTCCCTCGTGGGATCCTTCGGTCCAAGTAGTCCCAGGCCCCTGAGATCCTCGATCTAAGAGGACTCAGCTACCGCCTAAGGAAGTCATCGACAACATCCCATGCCAACAAGGCTCTTCTTCGAGGTCGGTAATCTCGTCAGCAAGCGCCTTGAGCTGGCTGTCTGCGGTGGCATCTTTGTCCAGGCCTCCATCTAGAAGGGAGCCAGGGCATGGTACCTGATGCTAGACGCAAGTGGAGGTTGGCAGTAGAACCACTTCGTCCGTCAGCCCGACCACAAACTCTCGATGGCAAATGGGATGTAGCTCTCCTTCTTCCCCTCCCTTAAGCGGAACCCGGTGGCGCCGACGACACCCTTCAACCTTCTCAGGTTGTAGAAGTATCGCCAAAGGTCTAGGCTCGGGCGGATGCCGAGGTACACCTCGCACTACCGGAAGAAGTCCAAGAAGATGACGGTCCATGCGGTGTCTAGACTCAAAATCGTCTTCTTCAGCGGTGGGTGGCAGGGAACCATCACCTAGGGTAAGATATACTCACCCTTCTCCAGCTTGTTGATGGCAGTGGCATCGACATCAGACGCATCAAACTCCGTGATCGCCATCGCCAATGTAGAGCTGGAGTCCCTCGGCATCTTCTCAAGATCATCGTCAGGCTTCTGAGAGCCAGTAGGAGTCTTGAAAGAAACCTTCTTCTTGCCCATCTCCGAGAGAAGGAATGCGGGAGCAAGAAAAGCACAAAAATAGGCGGGAGGAGGAAGATGAAGAAGTTGAAAGCCAGAGACTAGATGCCATGAAAAACCTCTGGGTTCCCCAGAGGACTTATAAAGGTAAAAAGCTCGATTACTCGCGCAAGAAATCCAACGGCAACCGAGCCCATTGCAGTTAATGCACACAGTAGCTTTATGTGCACGAGCAGCTATTTTAACAGGAAATAAAGAGTTTCGCACATCATCACAGCAGTTGCAGAAAAAGAGGAAAATATTCTCACCACCATGGTTCAAATTTTGGAAAACCTGCTAGTTTAGATAAGCATGATTGCAAAGTCACGGGCAAGACCCTAGTTTCCGTTGGACTTCCTAGCTAGAGTTCCTACTCGGATATGGGACTAGTCGGGAGCTTCCTAAGTTACTCGAGAAGTACCCGGTTCCCAACTAAGATTAATCTAATTTGGATGATTAAAGAGCCCGAGTGGATGAACCTTCCTACTCGAGAGTTTCTACGATAACCTAGGAAAGGATCTGGTCGAACGTTATCCCCAACTAGATTAGTTTTCTTTGATCCATCTTGGCCTCATTTCGCGTATTGATAAGGGGCTTGACGATGAGTAGTGGACAACTACTGTATGTGACGACTGTATCCATATATGAATACTCCACAACTAAGGAGTATCCTATTTACCCTGGAAGGAATGTACCCTCGAGAAGGAATCTATGTCGATAAGGAATCCACCCGTTGGGTATCCGGGACTCCTTAAACTAGGTAGTCACTCCCGACGTTTAAGGAAAGTGGAATCCTGCTCAGGGATGAGTCTATATCCCTTACGATATGGTATACCCTCCATATAAGGATCCCGAGGGCCTTCTGAGAAGAGAAGTTCAAGAAGCTGAATAAGTTACTTTAGATCATGTTCCAGACAACCCTCTTTGGATTACGCATGCCTTAGATGATCATTGACTTCCAAGCAAGTAGAAGAGAAGATTTGCCTCGACTACCACCTCTGACTAGTTGTAGATCCCATCTAGGACTAGACACCCCTTCTTGTACTTTGTCTCATGATCAATATATACCAATAGAACATAAGACTATTATCCTAAAGGAGGCCCGAACCTGTATAAAGCCTTGTCGCCGGTAGCCTGATTTGTGGGTCAACTTACTCAGAACAATCCCCTATTATCAATTCTCTCTCCTCCACATATAACGTAAGATCAGTGGTTTACCGATCATCGAAAGATACTCTCAACCGAACCTAGCCCTAAGGCTAGTCAGTCACTCAAAAACCTGATACCATCACCCAAACCCTGCCTAGCCGGCCAACGCATCATAGCTAGCGGGTCACTCAACTGAAATCATTCTGCTAGTCGAACAGAGAGAATTACTCTAATTCTTCATGACTGTCTCATATACTTTAAAGAAATAAATGCATGGTGTATGGGGTGCCATATCTAACAACTTGAATACTACAATAAAACTCTGAAGGAAGAGCCACAAGATATATAGATCACATCCCATACACAGCGCAGTTATTTAATTTATAAACAACACAACTCGACGGTCATTCAGAATGAAAGTAAATACGTAACCAGCAACCGAAACAAGTTTAAGACACTGAGATGACAGCCCTTTACCATCTCCAAAAGCTACACATTGCCTACGTTCAATCAGTATGAGCAAAGGACGCAACTAGACATCAACATCGACATTTTCAGCATCGTAAAAATCAACTACATTATGATTACCTGTAACAAGTAGGAATAGATTTCCTTAATTACTTTCATACTTGCAAGATGCTTTATAAGCTCATCCAAATTACTTTAACCATGCAACGAACAAGAATAAAGAGTTTACTACACACGTATTCGTTATCAACATATTAAAAAGCATGGCATGATCATGAATCGATAAACCAATACCAATATCAATCATCATAACAATCTCATTTCAGATCAGCAATTATGTTAAATTAACCACCATTTCATTCAAATTCATCACAAACAAGTCAACGAAGACTCATTTCAAATTTCTGACTAAGCCAACCAAGACTTAATCAATGTTCTATGCAAGTCAAACAACAGTTGACCAATCAAGAAATGTTTCCAAATTGTCGTAAGTACATGGTTGGCTGACCATGACTTCCCAACACTCTCGCAAACACTTCAACTAAGGGTGATAGGTAAAGCCGCACGACACTGGCATCGACTGAACGACTGGGGTGCTTAAGTTCACCTTACTTATCGATCCATCAGTGGAAGCAGTACCTCAGCTCTCACATCTCGCTTATTAGGTTTCATGGACATTATTCAAAATTAATATCATGACCCACTGGTCATGATCCACATCCAAGCCCTAATCATGCTAGTGAGAGCATCATCACAAAATCGACAAGAATTCACATGTAATTAGGCATTTCATCTCATTCAAAACCATAACATGAAGTAATAAGGAATCTTTGTGAGCTTTATAGAGCTTTCCTTGTCGATAATTCCCTTGATCAATATTAAGATCAACTTTGCAATACTCCTCGTTGCCCAGTTCTAGCGACAAGAATACCGGAAATGCTAGAAAAGCCACGAAAAGGACAATAAATCAATACTAGCAAGATCAGAAATGATCTTATGCATGAAATGCATTATAAAATTTAGGAAATTAAATTATGAAACTAAGTCAATTGGTTTCATTCAATTTGGATTTGTAGAATTGAAGTTATGAATTTTTGAAGTTCTATATGTCATTTTTGAAATTATTTGGCAAAAGGAATTGATT
Organism: Stipa capillata; assembly: GCA_019208055.1. NCBI lineage: Eukaryota > Viridiplantae > Streptophyta > Magnoliopsida > Poales > Poaceae > Stipa > Stipa capillata. The sequence continues at coordinate 10,889 of JAGXJF010000694.1, read as the reverse complement.
TAAAATTTGTTATAGCACTTGTATGTATTAAAATGATGACATAATGAAATGAATAAGAAACCATGAATTTTTATATATGATTGTTCCACTTGAAGTTAGCATAAATTTTTTGAATTTCACATTTGAATTCTAAGGTTTAAAGGCACATTTGAATTTCAAAAAATTTCATAATAGTGAAGTGAGTGAAACCTATACCATTAAATTCTACACATTAAAATATGGTGTACAGAAAGAATCAACTCATTTGGAGTTTATATTAATTTTCTACAAATTTTACAAGTTTTTATACTTAGTTCAAATCTAGCAATAAAGTATGACATGTGGGGCTTGGTCAAGTGGATCACTTCCACCAAATTATTCAATTAGATAGAGGTCCTACAAGTTGTTGAGAGTAAGACTCAAATCAAATCTTAACTATTGTTCTTACATGTGGGGGTAACGACCAGTGAGAGTATAGTTTAAACAATTTTTTAAAAGAAGTGACTGCCTAAACTAATGTAAAGTGAGAGTTAACCAGAGATAGAGGTTATCTAGATGACAAGTGGGATACAGTAGCACTTAACATGCGTTTTCAGATTTAGGTCTACTTTCCTATTCAAGATTAAGTAAGACCTTCATGAAGAACCTACACCAACTAAATCGGCAAGTCCTTATACATTCGGCTAATATTTTCAGTTCGCTACCAACTGGTTGACATGAAGAGACAATAAATCAATCATTACTACAGATTGTAGTTATCTACTAATTGGTAAACTAAAAGTGAGTCTGCAAGTAAAACTATTATAGCTTTACAAAAATGCTTTCTAAGTGCCACTCTTGTTGTGTCATGTACTAGTTAGTGAACCATCCATTGAACATGTTTCCATCCTGATTACTGATCTTTGGGGCTCAAAAGGGGAGCGAGGTATCAACATAATGGATTTTTATCTAGGTGACTAATATATAGTATTTATCTACAAACTAAATAAATTTTTAGAACTCAGCGTTTGGCTAACCAATTGAATTAAGAAATGTTTGATCATTAGTACTGTGATGTATACATGTTAATAATCAAATGTGAAGTTTGATTTGCTACAGCTAAGACCCACTAGACAGAGGCTAACTAGATTAACTAAAATTTAATTGGGTGATTAACAGCTGATTCGTCATACTGATCATCTAACTGACCGGTGGAGTCAGGTGTCTAGTGGGCCATGTTCCACCCAATTGATCCACTGGTAAGATAGAGAGAGACCAGAAGCTAGATAAGCAAAGCAGTGGTAGCCCACACGCACACGGGCGATGCACAAAGGATTCGGGTCCATAACCACGAGTTCCAATGCACTAGATCTTGTAGCACTTAGTAACGAGGTTCTATCCATTAGTAGTCCACATAAGAAATCCATTATAGAAAATAATATAATTAGATTAGCTCTTTATAGACAAACTTGGGGTTTGCGAGCCAAGGTAAAGACCAGCTTGGGATCATGGGACCCTTTTCTATCTAGAGCGACGAGGCAAAATCAAGGGCAATGGCGCAGCGCCCAACATCGTGGGGGCACGGTTAGCCATGCGCGTGAGCGGCGGTGCTCTTACTTGGCGACGACGTTGTGCTCCAATAAAAAGTATAGAATTAAGCAGATGCGATCACCTGCTCGTCAAGAACATGCTGTGGTCATCGCCTAATGCGGATGTGGACGAGTTCTTGCAGGGCATCACCAATGGCGGCAGCGGCGACACCGTGCATGACAACACAAGTTGCTCAGACAGAAAAGGAAGGGGAGGATAGGGACATTGGAGAGGGTGGTCTCGCAACGCGGTGAGAAGTAGAGGGAGCTTGCGAAGCTTATCGGATCAGGCGAATCGGGCACGGTGGCAAGACACCGGAGGTGAGGAAGACGAATTGGGCATCTGCTCCACACTGCACAAGACAACGATTCATTGTGCATGTAAGCTCAAGAAGATTACCCCCAACCTGTTTGACAATTTTAAGGCGATATCATCATCTCTGGTGACGGAAACCATGGCGGAACGTGGTGGTTGCATCCAGCCAAGCTTCGAATGCCAGCGGTGTTCTGAGCAATATGGGAAGATTCTGGGTATGAGCTTGCTGCATAGTGTGTGTGTGGGGAGGGAAATAGGATGGTGTGATGAAGAGGTGCGCGAGCTCAGGGAGAGATGGAGGAAGTGGAGTAGAACAGAGGCAGCTGCTCCATGCGCCTCGCCACGACGTGCGACTGCACAGGGACGTGCTTGACGCGTGGACTGGGATGCATGGAAGAAGAAGACTAGTGCTGGAAATCCCTCGTGTCCAATTGAAAATGTTCCGAATACCTTTTATTTAAATATGCAAATCAGTTTCAAATAACCTAAAAACTCTGAGAGAGCTTATTTGAGATACTTAGAACTTATAACCTAAATTTTTGTTTTGTTGTTTTAAATTTTGAGTCATTTTAATGCATCTATATGCCGAATTGAGATGAGGAGACCACTTTATCACACGATAATATTCATTGGTCTCATGTTCAAATAATTAAATGAAAATGGTCTTTATAGTTGCATATCTCGCTACCACATAATGTTGTTAAGTCCATCTTTTATGAGAAAGTTTGCATGGTTTTTCCTACAAGTCGTGACATTTTTGTTGTGCAGGAGGTGCGCATATTCTGATACCAAGTTGATACGGTGGGCTCCCGATCTTCATGATTTGGATTGGATAACTAGGCAAGCCTAATTGGAAACCCACCCCAACAACAAACCCTAATGGGAAAGCCTTTGGAGACTAGGAACCAATTCAACAAACCTCTCAATTGAATGCCACGTTTACCACTCGGAGGCACATGCCGATGCGTTCAATCCAAAGGAAAGAAAGGCCTAGGGTGGAACTCCAAATCTAGAGGGATGAAACCCTAGATTAGGAGCAAAGCTCTACTTAAGTCTAAAAACAAGTCTAATCCTAATTAGAGTATGGGTGGGGGTAGTTATAGTCCTAACCCCGAAACCCTTGAGATAGAAGGTAATTTGTTACATGGGCCTCGGGTCCAAATTACTGTGCGCAGACAGTGTGCCCGGATATTCCAGGGTACCTTTCCCGGAATGTCCGGACATCTTGATCAATGTACGTCCGGAGGGTTGGAGCTGACACTCCAGGTCGTCCACAGATTCCGGGGCTGATGCCCGGAATGTCCGGGTGTGTAGCTGGAACTCGGTGCTTCCGGGATTGGTTCCGGAGTGTCCAGGATTGGACCCGGACATTCCGGGTACCATCCCGAGAGGAGCACACTCCAGGTAGAGGGCGTCCGGAGTCTCCGGGGCTGATGCCTGGAATGTCCAGGTGTGGTGGGCTTGGTACTTGGCGCCTCTCTCTTGCTCCATCTTCTCTCCACCTTGGGCTTGGTGCTCTGAGTCTGTCTCTTGGTTCCTTTGCCTTCCACCTTGGTCGGTCCCTCGTACCTTGTCATATTTAGAGTCAAGGCATTAGGTAGCATACCATTCATGGTAGGATTAGATGGACACGTGTAAAGGAGAAGATCCACCTCTTCATGCCATGTCTTGGCAACATATGTCTCCATACACGTGTCACTTGGAGTTGAATAGCTTGATGACATGGTGTCCATGGGATGCTCCACATCATTCCTCCCTTCTTGAAAAGGAGTCGTCCTCGACTCTACTCCTTCAATGCTAAAGAGGGATGATCTCCAAGCTTCTTCCCGTTGATGCCTCGCACCTTCGCCTCCCTTGAAGTTGGTACTCCACAGTGTTCCTTCTCCTTCCATGATGTACATCAAGCTAATAATGAAAAAGAAACAGCACTCAAAGAGTAGACCATCTTAAAGGTTATGAGAGGGTTGTCACAAGGGAAAGAATTCACCTTGGTGAGGTTTCGTTGGGCTTTCCTTCTTAGTTCGTGACGGGAAGTGGTGCTTGGCACGAACACTTCTTAAATGCTTAAGCTTCTTTTGGTCAGCTCATGTTGTTTGGCCATTGCTAGGTAGACCTTGTGTCCTGCACCAACACTTGACAAAACAAACATTGTGTATGCGTGGTAGATGAACACGTCATTCGTCATGACGTGATTCTTCTTTCGCACACCACCATTAGCACACAAAATGTATAGCAAATATAATGTGTATGCATGGTATATAAACACGTCATCCATCATGACATGTCCCTTGTTTCGTTCAACACTAAAAGAGCTAAAGATGCATGGCAAATATGCAGCGTGTATCTTTTTACTCAATGCATCCCTAGTGTTATGCATCATGGTTTCTCGAGTGTCATGTATGCTCTTTGTATTATTCTCATCATACTCCATATTTCCAAGCATTAGATCATTGTTGCAAACAAATCTATGGAAAGAACAAGTGTTCAACATATTTGTTGCAAGAAAATGGGCAATTTGATGAGGTTCTTTACATGGCACATCTAGAACACTAACATGGTTACAAGAAATTTTATGGAGAGAGTAAGTAGTCATCAAATTTCTTGCAACACGAGGGGTATTATGATCATTTTGCGTGTTAGATTGTGCATAACATGGCATACAAGATGGATTGCCTAAAATATGCAATTTTAACATGGCAATTTCATTACAAGTGATATTCATGCCACATATTAGGAACTTGTCATTTATGCCATATTCACCAATCAAATTAAACTTATATTGATAGGCATAGGTGCTATTAAAAGATTCCAGAGATGTCAATTGGAAAATCTTAAACATAGCACATGACAAAGTTAAAGGTTCATCAAACATGATATAGCATATGCAATGAGTAAGTGTGATTTTAGAAAGAACTTCATCATGTCTAATTAACTCCACGTGATTAGCATGTTTTGCAATCAAATCATCACATGGGTGAATCAAAATGACATGGGAAGAAACATTAAGCTCCTCTACATCATGCAAGCAATCAACATCTATCACATTTGATTGTGGGACAATCATACCAACACCTTGAATGTTACCTTTGATGTCCTCCTCCGTTGAAGTAGGTGTTGATGATGGCATTGCCTCCTTTAAGCCTCCTTCCTCTTCTTGGCATATCCACGGGGTGGCAAGTTCTTCGTCTTCCATTGGAATGAACTCTTTCGCCTCCAATGGTGGGGCCGGCTTGCTGAGAATGGATGCCGCTTGGCTCTCCAATTCCTGCACCAAATGAGAAACAACACTAAAAGGAGAGGGTAAGTAGTTAGTCTTTGATATGACCTCACTTGACCTATCAACTACCTCTCTCAACTCTTGTGGTCTCTCTTTCTCGCTCACAACCTCGATGCACTCAATCTCACATTTGGTGGAGTCACACATCTCTCTCTTTTTACCACTCTCTCTCAAGTTGGTTATGTGGCTCTCAACCTCACATGGGATTGTTTGCATCCAAGTTGATATGGTGGAGGTACTCTTGGTGCATTCATCTCCATGCGCCTCCTCGGTCGAAGGGAAGATCCCATGCTCGACCAACTCCACACTCGCCTCTAAAGAACTAGTCATGAGTGGCTTCGCTGTACTACTCTGACTTTGCTTCTTTGGACACTTGGCTGCCTCTTTGGGGTTCGCTTCATGCTTGTAGTCTGCACGGGCCTTGGTCTCCTTGATAAGCTTCTCCTCTCGCCATTTCTCTTCTTGGGCCTTGATCATCTTAACACGTTTCTCCGCCTCGAGAGGAAGTGAGGAGATGATGTCAAAGTTTAATGCTCCCTCAAAGTACTTCATCTCCGTGCTTGTACCAGAAACACTGGCTCGTCGCATGGCACGCTTCATTTCATTGAAGTAGACTTGGACCAGCTTGTCCTCTTGCTTGATGCACTCCACTTGGCGAAGTAGCTCCCTTGAGAACTTGGGTGGCATGAACTCACCTCTCATGAGCATCTTCAGGCTTCCCCAATTAGTGACGAGTTCCTTCATGGGAAGTAGTCGCCACCATGTTGAAGCATAGTCATGGAAGTCCATTGTGGCTCGCTTGACTTCTTGACTTATGAGTACTCGTTGAAGCTTGAGGAACTTCTCCATTCGTCATTCCCATTCAAGGTACTCCTCTGGGTCTTGAGTCCCATAGAATGGAATTTCTATGTAGTCTTCGGGTTCTTGGGCATCGGGGAACTTGGTCTTGAGGGACTTGGGCATGGTGATCTTTGGCTTGTCCACTCCGCCACCTTGGCAACCTTGTCATCGAGGAGTTTCTTGGCGGTAGGTGCTTGTATGGCTTCCTTCATCCTCCTCCATCCGTTGATGATGGCTTCTTCTCAAGTCTTTGGAGCTTCGGACGTCAAGGTTCTTATCGGTGAAGTCCCTTGATGGATATGAATGAGGATGACTCGTCTCATTCGTTGAAGCCCATGAGGCTCGAAATGATGTTGTAGTATGTCGTGCTCCCCTTTATCCTTGTCTCTCCTTCTTGGTATCCACTTCGTGGTCAAACCTAAACATGGTTAAGATGCAAGCACAAAGGATATGTATGTGGTGTACGTGGAAGTTGGACCCTACACTTTTTGCTCACCTCACTTACCATCGAAGTCCTTGCCTTGGATTGAAGGTTCGAATGGCCATGGATGGTAAAAGTGACCCTCAAGAGTAGGTTGAAAAGTTCCAAGTCCCAAGGCACTAACTCAAACAAAGCTTTTAGTGGATCTCAGAAAGGATTAGCACAATATACTAAGCAAAATGGAATATTGAGATTTTGCAACGATTAGTCATAATCCACAATAGAAAAAATGTAATAAGAGTTGATCTCAAAGGATATAAGCGAAGCTCAACAACTCACACACAATGATAATGTGATTTGTACAACCAAGAAAGCGAGCTAGTACAAGATGTTCCTAGTGAAGACTATAAGCTCATGTTGCACAAATACAAAGAAAGACGCTAGCTCAATTACAAAGTTTAAAGGGCTATGGATTTGCACACTTGTACCACTTGCCTACTTAGAGCCTTTCGAGTTTTGCGCTTTTCTACAAAAGATAAGGCACTTTCTTTCTTCTCTTTTTTTTGTCTTTTTCTTTTTCTTTTGATCTCTCTCTCTCTCTTTTTATTACTTTTCTTTTTTCTTCCTTTTCTTTCTTTGTGCCAAAACCTACAAGAACAACTAGCACTTACAATTTTGCTTGGGGTACTCTAGGTAGTATCAAGTGCACAAAGCCCAAACAATCATCGATGAATTAGTCTTCATAGGTTCAAGGTATACGCAAAAGGGTAGAATGGCTCACAAAGAAATGCAAGGAGGAAAAGTTTTTCTTATAGATGTTACCTTCCCTTGTGGTGTTTCAGCCTTGCTTCCAAAGATGGTATCAAGGAAATGATGGGATTCCACTTGGATGACCTCGAGCTCATCGATAGCTTCAAAACAAGTCCTAGTTCACCAAAAACGGAGTCCGGATGCGAAAGTTACGGCCGAAACAGTGCTTGCTCCGCAGTCTGATTTTGGCTGCCCGGAGATTCCGGATAAGATGGGCCGGATACTCCGGGGTAGGCCGGAGATTCCGGGGTAAAGGGCCCGGATACTCCGGGGTACGTCCCGAGAGCTCGAAATCTTCTGATGTGATAGGCCGGAGACTCCGGGTGCGTGGTCCAAATACTCCGGGTGTGCTGGGAGGTTCCAGATTTGAACAGGGGCGGCTCGAAGAACAACAAATCGGAGAGGAGATTTGGAAAATAGGCCAAGGCAACATAATAGGAGGTTAGATCAACAAGTATAGCAAAGATCTAATGGATCAAAACCAACCAAAGCTCACCCAAAACTCCGAATTGCATCTAGATCTCAAATCGGGCTCTTTTTGTAGGGTTTTTGAAATAGACAAGAAAAACCAAAACAAAGCTAGCAATTGGGGGTAGAGAAAAGAGGGGATACAAATCCAAATCATGTCAACTTAGAGCTTTGATACCAAGTTGATACGGTGGGCTCCCGATCTTCACGATTTAGATTGGATAACTAGGCAAGCCTAATTGGAAACCCACCCCAACAACAAACCCCAATGGGAAAGCCTTTGGAGACTAGGAACAAATTCAACAAACCTCTCAATTGAATGCCATGTTTACCACTCGGAGGCACACGCCGATGCGTTCAATCCAAAGGAAAGAAAGGCCTAGGGTGGAACTCCAAATCTAGAGGGATGAAACCCTAGATTAGGAGCAAAGCTCTACTTAAGTCTAAAAACAAGTCTAATCCTACTTAGAGTATGGGTGGGGGTAGTTATAGTCCTAACCCCGAAACCCTTTAGATAGAAGGTAATTTGTTACATGGGCCTTGGGCCCAAATTACTGTGCGCAGACAGTGTGCCCGGACATTCCGGGGGACCTTGCCCGGAATGTCCGGACGTGGTGCCCAGATATTCCGGGGTACCTTTCCCTGAATGTCCGGACGTCTTGATCAATGTACATCCGGAGGGTTGAAGCTGACACTCCGGGTCATCCGGAGATTCCAGGGCTGATGCCCGGAATGTCCGGGTGTGTAGCTGGAACTCGGTGCTTCTGGGATTGGTTCCGGAGTGTCCGGGATTGGACCCGGACATTCCGGGTACCATCCCGAGAGGAGCACACTTCGGGTAGAGGGCGTCCGGAGTCTCCGGGACTGATGCCCGAAATGTCCGGGTGTGGTGGGCTTGGTACTTGGTGCCTCTCTCTTGCTCCATCCTCTCTCCACCTTGGGCTTGGTGCTCTGATTCTGTCTCTTGGTTCCTTTGATATGTGGACATCACCTGTACCAAGGGTGAAGACTTTGTAACTCACTCAAGTCACTCAAGTCCACCTCCAAAACCTAGTGTCCCAATGACAAGAGCTCGGGCTAAGGTTTTACAACATGAGGTGAATCTATTCCTTGATACATCTCCAATTGACTTGAGCTTGAATGGTGTGCTACCGAACGCTTCGACTCTATGCTTGCTCAGGTATGAAGGATCAATCAAGTGGAGCGAAGCCGAGGGGAGGAAGGACCTGAGCTGCTGCCTGGAAGACATGTCCGGACATTCCGGACAAGGGAGCCCGGACACTCCGGATGGCCCAATCCCGGAAGCACCGTGATCCCACAACACACCCGTACATTGCGGGCCAACCCGGAGTCTCCGGACGTCCTCCTCCAGGGATGTGCTCCTCTCGGGAGGGTATCCGGACATTCCGGCCCCAAGCCCGGATACTCCGGATGGGTGGCCGAGAACATCTTCCTACAGCTCCTCGTCCGGACACTCCGGAACCCAGTCCCGGAAGCTCCGGATGACCCCTGCCCGGAGTGCCAACTCCGACCCTCCGAACGTCCCCTACACGATTTGGATTTGTATCCCCTCTTTTCTCTACCCCCAATTGCTAGCTTTGTTTTGGTTTTTTCTTACCTATTTCAAAAACCCCACAAAAAGAGCTCGATTTGAAATCTTGATGCAATTCGGAGTTTTGGGTGAGCTTTGGTTGGTTTTGATCCATTAGATCTTTGCTATACTTGTTGATCTAACCTTCCTTTGCGTTGCCTTGGTCTATTTCTCATTTTTTCCCCTCCGATTTGTGGTTTTTCAGGCCACCCCTGTTTCAGACCTGAGAGTTCCCAGCACGCCCGGAGTATCCGGCCCTCAAACCCGGAGTCTCTAGCCTACAGCCGCAGGAAGTCACTACTCTCAGGACGTACCCCGGAGTATCCGGGAAATCTACCCCGGAATCTCTAGGCCCACCCGGAGTGTCCGGGAAATCTACCCCGGAATCTCCGGATAGAGCAATTGTAGGCTGCATCAAGCGAGGTATAATCTTCTATCTTGCTCTCTCCCTTGTGAGCCAACTTCTTCTTTTGCGACAACTTTGATCCCATTAAGACTAGCTCATTGGTGATTGCTAGGGTCTTGTACGCTTGTGCTATTTAGAACATCTTTCACCCAAGCAAACAACAACGTTAGTCTTGTGAGATCTTGGCTATAAAAGAAAGAGAGAAGAAGAATCAAGAATAAAAAAAATGCAAATGCCAATGATCCTTTTGTAGGAACACGCAGGCTTGAAAGGAATTCAAATAGGGAAAGTAGTCAAGTGTGCAAATCCTTAACCCTACATTTTGCAATGGAGCTAGCGTCTTTCCTGACATTTGTGCAACGTGAGCCTTTAGTATTCGATAGACAAATCTTGTACTAGCTCATTCCTTTGGTTGCACAAATCACACTATCATTGTGTGTGAGTTGTTGAGCTTCGCTTATATCCTGGAGATCAACTCTTATTGCATTATTTCTATTGTGGATTATTACTAATCTCATTATTCCATTTGCTTAGTATATTGAGCTAATCCTTCCGAGATCCACTAAAAGCTTTGTTTGAGTTAGTGCTTTGGAACTTGGGACTCCTTCAACCTACTCTTGAGGGTCACTTTTACCATCCACGGCCCGTCGATCTTTCTATCCAAGGAGGCAAGGGCTTCGATGGTGAGTGAGGTGAGAGGTCTAATTTCCACATAGTCCATCCATATTTGTGTTTGCTAACCATGTCTAGGGAAGGATCACACAGAGCGAGTGGCAATGAAGACTGTATGACTCGAGGGCAACATTTGGCCCTCCAACGAAGCCTCCATGACACTGTGGACAACTTGAGGCACGACATGACCCGGCATATGGAATCTATGAAGACAAGCATTGTGCAGGAAGTTGTGCAAGCACTTTGAAGCCAAATTCTAGAAGCAGAGATTGATGAAGAGGATCCTCTTGATGAGACCGATGCCGATATGGTGGCACGGCGTGCCCAAGCTCGAAGAACAGCTAGACACCAAGCGCCCTTTTCTCCATCAAGAACCCGAGACCCAACCTTTGGGCCACACCATCATGGTCGGGCAAGGAGCCACCAAGGACATGAAGGGCATGAGGGAAGTGCATCAGAAGAAGGATCAAGCTTTCATCAACCTAATGACCAAAGACATCACAGACACCTGGATAGAGACACAGGGTTCAGAAGGCGGAAT